>JADLZN010010207.1:37792-363287 GCA_018155175.1 Sinocyclocheilus anophthalmus | reverse complement strand
AATCCGAGTCTCACTGGAACAATAGAGCGATTTACTATAGTTCCTGCAGGAAGAGACTTAACTTCATAGATTTATTTTTCCTCGTGACCTCCACTCTCTCCGGCTCGGGCTGAATTCTTTGCAAATATATGCACACAAATGTTCAGATCTCTAAGGGGAACATTCTCTGGGAATATCAGAGCATTTCTTACCTCACATTATATTTCGGGCTTTATTTATTGTTTGTGTCTGACAAGGTGCTCCACTGAATCGGTAGGGCTGTTATATCAAATTCAGTGCAATAACCTCCGGCCTACTTTCAGGAGAAGGAAAAAATGAGAGAGAGAAGGAGGAAAGTCGTAAGACAAGGGAGAAGTTAAGATGAATAAGAGAGGAGACTTCCAAGGACACGCTGGACTTCCTAATGGAGTCTCCAGGAACGGCGATGTTGGCCCGGAACGAGGTGAAGAGGACAAACAGGATTCCTGGACAGGCGCAGAGGAACGCCGAGGTCAAAGGTCAAGAACATCCCATGCTCGCTTTGCTGTGAGCGAGTAAAGGGAGCATAACTGATTGAAAGCACTTTATGAAGTACAGCTTGGTTCATTTATAACCAGTTTTATTATAAGAGTATAAATCTGCTAAGAGGTAATAAAGGAACAACAGCTTTAAAAAGTGATTTTTTTTTTTACTATTATTTACAACAGTGTGTGCATCAAAAAAAAAATATTTTCAAAAGTCAACAAATTTGCAATCAGCTGAACGTAATATTTTTTGACAAGCCAAAAAAGCCAGTCTCTGAGTAACATGTAATTATTCAAGCCACAAAATAAACTTAATTCCCTAAAATATGCATAATGAACTATGCAAAAAGCATTTCAAACATCATATTTTATACTACCCAGAAATCAAATATAGTTCCCCCCTTACGTATGTTATCACATCCATCAAAATCTTAGGCTGGCTGTCAGTTGGAATATTAGAACTAAAAACAATCACTTCACTGAGTACTTGCTGGCTAAGATATAAACTGTTATTACCATACGATCCATCCGTTTTCAGATCCACATCCTTCGAATATCACAACATCGATGTCTGTCAAAAAATAACATGCACAAATACATAGTAGTATTTGTGAGAAGCAGAGGTAAACGTAAAATGCACATGCTGCTGTTTTTGACGATGGCTGAGGCTCATGGGAGATTTATGACACTTTAGAAATATATAGCTTGTCAAGTGGAGGCACTTTCAACAGAAAATGCTTATTTTCCCTATTAGACCTCTCCAGCGCACTTCAGAAGCACACGCGCACGCTCACACATCAATGGACTACATCAAAAGCTGCTCAGAGTAATAGAGTGGCAAATGCTTCAGTACACAGAACTGCAAATGAACACAGACCTGTCTGGATTGAAGTTTAAACACAGCTCACATATTTTATGCAATTGTAGAGTTTGATTAAAAATCTGATGAAATAATATGAAACTTTCATAACAGCCATAACAGTTCAATCAGCTTGAACCTGTAATATAGTAGAAAAAAGTACTGTATATAACTGTAGTACTGTACACTAAAGTACTGCATATAAAAGAGAGAAAAAATATATAAATATTAAATATATTCTAAAATATATTCAAATTGTGGATATAGATGGCAAAGTTTTTGGGTCAATAAGCTTTTTGTTTTTTAAAACCAAATTAACTTTTTTTTTTTTATTATTGATCAAAAGTGCAAGACAATGTCACAAAGACTTAAGAAAACTACTTTAAATTGTAAGGATTTACGTAACAAAATTTATGCTTTGCTGAATTTTTGATTAAAATAAACGCAGCCTAGGTGAACAAAGAGACTTTCATGTTTCAACAATCCAAGAATATTTTTTAAATAAGGATAATATAAATGAAGGTTCCACACTATTAGTTACTGTTGCTTAATCTGTCAATTTTCACTATGTCAATAGTGGAAAGACTTTACTTTAATTCTTGTGTCCAATAAAAAGGTTACAAAATTATATTTTTGCATTATATATTCCCACTTAGTAGGACACTGTTTAACTATAGTAGATACAGATGTTCTGGTTTTGTAAAATCTATGGACTGGCGGATATGGGTAACAACCCAAATGTTTTTAGTGGCAAACTTCTCATTGCATCAAGATAGAGATGATTAACCCATTTTAAAAAACATTGGAGACAAACTGAGTACGTATTCATTTTGAATACTTCTACCCTCTTGCTTCCATTCTTGAGCTGTGGGGGGGGGGGGGGGGGGGGCCTTTTAAAACGGGGGGGGGGGGGGGGGGTGGGGGGACCAATCCATATGCCTCCATCAAAAACAAGCACGCGCGGCTTCTGGTAAACATCACTCATCAGTAGATCCTAGCACCGTATTTCATTTTTGACAGGAATGAAAACGAATCTGTGAGGGAGTGAAAATAATCCGTGTATCATTTGATCATTAGTTTTTTTATTTAATATTGAAAGGAAAAATGAGAAAATGGCTCCTTTTTCATTTTTTTGTTTTTTTTCCAAAAAACAAAAAACGAGAATTCAGCTTAAATTTACGTTTTTCGTTCGTGGGTGGAAAAATTAATAAACAGCTTAAATATTCGATTTCTACACATGGGTGGGAATTAAACACCCCTTTCTGCTGAATGGTCAGCCGAATATCAAACCGTGCCATCATCAGTTCTTCCACAGTATCACACAGCAGAATAATAGTCCTCCGCTGCTGCAATTGTACGGATTAATAACCCATTTTATCAATTTCAAATTTTTCATCAAACAAACAGACTAATGAATAGCTTGACACAACTCGTACCAGGACAGAGTCTAGACAGGGCTTTCTTCTGTGTAGACCAGCAGTTCTTAAAGTGATAGGGGGGTCCGAGAAATAATTTGCTATAGCCTAAAGTATTCCCAGACTGTAAAGTGTTTTTTTTAATCATAATACATAGGCCTACTGTGATTTATTCAAAAGTGACTTATATGATGCATTTAATGTAAAATCATCTAAATGAAGCCTTTTAAAATACAAGTATTCCCTGTGGTTTATGTTTGTGGCATGCCAGAAAGATGCTCAAGGAGACCGAATGCTAAAGCAGCGCATTCTGTTGTTCTCTTTATTTTTCAAAGGCATGACATTTTGTAGTTATTTTGAACGTAATGTTACACAATTAAAAATATAAATTTTACCATACGACTATAAATGACGAAGTATTAAGGTATTTCCCCTCGATGGGGGAAAATAATCCAAGAGAACATCAATCAGTACTCAATATTAATTAAACTGCTTTAAATATGACTGCTGCTTATTTCATGTGCATTCTGAAGGTATACTGAGTGTTTGGTGAGAAACAAATGGAAATGGCAAGTTATTATATTTTATGAAAATCTTGCATTGCAGTGCGAGTAGCTCATGCCATGCACAAGTGCATATCCTTTTGAGATATCAATTATAATCAATTTTAATAAAACACAAGACTACATTATATAACTCTAACAGTAGGCTATTTAATATCTGCTGTTCTCCGGTTGTCAGTCAGAATGACAGTTCTTGCGTGAACATAGGTCAACCCAAGCCAATTTATTATTCTTTCCTTTTTGTCTTAGTGTTTAAAATATTTATTTTGAAAAAAAATTATTAATTTCTTAATTAAACAAACAGACATACTGGGTGAGCAGGGTAAGCTATGACAGCTGTCATATCATACCCTGCCGTGCCCAGCTGATGCGAAGAATAAAATTTATATCTACACAGAAGAAAGCCCCGGTACTAGTTGTGTCGAGCTATTCATTAGCCTGTTTGTTTGATGAAAAAAAGATTAAATGTAGTTGCAATAAATGCGTTAAGAATCCGTACAACTGCAGCAGGGGAGGACTATTATTCTGCTGCGTGATACAGCGGAAGAGAAATGGGGCACGTTCAAGGTCAACACGCCACGTTGCTACGGTGGTAGTTTCCGGTTTGAACGATATGTTTCCTGGAAACGGTGTGCAACGGGGTTTGAGATGTGTTTTCTCTTGTTTGGTGGGTGTGTCAAACATGTCAGCCCAATCAGCAACAACATGTATGTAAACCACGCGGTATTAAAGAGACAGCTCGCACAATGTAATTAACATCCAAATAAATTCACAAGAGCAAGTATATTGTTTGCACGTTTATTTACATTAAAGGCAAAAAAACAGAAATAATAAGGGCACAAGTATAGATCTGGAACTTCTTTAAGTCTGTCTAAATATAATTTAGTAATTGCAATGCCTTGTCCATATGCTTTCCTTAGGAAGGTGTGCTAAATAATGATTAATGTAACAAAAAAATACTATACATATTTATATATTCTGCTATTGTATTATGGAGTGACACTTTCATAAACTTTTCTATACCCCTCTGATTATATAATGGTAAATATTACAATATCATAGCACAACAACAGTGATCAGCAATAATGTTAAGCCTAATACTCACAATAAAATTAATAAGGTCATATAGAACATAACACAGTCTCGGAGGTAAGAAGTGAATTATCCTTCACCTGAAATGTTTGTCTTTTCATCCTGAAATGCGAGCAAATGTTGGATCACAATAATTAGGAAACACAGTTTCCACAAATCCCTTCACTCAAATTGGGATGTTCTCTTTTATTCTGGAAGGCAAGGGCAGTGACTGTAACATCGAGCGTATTTGCAGTATTAAACACGTATTTATACCGATTTCATCAGGCTCCGAAAATTCTTCAAAAAGAACACAAAGAATGGCCTTCTCAGCTGCCATAGTTCAACTCTTGCGTCATCAGAACAGGGTGTTCAACGCACCACCGTTTCCGTTTAAAAAACGTTTTGCACCGTTTTTGTCGGGCTGAACTCAGCCATGATGAAGGCACGGTTGGATCTTCGGCTGACCAATCAGCAGAAAGGGGCGTTTAAATTCCCGCCCACATGTAGAAATCAAATATTCAAGCTGTTTATTAATTTTCCCACCCATGAACGAAAAACTAAAATTTAATCTGAATTCTCGTTTTTCGTTTTTTTGGAAAAAAAAAGACGGTAATTAGTCCCTCGCAGCCTCGTTCTCATCATAATTCAATATGGCGTCTAACCTGACTAACATCAATCACTCTTGAATCATTTATATGTACTTGAGACTTAATGAATGTTTTTTTATATAACAGTGTACAGTTAAAGATGAACATTTTTAACAGAATCTTGCATTATTAAATAATCATTTTTTATTTTTCGTTTATTTATTTTTAATTATTTTAGTACTTTAGTAAGTTCAACTAAAAGAAACTGAGACAATGTTGCGTTGGCAAAAATATTTAAATGTTGTTTTATTTATTTATTTATTTTTTCAAGTAACAAAATGGTTTTATGGGTTTAAGTGGTCAGTAACAATAATAAGCCCGTTCTGGAATGAATCCTTTTTTTTTGACCTTGGATTTGAATCTTATAATATTTAGAAAAGAAAATATGCATTGCTGCTTCTGATCCTTGGTAAAGGTCAGTGATTAAAATGCAGACTTCCAGTCTCCATAACTGTAAACATCTGAACTTCTAGATGAGCTCTCCAAACATGCTAAACCAGCATCCAACTTATCGGAAGCTGTAAATATATAGCGAACATGGAGAAATGCGATTACATTGCAAGCAAGGCTCCCAGCCTGTCGGTGGATTAACAGCTGCAGTGCTGTGTGTGTGTGTGTGTGTGTGTGTGTGTGTGTGTGTGTATGTGCATGCTCAGAAATGACAAGCTTGAGATTCTACAGAGTCCAGATGCTCAATTATGAGACATGACCATAATGCACTCTCACCCATTTCAGCAAACGGCCTACAGGGTCAGCAAGTGTGCTCAATAGCCAGCTGTCATTTTAATGAGGCGGGCCACATCTGCTTGCCTGTCTCACGCACACACACGCTCTGTCTTCCTGCACACACACGTGTGCATGCATGCGATGAGCTATCATGTTAAATTAAAGACCTTTGCTCAGCCTGCTCTGTTTTAATCTCACTTATAATATTTTTTGACCTCATGTTCAGATCTCATCCCATTGGCATCATTTCCTTTCTAATAGATTCTCTCTAAGCATGTGCAGTACGACTAGGGTTAAGCGACCAGAAGTCTTTTTTTTACCCCTATTTGGTGTAATTCTATTTAGTTTTTTAGTGTAGTCTATGTGCACTTCAATACAAACAAAAATGGAATAGAGTTACATTTTTCATAGAATTTAAATGTTTTTAAATTTTGGACTGAATGTTCGGATTTTAATGTCTGACTACTGTGTATGTGTATTTAAATAAATTATTGTAATAAAAAACACTATGCCAATGTGGTGTGATAAAGCTGAGAAAAGTAACTTTATGCAGATGAGCAGTGACTGAATGTGGCTATGGCCAATAAGAATGAGGACACTGAATCATGTGATCTTGCATGTCAGCAGGATTGAGCAGTTCATGTTACTATTGATTTCACTAATTCTGAGTGAGTGCATCAATAATCAGTCATGATATGATATATTATGCAGTGTTGTATAATTAAAATTTTTAGTGGCAAGAAAACTGATTTTTTTTGACATTTTGATATTTTTACGGGGTTTTTATCTCATTTATGATCAGATCAGTTGTGCAGCCCTCTAATTACGTTACTCTTAGAAAAGGTACTGTACAAAAGCTGTCACTGGGGTGGTATCTTTTCAAAGGTAGCCTACACCTTTGTACCTTATTTACTCCTAAAGGGTGCATATTAGTACCTACATGATACATATTAGTATCTTTTGAAAAGGTACTGCCCCAGACAAAGCTTCCGTAGCTTTATTATTGAGAGTGTATAATAAATGCCCACTATGACCAACAATGCAGAGCACTCTGTGACCTGCAGCGATGAAGCCATTGCAGTGACGGTGCTACACCGGGGCTAGGGGGGGCTATTGCCCCGTCAGAATTTTGAATAGCCCCGGTTTAGCCCCGGTTTACTCTGACATCATCAATATCATTTATTTTCTTAGCACCCCCACATATTGGTCTAGCCCCCCCTTAGCACCGGTAGAGAAAAAATTTTGGCGCCGTGCCTGAGCCAAGTGTGAACTCACTGGATTTTTCACAGTATTACCGCAATGATATGTGTTAATGACATTTCATTGTGAATGATTTGTTTCCATAGACACAAAAGTCCAAATTTCTCTTCACAGCATATTTGCTTTTGCCTGTCTGTGTGTACTGTATATCTGAGTATTTATGAACTTGAGTCAGTTCACAAGACACAATGATCACACACACTGCAGCTAAATACAGCTGTCAATCATATTCTCAGCATTTCATCCTGTTCTGTGGTCATTTACAGGAGTGACAATCATGGTTATTTTTTAATAATTTATGTAACTAAAATAAAACCATTGAAAAATGTTGTTACTTTAAATAAAATAACCATTAACTGAAACAAAAAACTTACATTGATTTTATTTTAGCTAGTTGCAAAGGCAATTAAATTTACGGCAAACGGCAAAATCGAATGTTAATTGATATGTTAAAATAACTAAAATTAAAACTGAAATAAAAAAAAAAGTTACTAAAACTTTAACTAAAATGAAAATGGAAAATATAAAAAATTCAATCAAATTCAAACTTTGAATATAGTCATATGATAATACTATAATTAATATTAATATGAAAAAATATAAAATTTATCAAAACTGATACTCTTAGTATTAGTGATGTATTTTTATATTAATTGTACTAGTTTTATTGTTAAAACATTTCATTATTAAAAAAGTAAAAGACAATTATGTATATGATATGCACAAAAAACTAGTGGTTAATGAGTCAGTGCCGTTAAAGCTGTCAGTGTCTCTCTTGATGCATTTGACATCTTTCTGATTTCTGACATTTTTCCCATCATCAGTTTTTTCCCCTATCAGCCCTGTTGTCTAGCAAACACCATATTAGTTTATACAGGTTCCCAACATTTTTAGGCCACGGCACAGTTTTGATCAGTAAAAAATCCCACGGCACACCACTAAGTACTGAAATATAGCAAAGTTGCACAAACATGCATTGCTTCAAATGGTCTATTAAAACTGGATATTATATTAAAAGTAGTACTCATATTTAATGTGAAACTTGAGCTTAAGTCAGGTAGGAACACAAGGGCACAGGTAGCTTTATGTTGACGGTGATGGTAAAACAACAAATTTTCTTATTGTCGCTGTTGGGTGGTACATGAAGAATGATATTAACTTTTGTTATTATCCAAATAGTCATTTCTACTGAGTTCTTTCAGGAAATTGTAAAAAAAATACTTAAAAACTGCATAAATAAATAAATTATATAGATATATATACGAGAGAGATCATATACAGTGGGTACGGAAAGTATTAGACCCCCTTAAATTTTTCACTCTTTTGTTATATTGCAGCCATTTGCTAAAATCATTTAAGTTAATTTTTTTCCTCATTACTGTACACACAGCACCCCATATTGACAGAAAAAAAAACACAGAATTGTTGACATTTTTGCGCTTCTCTTCTCGCTGAAGGAAAATGAAAATAACATGGTCCTAAGTATTCAGACCCTTTGCTGTACACTCATATATTTAACTCAGGTGCTGTCAATTTCTTCTTATCATCCTTGAGATGGTTCTACACCTTCATTTGAGTCCAGCTGTGTTGGATTATACTGATTGGACTTGATTAGGAAAAACACACATCTGTCTATATAAGACCTTACAGCTCACAGTGCATGTCAGAGCAAATGAGAATCAGGAGGTCAAAGGAACTGCCTGAAGAGCTCAGAGACAGAATTTGGGCAAGGCACAGATCTGGCCAAGGTTAAAAAAAATTTCTGCTGCACTTAAGGTTCATAAGAGCACAGTGGCCTCCATAATCCAATAACGACCAGAACCTTTCCTAGAGCTGGCCATCCGGCCAAACAGAGCTATCGGGGGAGAAGAGCCTTGGAGAGAGATAAAGAAGAACCCAAAGATCACTGTGGCTGAGCTCCAGAGATGCAGTCGGTAGATGGGAGAAAGTTGTAGAAATTCAACCATCACTGCAGCCCTCCACCAGCCTGGGTTTTATGGCAGAGTGGCCCAACGGAAGCCTCTTTTCAGTGCAATACACATGAAAGCCTGCATGGAGTTTGATAAAAAACACCTGAAGGACTCCAAGATGTGAGAAATAAGATTCTCTGGTCTGATGAGACCAAGATAGAACTTTTTGGCCTTAATTCTAAGCGGTATGTGTGGAGAAAACCAGGCACTGCTCATCACCTGCCCAATACAGTCCCAACAGTGAAGCATGGTGGCGGTGGCTAGGGGCATGTTCATGCTGTGTGGGTGTTTTTCAGCTGCAGAGACAGGACGACTGGTTGCAATCGAGGGAAGATGAATGCGGCCAAGTACAGGGAAAACCTGGACGAAAACCTTCTCCAGAGTGCTCAGGCCCTCAGACTGGGCCGAAGGTTTACCTAACAAGACAATGACCCTAAGCACACAAAAATAACTAAAATAACGAAGGAGTGGCTTCACAACAACTCTGTGACTGTTCTTGAATGGCCCAGCCAGAGCCCTGACTTAAACCCAATTGAGCATCTCTGGAGAGACCTAAAAATGGCTGTCCACCAACGTTTACCATACAACCTGACAGAACTGGAGCGGATCTGCAAGGAGGAATGGCAGATGATCCCCAAATCCAGGTGTGAAAAACATCCAGGTGTTGCATCTTTCCCAAAAAGACTCAAAAAGGCTGTATTAGATCAAAAGGGTGCTTATACTAAATACTGAGCAAAGGGTCTGAATAATTAGGACCATGTGATATTTCAGTTTTTTCTTTTTTAATAAATCTGCAAAAAGGTCAAAAATTCTGTGTTTTTCTGTCAAAATGGGGTGCTCTGTGTACATAATGAGGAAAAAAATGTACTTAAATGATTTTTTAGCAAATGGCTGCAATATAACAAATTAGTGAAAAATTTAAGGGGGTCTGATACTTTCTGTACCCACTGTATATGTAAAAAATTTAATATTGATGAATTTGTAATAATTAACATAGAGTCGTCAGAGTGGTATTGTGGCTTTATATACGATCAGACACTTGCATGTGCCATTATAATATTAACAATTTATGAAAATCAAGCTCAAATGGAGTTATAAGGTTTTTGACCAGCGAATGACGGCAATATGTGTTTTGTCCATCATTAACGGCCGCATCTGAGGCTGTAAGTGCATCGCATTACATTTTCATCAACTTACAGGTTATAAAGTTTACTGTAGTTATATGGGCACTCAGTGTTTTGTTGTTGAATACATTTGGCCAAAATCTCGTGATATAAAATATGAAGCGCAATGCAAAGGATATGTGAAGCAGTATATTAGCTACACCTAGACGGCAAATGCTAAGACTCTTCTCCGCTCTTCAAACACACTAGCCTTTATAGACAGTGTTTCTTGAGTAAAGAAAATGCTGTACTTATTCAAACATCAGTTCTGAATTTACCCTTGCATGTGTTCCCCATTTAGTTCATGTATTTTAGCCCTGTGTTTTTCTGAGTCCTGCGTTCAGTCTTATACGTCAGCCCGATGTCCTACGCGTGTGTTCCTTCGTGTAAGTCTTTGTTTGGTTTAAAAAAGATTGTTCCCAGTGTTAATCTCTGTCGTCTCCGCGCTCCTCGTTCCTACACAGTAGGCAGACCGTGGCCCTCTTTCATGCTATTTATTTTTTGAGCAAGGCAGAGATGCATAATTAAGCTGGCAGCGAGTCTCGTCACAGAGCAAATGAGCAAAGCTCATGAGAGCGGAAGGCCCTTGAGGGACCGATCACTGGTCTCTCTTCTCATGCCACGGCCCCCTTCCAGCGAAGGGTCCCTTGGCCCCTCCAAGCCCTGGCTGGATAAATATTTCAGCTGCACTTTCGCTTGGTTTGAGTCATTATCAGTTACGCGTCGCACTTCAAAGATCTGACTGCTCCTCGCTGGTCATTCTTTCATCTGTGTAAGGGGTGGATCACTCCTTTACTCTGCTGCCGGAGAGATCTTTCTACTCTTTTCCTTTCTGGTTAATTCAATCTTCTCTTTATACCAGCATTTTTGGACTGACTCCCACTTGACAGGCGAGTTTGAGCCCTGCTGCGTTTAATGGCTCTCTCTCACGCGCACTGTATCTGTCTGCGTCTGTCAAATGAATCTGCCTGGTTCAGAATGGGCTGGCTCTAATTGCAGTGTGTAACGGTTTTAGATATGATCAACTCTCTGACAGCTGGGATTTGAAAGGTCAGGTGCTCCAAATCTAATGACAGTGAAACCAAGAGCAAGCTGTCGCCTGGAAACAATAGAACTCCGGCAACGTCAAGCGCGCCGCTTCAAAAATTCAAACTGGATTCCAGGAATGTAAAGGAGAACACCCATTAATTCTGCATCGTTCTGACCGGGGGAATGATTCTCACAGCTGTTAGGGATGTTTTGTGGTGATGCTGGGGCACAAGAGGCTTTTTATGTCTGTTTTTGCTTGCCTGAAACATTTTAATGAAGCAAATGATTCCCGGAGCGGAGGGTGTTTTAGTCAACTCACTAGATATCACTGTTTTCCACTGTGGTTGCCAGAACTTTATCATTATGATAGCAACTTTATCAACAACCATTTACATTTGACAATTTATGACAGTTTACAGTAAAAAAACATATTTCATTATAACTTATGTAATGTTAATGTACCAACCTACCGATGTATTAAAATCTGTTTTTGTACCTTTTATAACATGTTAAAAACCACAGGTGGTAATGAGAAAGCCACATGTGAAATCATCATAGCTTTCACAAGGTAAATACTAATATAGAAGGTGCACATAAATATAAAAGCACGGCACTAAAATAATGCAATAAACATTAATTTATCAACATAAAAGGTGACTTAAAAACTTTGTGTACATAAATGATTAGAAAAAGCTAAGAATAAAGTTATTTTAATGTAGGGCTGCACGATAAATCGCATGCGATATTTAACGCGCATCTTATCAGTAAAGCCGGTTCTGTAATCAGCGGTAAATCTCCATCACGTGCGTGCTTTCACATGGAGCAGCATTTACTACACAGAGCCGTTGTTCACTGACGAGCTGCGCAAAACCACGTTCATATCCGCTCGATTTTTGCGCAGCTCGTTGGTGAACAACGGCTCTGTGTAGTTAATGGTGCTCATTGTGAAAGCACGCACGTGATGGAGATTACCGCTGATTACAGAAGCGGCTTTACTGACAAGATGCGCATTAAATAAATCGCATGCGATTATTGTGCAGCCCTATTTTAATGGAAGTTATTTTAAAAATGTGAAATGTCTCAGAGGGAATTTGGGGAATGTCAGTTTTTCCACTACAAATTATATAATTAAGATGACTTGTTCTTTTTCACTTTCAAATTTTTTTTTAAATATTTTACCGTAAAATTACATGAAATATAAGGATCATGTGACACTGAAGACTGGAGTAATGATGCTGAAAATTCAGCTTTGCATCACAGGAATAAATTACATTTTAAAATATATTACAATAGAAAACAGTAATTTTAAATTGTAATAATAATTTTTTTACTGTTTTTGATATTAAATAAATGAAGCTTGGTGAACACTTCTTTCAAAAACATTAAATCTTACCAAACCCAAACTTTTGAACCGTAGTGTATATGTTTTTGAAACTTTTTTTTTTTAATGTGATGCTTTTGGGCATCTAATGGTTTTTTAATGAATATTTCTCTTTATCTGCCATCTGGATTTATTTCACTGAGCACATTGCAATGCGTTATGGGATTGCTTCACAGTTCAGAATCAAAGAGTTTGGTGTAATCATGTTATAAATAATGTGATATTCTATTAAGCATGAAAATACACAGCACACACAAATGCTGGCTTAATTTATTTAGATTTTTTAATTTCAATCATAATGAACATTTCTCTCGCTTCTTCTGACAAGAAGTGAATTTTGTTCACTGGTCATATTGCAATGCATTTTCCATACAATCCATAAAAATCGAGTTTTCAATAATATATCATTTGGCATGATGCAATATTGGGTAAAATTGTGTGTGTTTTTTTTTTTTTACCTTGATCTGTTTCCTACGATAGTATTGTGTATCAACGATAGTCAGAGATATCGCCTGTGGCTGTTGCCTTTGACGATATCAAGATGATGATTATTATTATTATTATTACTAGACTTATTATCTAATTAATATTAGGGCTTATTTGTTCCATCATATTTATTTTTACGCATTTTTACATTGTTGCTCGTTATAACCAATCACACATGATTCTGTTGAGCTTATGAATGCAATGGCCAATCAAAGGCCTTCAGATGAGTCATCGCTGAAACACAGCAGTTTTGTTGTTCAGTGCGCATGCTGCATGACTGAATTCTGCTCTCTCGCCAATTCTCTCAAAGTATAAGAGATGTATTCATCATATAGAGTAGACAGCTTCACTGATTGTAATGGGAGTGTTTTTTAAAGTGCATAAACTCGCGCTAGACTGAAGTCAGTGATGATGTTTGTTGATAATGTAAATGTTCTTTGCTTGTTTTCTGTAGCTGCTGTTTGAATAGCTGAGGAAATGTAAGTGATCATGTTAAATTCAGCCATATAAAAATATTTTACTTGATTAAAGATATAATGTGTAGTTAATAGATTACACTAGGCTGCTTTTAGCTGTACCCTGGAGTTTGTTCACTCTCTGGCTATTAAACTAAGTAAGTAAATAATTAAATAAATTAGCACGATGATATCGTGTATCAGATCTCAAAGGCTGACTATGGAGCATATCGCCCAATGCTAGCGAACATAGTGTGAACATGAAGTGTAAACATACCCTCAGTCGAACCGCACCAATATTTGGATGCCAGTGTTCACACTTATTCAAATGAACCGAAGTGCCAAGTGCTGACACACCCTTGGTTTTTTCATAGGAGCACACCTACGATGCCTATGTAGAGAGCTTGCTGGGTTTTGAAGCAGAGCCAGAGACTCACATAGAAGCAGATTGAAAAGGAAAGAAATGAGTGTGAGAATGAGAGAGAGAAGAAAGCTCACTGAGTTAGAGAAAGTGAGAAAAGGTGAGCATATGGAGTTATGGTGGACTGATTGAAAAAAAGTGTGAGAACGAGAGAGAGAATAAAAAGGAGAGAGAGAGTAGGCAGGCAGGCAGTCTCATCTCAACAGTCCGGTGAAAGAGAAAGGGAGGATCAAAGCTCCAGTTCTTGCCTCAGAGACACCCAGAGAACTATCCCCGAACACGTCCTACCGCACACCTTCTCCCGCTTTACGCAACCACACACACATACAACACATCTGTTATCCGCTCCGCCGCTGAAAAGAGTAGTTCACCTAAAAATAACATTTTTGTGTCATCATTTACTCACTCTCAGTGTCGTTCCAGCCCCGTATTATTTTCTTTCTTCTATGGAACACAAAAGGAGGCAGGAATATAATAACTGATCTTTTCCATACAACAAATGGATGGTAATTTATACTGCCAAGCGACATATAAATAGTCCATGCAACACTTTATTCCAAGTCTTGCACAACATTTCCTCACTGAAAGCTATTGTGTTGCTTGGAATATGTAGAGCACCACTTTTATGTTCCTTTTGTCCATTTTAGTTGTATGCAAACAATATGTGGGTGAAAAAAAATGGCAATTTTATGGTGAACTGTTCCTTTAAGGAAAGAAGAGATTAAGCTTCTTTGAAACACTGAAATCCTTTTTTCCCTCAAAATTCACATTAGAAATCCTTGACTAACCCAGAATGTGATTTCGTAGAAGACGACATCAGGCCGTATGCTGGCAGACGATAGTCATTGATCATGTAATGTTGTCTGGGAGAAGGCATTTGGTGTGAATGTTACCGTCTGTTAGAGTTTTTTATGTCAGCGAGACTTACATTACAACAAAACTGATGTGGCAGCTATCCGTTTCATTCTAATAGTTTGTGAAATTGAAGAGACTGTATAGAAAAAGCTTGATATTTTACAAAACCAGCTGTGCAAATAATGTTGGACGGGTCACAAATTTTATTTGTGAGGGTTTGATTGAGTTGCATTGGACAGGTTTGGACAAATTTCGGAACTGAAGAATCAGCTCGCTTTTAATTAATGAATTTTAATTGGAATTGGAATTGTTGTTAATTAAGAGGAATGTGCTAAATTGCAATTCAAAGAAATTTGGCACAGTCACACAACAGAGACATTTTGTTAGTTTAGTTTTATGACCCAAACATTTTAGATTTTTTACCCAATTCATTATATTAAATATGTAAAATTCTAACATTTTCAAATTAGATATAGTTAATATATCTTAAGACTATATTTAAAAATTTCTAATGTACTGTCTACTTCTCTCTATTTCTATCTATCTAGCTATCTATCTATCGATCTATAGATATATATATAGCGTCTATATATATATATAGATATATAAGATATATTATATAGTTTAGTTATTATATAATAAATTAGACATTTATAAAATATAAATTTTATGTAATAATTAGTTTTATTGTTTTTGATTATTGGACTATTTTTATTGTTTATATATATATATATATATATAATAGATATATATATATATATATATATATATAGTCACAACTATCAATCACCTTTTAATTAAACTATATAAATTCATTAGTAAACTTATAATTTATAAATATATTATTATTATGTTTTATTTCAATAAGTTATTATTTTACACACACATATACTGTATTATATATATATATATAATATATATATATATATATATATCTACAAATATTAGTTTATAATGTAATGCTTTATAATATATATATATTATATATATATATTATTTGTTTAGTTAATGTAAAAAACACATTTTAAAACAAGTACAAACAGTAAACACATTGTAAAATGTTCTAATCGATTTAAGGAAGAATGACTGTACAAATTATTGACACAGACATTCGTTCTGCTTGTGTTTCATGAATGAGGCCTTTCACCTGTAGGCTTGTTCTGTGTTGTGTGTCTTATTTGGTTTGTAAACCTTTGTAACCCTTTAAATGAGATCAGTCTGTTCTGATTGCTGTCGGCAGATTTAATTCCCAGATCTCACGTAGCTCCATCAGATGAGAGCGATCCAGCCCTCCCTTTCCCAGTGTCTCATCCCAGCTCGTGACTTCACTCCCAGTCCCCGCAGATCACAGAGACGAAGCACTGTAATTGATATTCCGACAGCCTTTCGGGAGTGCTAGGTTGACTGGACAGAAAATCCACTTGGCATGGCTCACAGGGATGAGAAGGACTTGGCAGCAGTGACATATGGTGCGCTGTAAGCCACCATCATCCTCAGATTTTTTGCTCGGCGCTCCGGTCAAGCACTCGCTGGCTGAGGCACTGGAGCGGTGAGAGTCTCATAGCCCGAGCCGGTCTGAAATGGAGCTTGTTATCTCTGGCCTGAGATGGTACGGTCCATGTTTGCACCCTTTGGCTGCAGGTTTATTAGTCAGATATGTAGTAGATGACCCTTAACAGCCTGCTGATTTGATTTACCGCCAATTGTAACGCCTCGCTGTAAAGATTTGCTTTCAGTGGGTCTGTTATTTCCTCTGAATGCTCTTTTTAATTGATTGCTGCAGCATAAACTAACCAGCACCTATGGCTAGTGGTAATGCCACTGTTTAATTTTCAGTGAAATAGCATATGAGGTACTGTAAACTGCAATGAAGATATGCTGATCTGGTTTTAATAACTGTTATTGTAATTTAATTTTGTTATACACATACTATTAATTATATTATATAATAAATATATACCCAAAAAATTAATAAATAATAATTATCGTAAAATGATTGTTATTAACATTTATACTTACCTATTGTGTCGACGAGTCGCTTAATTTAGTTAAAGCGTACGACGAGAGAGTAGTTCATCCACATCTATAATACATCGCACAGTGAACCGACAGAGAAAATTCCAACCGAGCAGAGCAAACAAAAAAACCCCATTTAAACTAATAACCGGCAAGGACTGAACAGTAACCAGGGAGAACTAATACAGATCTAAACGGGAACTAATGAGAAGACTAACGCACACAGTGAACGGAATGAACTAATCAAAGGAAGACAGAACAGGTCAAGGAACAACGTGGGATGAATGAAACAAACTTCAAAGTCCATAAACGTCACAAACTGTGACATTATAAAATTTTCCTTTTTAATTTTATAGAAATAATTAATAATTTTATATATGTCATTTTATATAAAGTCCCTATTTATATGTAACATACTTATATTATATATATATATATATAATATATTATATATAGATATATATATATATATTTATATCATATATAACTAAGTATATATATTATAATTGTATATACAGTATATATAATTAGAATGTTAGCATTTTTAAAAATGTATTACATTTTATGTTTTCTTGGTTTATATTTGTATATAATTCTATATATTGTATAAAATATCTTTATCTTATATAATTATATAATAATATATATATTCTATTAGTATATATATCAGTATTATATATATATGCCAGATAAACATTTATCATAATCTAAATCTCTATTATATATATATATATATATCTATATATCTATATATATATTATATATATATATATATAAATTATCTCAAAATAATTAACAATTATAATATTACATTTTAAATACTTTTTTAGACTTTATAATTTGTGTGTGTATAAACATACCAATTATACAAGTATATATTAGGGTTGAACGCTTTCCGTAAAAAAAGAACACACACACATCAAATACAAATAAGATTTTAGAACAGTTTTTCCTAAATTACTCTATATCTATTTTTTTTAATATACCATATAATACTGAGCCAGATAGTTTTGCATAATTGCACAAAACGATATATTTGTCTATTGACATGCAACCGTTTCCTACTCAACTTAGGTTTTGTGTTTCTTATCATTCTATGTTCTCTCTCTCTCTCTCATTTTATGTAATAAAAGAATTTCACTTTCACAAGTTTATATTTTTATATTCATGTATTTATTTGTTAAGTAGCCATATAATCAGCTTAAATTACATTATCCTTTACATATCATACTAGGCTTATTGTGCATTTCGACTCAGTCCTTAATCCATCGTTCTCATTATTCTTCATTTAACAGACACATTGTGTAATGGGATGTACAGAACGCCTTTATTCCCCGGGAGCAACGTGCAGTTAAGTGGCTTATGAATTGCTATTTCTATAGTTTGAACTTGCAGACTTCAGCACACCAGTCCAGATGTTTAACCCAGATGCTTAGATGCAGTATGTCAAAGGGAGAATCGTGCACAATAACACCAGGAACATCTATTAACAAGGTAGTGCAAACAGGGTCCATTGTGATTTTATGTTGACTTTAAAGAGGCAGTCTTGAAGCACTCGATGTGTTCAACAGGGCTCTGAATGATGAGTAACTGGGGAAAATCAGTGTTAAAGACTTCTGTCAGCCACAGACGAGCCTGAAAGTAAATTGCACTGCGTTTAGGCTAGTTTAAACAGCGGCCTTTGATTGGAATTACCTGGAGCTCTGGAATTGGTATTGATTTATTAAGAGATACTGTTAAAGGAATTGCGCTTAATAGAATTGAATTCACGGGAGGAGTGCATCGCTGCTTATCTTCAAAGCCTCAGCAGCCCTTTTGGTCCCTGAACGAAAGTAGTCTTCATGATCTTTCAAAGTAGTGAACAAAGTGCAGTTACCTTCAATATGGACATCCAATGTTGTTGTTAACTGTAGCTTCCATTAACTGTAGCTACACATAATGTAAAGGAATTAAACTACAGTCAATCCAAACCAAAAGTGGAGAACTACATTAAAGACATGTGAGGTAATGTCAGAGGATGTCAGTTTGCATTAAAGGATGATGTTCTCTAAATATTCAAAAATATTTAAGATGTATGTATTTGAATTGCAAAATAAACATTTTCCATCTATTTGGATTGCACGGTTTTAACATTATCTAATAAACTTCAGTCATATAAATGAAACAGATAAGAAACAGATAAGATTTCTGCACTGCACAATCATGGAATTTTTATTATTGTTAACTGTTGGTATCTATTTTATTTAATTAAATAATTGTATATTTTAATTGTATATAATTTATTCAAATAGCTTAGAATAACCTTAAATCTATGGAAGATTGTTTCCAGCATGAGATAACAAAATTAATAAAAATGTATTGCAAAATTTTTCTCACATTTCTGACTTTTTCTTGCAATTCTGAGAAAAGAAAAAAAAGAAAACACAATATAAACTCAGATCGCATAAATATTTTTTTCTCAATTCTGAGTTTGTCTTGCAATTCTAACTTTTTTTCAATAAGAAAAAAGACTCTTTTTCTTGCAATTGCAAGTTTATATCTAACAATTACAATTTTTCTTGCTCAGACACTGCGTTTAAATCCCAGCAAAAAAGTCAGAATTGTGATATAAAAAGTCACAATTACCTTTTATTTTTATATATTTTTATCCCTGGTGGAAGCTTCCATATAAATCAGCTCATTGTGAAAATTAATTTATTCAGTTATAAAGTATGAACATTGAAATTATGGATAGCTGTGGAACAAGTAATATTAATTTATTTATATTGAACAAAATGTGTTATTTTTTATGATAAATATAGAACCCTGGTTCATTGTGTATTTAAACAGTAGTCTGTTTATTAGTGCTATTAAAGAAAGTGATATATAAGAGAGTATTAGTTAGCATAAGTTAATACAAGTATAAGAGAATATTAGTTAGGTTAAACCAGTGTAATCCAAATGGATGGACATTTTAGATGCAATTCGCATACATAAATCTTATATTTAGGTCTAAATATTTGTCAAAAACACAATGACAAACTGTAATTCTTTTTTTTAATTGGTTTGTTTACATGAACAGTTTCACTTATTTAACTTATTCACTTGAATGAAAGCAATACAAGACATTTTCAGAATCAGAATCAGAATCAGAAAAAGCTTTATTACCAAGTATGTTTGCACACAAGGAATTTGTTATAGTGTCACAAGCTTCCAGTGTAACATAATGACAGTGACAGAAAAAAAAACACAGATAAAAAAAAAATAATAAATAGAACAAGTAAATAAGGAATAAAAATATATAAATTGACAATTGTATGTGCAGGTATATTACAATAGACAGTTTTGTACAGTATGTACAGGTATATTATGTGCAAATTTGAGGTGTAGACTGAGTATGAGTGTTAGATAAATAAGTGTATGAGTGAATAATAGTGTGTGTTCCACAGTTATTGTTAAGTGTTCATGAGATGGATTGCCTGAGGGAAGAGACTGTTCCTGTGTCTGGTCGTTCTGGGGCTCAGATTGCTGCTGTAGCGAGCGTCGACCAGATTGCAACAGTTCAAAGAGGGAGTGTGCTGGATGTGAGGGGTCCAGAGTGATTTTGGCAGCCCTTTTGCACGCTCTGGATGAGTACAGTTTTTGGAGAGAAGGGAGGGTTGTACCAATGTTTTGCTCAGCAGTCCGGACTACCCTCTGTTGTCTTCTGAGGTCAGATTTGGTAGCTGAGCTGAACCAGACAGTTATTGAAGTGCACAGGAAAGACTCAGTGACGGCTGAGTAGAACTGTTTCAGCAGCGCCTGTGGCAGGTTGAACTTCCTCAGCTGGCGAAGGAAGTTCAACCTCTGCTGGGCCTTTTTCACAATGTAGTCAATGTGAGTGTCCCACTTCAGGACCTGAGAGATTGTGGTGCCCAGGAACCAGAATGACTCCACTGCAGCCACAGTGCAGTTCATGATGGTGAGTGGGGGAGTGCAGGGGGTTCCTCCTGAAGTCCACTATCATCTCCATAGTTTTGAGCGTGTTGAGCTCCAGGTTGTTGAGACTGCACCAGACAGCCATCTGCTCGACCTCCTGTCTGTAAGCAGTCTCGTCTCCATCCTTGATGAGGCCGATTACTGTAGTGTCGTCTGCGAACTTCAGTAGCTTGACAGAGGGGTCAGTAGATTTGCAGTCGTTGGTGTACAGGGAGAAGATCAGTGGGGAGAGAACACAACCCTGAGGAGCTCCAGTGCTGATCGTACGGGTGCTGGATGTGTATTTTCCCAGCCTCACTAGCTGCTGCCTGTCTGTCAGGAAGCTGTTGATCCACTGACAAGACTGAGGTGTGGCATGGAGAGCTGATTAGTTTGGGATGATGGGGTTAAAGGCCGAGCTGAAGTCCACAAACAGAATCCTCACATAAGTCCCTGGTCTGCCTAGATGTTGCAGAACATAATGCAGTCCCCTGTTTACTGCATCGTCCACAGACCTGTTTGCTCTGTAGGCAAACTGAAGAGGATCCAGCCAGGGTCCAGAGTAATGTCCTTCATGTGGGCCAGCACCAGTTTTTCAAAAGACTTCATGACCACAGACGTTAGAGCCACAGGTCTGTAGTCATTAAGTCCAGTAATTTTGGGTTTCTTTGGGACGGGGATGATGGTGGGGCGTTTGAAGCATGAGGGGACTTCGCATAGCTCCAGTGATCTGTTAAATATCTGTGTGAAGATGTGGGCCAGCTGGTCATCACAGGATTTCAGACAGGCTGGTGTAACACAATCTGGTCCTGGTGCTTTTTTCCTTTTCTGCTTCCTGAAGACCTGGCGCACCTCTTCTTCGCTTATCTGAATTGCAGGTGTGGGGGAGAGGGGGGTTGTTGGAGGTGTGAATGGTTGAGTGGAGAGGTGTTCAGGGCGGGTGTGGGGTGTTTTTTCAAACCTGCAGTAGAACTCGTTCAGATCGTCTGCCAGTTGTTGATTCTCCACCGTGCTGGGGGATGGTGTCTTGTAGTTGGTTATTTCTTTTAGACTTTTCCACACTGACGCGGAGCCAGTGGAAGAGATTTTAATCCTTATTTTTTCTGAATAATTCTTCTTTGCCACTCTGATCTCCTTTTTCAGTGTGTATTTAGCCTGTTTATACAATACATTGTCCCCCTTCCTGTAAGCATCTTATTTGGCCTGATTTGAGCTGTCTGAGTTTTGCAGTGAACCGTGGTTTGTCGTTGTTGTAGGTTAAATGGGTCCTGGTAGGAATGCACATATCTTCAAACTGATATAAGATGTTACAGTCTCAGTGAGCTCGTCCAGATCGGTGGCAGCAACTTCAAAAACACTCCAATCAGTGAAGCCAAAACAAGCTTGTAAATCCTGCTCTGCTTCATTAGTCCATCTTTTTACAGTCCTTAATACAGGTTTAGCTGATTTCAGTTTCTGCCTGTAGGTCGGTATAAGATGAACCAAACAGTGATCAGGGAGCCCCAAAGCTGCCCGTGGGACAGAGCGATATGCATTTTTTATTGTGGTATAACAGTGATCCAATATATTACTGTCTCTGGTGGGACATGTGTTGTGCTGTCTGTATTTTGGCAGTTCACAGGAAAGATTTGCTTTATTAAAGTTCGCAAGAATGATTATAACAGAGTCTGGGTCTTGTTGTTCTGTGTCTGTGGTCTGATCAGCGAGTTTCTGTAAAGCTGTGCTCACGTGCGCTTGCGGAGGAATGTAAATACTGACGAGAATGAATGAGCAAAACTCCCGTGGCGAATAGAACGGCTTGCAGTTAATGAAGAGCACTTCTAGATCTGAACAGCACATCTTCTTTAACACAGTTACATCTGTACACCACCTTTCGTTTGATGTAAAAGCATGTCCCGCCGCCGTGCGATTTTCCCGTTGATTCTGCGTTGCGGTCTGCTCTGAACAGCTGAAAGCCTGGGAGACTCAACGTGCTGTCCAGAATGGTGTCTTTCAGCCAGGTTTCCGTGAAACAGAGCAGCAGAGTTTGAAAAATCCTTATTTGTCCTGGAGAGCAGAAGGAGTTCGTCTGTTTTTTTGGGTAGAGAGCGGAGGTTCGCCAGATGGATGCTAGGCAACGGCGTCCTGAATCCACGCTGTCTGAGCTTCACGAGCGCGCCAGCTCGCATCCCCCGTCTGCGCATCCTGAAGCTTCTGAACAGCGCCGCTGCTCCCCCGACTACAATGTCCAGCAAAACATCAGAATAAACAAAAACTAGTGAAATATCGGGTGGTGTGTACCGCCGAATGTCCAGCAATTAGTCTCTGGTGAAACTGATTGCAGGGATATAACTAAAAACAGGACAAACTAACAAAAACAACTGCAGAGCACGCCACGGAGGCAGCCATCACCGTCTACGCCATCTCACTCTCTTTTTTTAGGAGCTCATGTTTGATTATTACCTCAGCTCGGCTGTAAAGCTCAACTGTGACAAAAACATCAACGCTGCATTTTGATGCGCTATGTTTACTGCACGTTGGTAAAAGTAGCTTGTTACTGGAAAAGCTACACTGTTTTAAAAACAGCAAAGGTACTGTCACGCTATGGAAAACTGTTAATTCAGTGGAGTCGCTACCTCTTGTTTTTCTCTCCTCTCAAACTACACAAGGCAGAAAGCAGTTTACCCAGAGATCAGAAAATGTTGTTCTCATTAGGGATAAAGATAGTCAGCGAAGGCTTGCTCCTCATGAACAGCTCATCCGTCAAAACGTGCCTGCTTTTAGCAGACCTTCAGCAAAAATAGAATGATAATTGCGTCAATCAGTAACAGTGGGGAAAACAGAAGTGGCTGTTTGGTGGGGAGATGAATGCTGGTGTGCTGGATGGAGGAGGAAGGGGAAATTTGGTCCTCGAATATCCAAAATAAAGGAGTAGTGCAACAAAAAATAGGATGTTTCTTATTTATTTGGTTCCACAGTGTTTGCTGATTACTTTATTTAAACTTTGTGTATTTTATTTATTTTATTTTACATCAAGGTGTATATGCCATGCATCCAAGCTTTCTTATTCGTTTTGCTAATAAACATTCTATGCTTTTTATTTATTTGGTTCCACAGTGTTTGCTGATTTTCAGTTTTATATACCTATTTAAACTTTGTGTAGCCTAAGTAATTTGTTATTTTATTAGGCATAGGCCTATATGGTGTATTTTTATCCGTTTTGTTAATAAAAGTTCTGAGTTTGATGTTGTTGTTGCTTGAATTGAATCAACGCTGAATTGCCCCTAATTTGAAAGTGAAAGTAAAATGCACACGGCGATTTTTCAAGCTATTTGAAAGCCAAGAAATCCAAGAAAAGAGGGAAAACTCAAACGAAGTAACCCCCCACCCCAACGGTGATACCGGTATTGTCACTCGTTGATTAAAATGAGATCTTTTGAAGAATATCTGGGTCCAAAACAACATTGGACACCTTTTGTGTCATGAAAAACATTTCTGCTGATTTGCGAAAAGGTCTAATATTACAAATGATGCTCAGTTCAAAAATATCAATAACAAACATTCCGTCATGTAGTTTTTGCACACAATAACAATGAAGACTTTTCAAGTAATATGTATCAGGTTTAAAGCACTTATCAGCATAAAAGTATTATATAAAGTATTAAATAAGCATTACAATTAATATATCAACAATCTGCAAAGGAGTGGGAAAATATGTGCAAATACTCCATTTAATGCCCAAGAATTTTACATAAACACAAGTTTATAAATAAGTTATTTTCACAAAATCTGTAATTTTCTGTTGCTGTTTGGATGTAGTAAAATACCCACAGATGTAGCAGAAAACATCTGGCTCACGTTTGCATTTACCTTGAAATCAGGATTAGGCATAAAATAATGTCTTCAGAATCATTCATATGTGTGACAACTGGCTGTGAATTGAACAAATAGTTGTAACCAGATAGAATGTGTCTCTTCTGTTTAAGGGATAAAACAAGAAGTCTTCACCTTACAAATGGTTGTCAAAAGCAAAAAAGCTACAAAATGCACATAATTTGAGAAAGTGTGACGAGCTTGAGCAAACAGACACTGTTTTTGGAATCAGCACCCCAGAATTGGTAAAAAAAAAAAACGGTATTATTTTATTCAAACAAATATGATGCGGGGCTGGTTGGTTA
This sequence comes from Sinocyclocheilus anophthalmus, assembly GCA_018155175.1. Lineage (NCBI taxonomy): Eukaryota > Metazoa > Chordata > Actinopteri > Cypriniformes > Cyprinidae > Sinocyclocheilus > Sinocyclocheilus anophthalmus. The sequence continues at coordinate 338,371 of JADLZN010010207.1, read as the reverse complement.
TCAATTGTAAAGAACGTCAGTACACTTTAGTCTAGGGACCCATTCTCCCTTTTAAGTTGCTTGTTAGCATGCATATTTATTAGCATGCATATTGGCTGTTTATTTGTATTTATAAAGCACATATTAATGCCTTATTGTGTATGACCAGATCCCTTAATCCTACATTAACTAACAATACCTTACTAACTATTAATAAGCAACAAATTAAGAGTTTATTGAGGCAAACGTTGTAGTTAATTGTTAGTTAATAGTGAGAATTGGACCCCAAACTAGTGTGACAAACTCATACAGGTTTGGGACGACTGAGTATAGATGATTTTTGCGTGAACTCCTTTAAGTCTTATTTTTGCAATTAATTTCATATGAATGGTTATTGGAATACACTGCCTGATGCTTTGAAAATCCTCCTTTATGTTGAACAGACAAAATGGCAGGGTTTGGAACAGCATGAGGGTCAGTAAACACTAGTGTTCATTTTGTCAGCTATTTTCATTTTAGTCTTAGTCTTAATCCCGGGCTAAAATGTCCGTGTTATTTTTTATCATATTTAGTCAACCTTATACTATTTAGTTTTAGTCAAGTTTTAGTTCGACTAAAAGCCTCAACATTTTAGTCTAGTTTTAGTCCAAGAAAATCTAAAGTATTTTAGTCTAGTTTTAGTCAATGAAACCTTGACATTTTAACAATAAGATTATTATTAATTAACCATACAGCAGTATTAATTTTGGCAGCCATTTTTAATTTATGTCTTAGTCTTACTCAAATGTACATTTTAGTTATCATATTTAAACAAACTTGCCCTGTTTTGGTTTATCCAATTAATGTATGAGGCATTTTAGTCTGTTTTTTTAGTCGTCAAATTAAATATTAGTCACTTTTTCGTCATTCTGTATAATGGTTAAACTGATCAAAATTAATTTAGCTCAAAATTATAATCGTAATGATTGTTGTCATTTGAGAAATTTATTTTTACATTTCATCAGAAGTTGCTCTTTCACCATTAAGCACAAATCAATAGAATGTGGACACATACATGGTGTATTTTACCACATCTAGTGTATTGATTTATTATAGGCTTTTTATTATATAAATCATCACCAAAGACTTATGCAATCTCCCTGACTACATTATGAAAACAGCTAAAACAAAACGAAAAATATTATAACAGTGAAATTAGTAATTCCAAATTGCAATAGCCTATATTTCTCTATTAAAACAACAGCGGTTGAGTAAGTGTATTTATTCAGCAATCACAATCGCAAACAATATAGTCAAGATCTCATGACAGAACACAGACCGGCTGAATGACGCTTTCATTTAAGATCGCTACACTCCAGCTTGTTTTTTTTTGGGGGGTTTTTCAGTCATGCGGCGGCGCTTCCCGCACTAAAGAGCGGGGCGCATGGTTGCCAGATTGCTTAAAATAAGCAAAACACACAGGGCAGAAAATGTATGAATTTATCAGCGAAGCTCTGATTCGGGGATCAGAACTCTTGATATCTGGCAACCGCACTCGTGAGAGCTCGTATAGTAGAGGCGTGTAGAGCAGTCCACAATACTATTTTGTCTCTTTTTTTGACGAAAATAAAAGAGGTTTTTGGTAAAGTTATCTTTTTGAATATATTTTAGTCTCGTCTTATTTCGTCAATGAAATTGCATGGTGATATAGTCTTAGTTATCGTTTATTGACCTTATTGTCGTTTCGTCTTTGTCTCGTCTTAGTCTTGGGAAAAAAGCTCGTCAACGAACATTTTTCGTCATAGTCTTCATTAATGAAATTAACACTAGTAAATACAAGCCAAATTTTCATTATTGAGTGAGCAATTTCTTGAAATGGCTCCTCCTGGTGGTCATGGTGTTTGTCCGGGAGATGAAAGCATCCCGTTCGGACTTAAAAGGGGCATATGATGTTGCTAAAAAGAACATTATTTTGTGTATTTTGTGTTTATGCGGTTTTAAGGTTAAAAAACACATTATTTCCACATACTGTACAATATTGTTTCTCCTCTACTGTCTTCGAACATGTCTTGATTTTTACAAAGCTCATGGTCCTGAAAAGCCATGTGTGCTGTGATTGGCCAGCTACCCAGTGCATAGGATTTGCCCGAATACCTCAACGTGTTACAGAAATTTACAACCCCTTACCATACTGTGATTGGCTGTTTCCCTTTCCAGCGGAGCGATGATTCAAAACATGAAACCCTTATAAACTCGAGGCTTTCGTTGGCATCCATGTGGGGACATGAATTATGGATTATAAGACTTATACTCGTTCCTTTATACTGTCTTTTTTTCGCATTGCGTTGCCTCGCGCCACGTAAACATAAAACCATGTCTGCATGTTTGATCGGAGAAATGACAAACAACAAGCCCTACTCTACACTGCCCAGAAAACTTGCTTTAAATATAAAAAATATAATATATAAAAACTCTTTAAATATAAAAACAGTTCTCGCTTACAGTCTTTCTGCATCAGAACAGCCGGCATTGTAGTCTACTCTACCATGTTCAGGAAACATTCCTCCATAAAATGTGCTTCACACATCTGAATATTTGGGTTTAAGTGTTCTGGAACAGTGTTGTAAATGCAACTTTACTGATTTCTAGTCGTGTCCTCTTTTTTTGAAGGCCAAACAAAGTAGTTTCGCTTCACAATGAATCACAGCGCCTTCACACACGTGGCCTAGAGTTAGCGCAGCGGCCTCAGTGTCGCGTGAGTCCGAAGTGGCTAAGAGTGAGGCACGTGTCCCAGGGGTGAGGGCTAGAGTGAGCAGAGGCCGGTGGGCTAGAGATTGTGCGTGGCCGGAAATTTCGGCAGATTCGAGCGAAGTAGCGCTGGCGGGCTTGCGGCAACCACGGACTCTGCTTCGGACTCCGCTTCAGACTCCGCTTCGGACTCCGCTTCGGGCTGGACTCCGCTTCGTCCACGGTGAAAGCCGATCCAGTGATCCACAGCACAAAGTTGTTGTATTTCCTCAGCAACCAGCACGGATCAGCTCCAGGCATGACGAAGCAGATATCGTCTCTTTTTGGAAGACCAAACAAAGTAGTTTCGCTTGTCAAACAAAGGCACCAGTCGTCTTCACGACGGCGGCGGCGTCAACCGTAACCTAGACAGCTGAATAAAAGTTACGCCTTCTTTCTTTGCGTGAACATTTGGGCAGCGTTATGCAAATCTTCCCAGATCGTGACTAGATATGTGGGGGCGTGTTAGAACGAGCCGTTTTAGGTAGGCGTGGTTGATTCTTAACTTTTATAAAGAATATCTCTTTGGATTTGAGACTTTAGTCTTTGCAACTTTACAGATCTCCTTTATGCACCAAGAGCTTGTAACACTCCAAAGAGAAAGGAAAAATTTCAATCGCATTATATGATCCCTTTAAGAGACTTGAGACAGAGAGATGGAAAACAAAAAAGTAGAGGGAGTCTGATCGGACACTGCAGCAGAGGGCCAAGAGACCAGACTGTCTGAAAGCCAAATTGGCAGCAGAAGAAAGAAGCCATTTGGGAATTCAAAGGTAGGAACCAAGCGATCGGTCCGTTTGGAGAGAAAGTGTGTCTGGTTCCTAGAGGTGTGATGAGGTGTAGGTTTAATGACAGCAGAAGGTTTCCTTTGTTCAGCCGGCGAGCTGGAGGGAATTGAGCAGCGGCACGTGAATATGCATGGCCTCCGCGCGGGACGTCATCACTTGTTAAAGGCTCACTGCCATCAGAATGGGCTTTTATCTGAAAAATAAAATGAGGAGCTAAAGAGAAAGTGAGAAATGGCTTGCTGTGCTTGTCCTTTCATTGAAAAGACGTGTCCTGCCGATAGGCTCCATTTAGCAGAAATGACTGCAAAACTGAATGTTCCTCTATCAAATAAAGCATCGGCGTGCCATCCTGTCGGAAATGTTATTATTTGAGCCGCTGGAGAATAACGCTGAATTTTTAATAAGTCTGAATTAGGACTGAATTTCTGGGGTGATGAGATGAGAATTAGCTCTAGCAGTAAATCAGCAGCTCAGTTTTTTCTGTTTTATTTGCACACTTATCTTGCGGGGCTAAAACACTAAATGTTTTACACAGTAGAAAATGTGTGATGAGTTTTATGCTCTCTTTGGACACACCAGATGGTAATAAATATTTTTTACCAATCTTAAAGCAAAATGATGCATTAGTTTATGCTGAAAATGATAGCGAGAGGATGATGCAGTGAGAATGACTCAAGCTTGATTTGAACTCTATTTGCAACTTCACAATAATTTTGTCCGTATGACAGTGAAATGATTTTGCTGTTTTTCCTTGCGATTTTGTGTCAGACTTCACTTGTCTTTGTGCCACTCAAAATGAGCTCATCTCCATCACTTGGTGAAACCAAACTTGTCACAAAACCGTGAATTATCATTGTCATTTTGTTTTGTCATATTCTTGTCTAGATGACTTAATGATGAAGTTACATTTAAAGGCACGTCAGTCAGTTCACTCATCTGCAATCTTGGTAAATATTTTCAGCTATTTTCAGTCAGGCAAGTACAGTTCCTGTCTATTTGAAAAAGAAAAGCCTGAAATTGTTAAAATGATTGAATGTTATATTTTAAATCAGGAGTAAAATACGACAGCAGCTGTATTATATATTTGTCGACTTTAGCTCAAATAATTAAAAAAGAGATATATTATAAGTTATTATTACTATAGTTATATTATATTTAGTTTTTAAATGTTTTTTATAAAAACGCCAAAAAAAAAATATATATATTGCACTCGAGGATGGTAAGTAAGGTCACGCATCGCAGAGAGCTAGCTAGCTTTTACCATAATCTTTTTTCAGTCTGAAATGTATTTTCTTGCCCTTTAAAGTACATTTTGTAATATATTTTGGCATTTGAAGCTCACATTTTTCATTTCAAAATTATACTTCCTTTGGCAGCTCTGTTCACAACATATTTTTAGAATATATTTGAAATATATTTCAGCCAAAAAAAAAAAAAAGGAAAACTCTGTTTTAAACGGGCAAGTAAGATGGTTTTATTGAATCCTGACATCTCTAAAAAATCAATTATCGTTCTTACATTTTGGATTAACTTACACCATATAATGTTGTGGTTCCTAATAACGTTAGCGGCAAGCTTTCGAGTAACTCAGTTTTATTCACTCGCTAAAGCCAATTTTAAGTCGCGTTTGGTGGCGTCTGCGGCTCTCAGATAGTTACCCTCAGACTGCAGTTTCCCGCTGAATGCAGCTCTTTCTCTGAGAGGTTATTCGTCTGCCACAGCCACTAACAGCACCGACAGAGCTTCATTCAGAGATAAAGCCTATAGGAAACGCTGAATCAGAGCTTAGGGGTGGCCGTTTTCATCACACACCTCCTGCGCAGGAGTATAACGGTCTTAACACGCACCGCTGAGCTCCAGAGAGAGATAGATAGGTCACTGTAATCATACTGGCATTTTCTGAGCTTCTGAAGCTATACCCATCTCAACTCAATCACAGTTTTCAGTGATGGACTTTCACACACTTTACACAGTAACAAGTTCACTCCTGGTTGTGTGTGTGTTATCTGGGTTCAAACATGCCGTGCTCCCCAGCATGGGGTGGGTCTGAGCTTGGTTGGTCTTGCATGTCAGACGCATAGGGTGATGCAGTCCATTTTTCTTACATATTCCTCTGAAATTGTCTGCCTTCGATCCTTGATGAGATGGACATGTTCACTAGAGCCCAACAATCCAGTGTATGGCTACTTGCAGTCTTAATGAGTGATCTTTCAAGTGATAGTTCCCTCCAAAGTGAAGATTCCTGATTAACTGACACCATCACCCTCGTGTTGATGTCTTTTTTTTTCTTCATGTTACACAAGGAGACGTTAGGCAAAATAGCTAGCTTTCTGTACAGTGAAGCAGACTATGACTACAATCACTAAATATGACACAAAAAGCACCATATTAGCGAATATGCATTGCAAGTCATATCAAACATATGATCAAATCATATGACTTTAGTAGAGTTGAAAAACAGTATAATATAGTGTTATGTATTTTATGGTGCTTTTTGTGGAGCTTGACAGCCACTGGTCACTAGCTGTGCTTTCATCATGTTGCAAATTTTATTAATGCAAAAAACAAATTGCTAAAACGCTTTTCTGGGTTTCCCTGTTATTTTATTATTATTTGTATAGTAATTTAGTTTTTAATAATATTTTGAAGGAGCTTTTGAGTTTTCCAGGTTGGTTTGAATGTTTAATACTTTCTCACTATTTCATTACACTATGAAAGTATGCTATTTGATGTTTAATTGATTGTGTAAGATTTATTTTTAATATATGTTTTATTATTTAAATTGTGAATTTATATTTTTATTTCAGTTTTGGTTTTATTTATTTTATTTCCAGTAAATAACTTTAGTGCTTCAACTTACACTAAAATGTCGTGTAGAGGTGGGTAACTAGTTTTTTTTTTTTTCAGCTTTATAAAAAAAAAAATGTTTTAATAATATACTTGAAAAAAATAACCAGCACAGGGATTCAACTGATTCAAAATGAACTGTTTTTTTTTCTTTGAGTGAAATTAATACTTTAAACAGGCAAGCGTGCCTGCAATTGATAAAAAAACGGAACAGTAATGACTCAGCAAACTATATATATTTCAATAAATACGGTTCTTTTTCCACATATATTTCAGAGAATCCTAATTGTTTACAGTCCACAAAAAAAAATAAGAAGAAAATAAATATATTATATATACATATATATATATATAATATATTACAGTATATATATATTAACCCTCACCACTGTTATCAACATGATAATATGTTTCTTGAGCAACAAATCATCATATTAGAATGATTTCTGAAGGATCATGTGACACTGAAGACTGGAGTAATGTTGCTAAAAATTCAGCTTTGAAGTCACAGGATTAAATTACATTTTAAAAATATTCAAATACAAAAGAGTTCTTTTAAATTATAATAATATTTCAAAATAGTTCTGTTTTTACTGTATTTTTAATTAAATAAATGCAGCCTTGGTGAGCATAACTTCTTTCAAAAACCTTTGAGCTTGTACAGTATGTATGTATGTATGCAAAGGATGCATTCAGTGTGACCTGAATTGAACTATGATGCCTTAGAATGCTTCCTGTGTAGAAGCTAATTTGGTTTTGTACCAAAGTGTGTGTACAGTATGTGTGTATCCTCTTCTACTTCCTCAGCTCAATCATTAGCAGTTGGCTTCACTTCTTTAATAATCTTAAGGTCACATACGGTCACTAAAGGTCATTATGATTCATAGTGAGAAGGGCCAACAGGGGCTCAGCGACCATCTGATTAGACAAATGTTTCCCCCTTCAGCAAGGTGACCGGCTCCACCCGCACAGCCCAAGTGAGCAATTAGGAGACCTGTGATTTATTGCCTTTACTGACGTCCTTTCAATCCAGCGCATATATCACCAAACCATGTGATTCACCTTTTACTTATTGATTGTTCCTCTATATATGAAATAAGCTCATTAGAGCAAATGGGAAAATGAAATGCAGTTTAGAACCTTCAAATAAAGCAGCATAGCAGCCGTACCAACAGGGATTTGAAGACCGAATTTTCCTCAGTAATTATCTTTCTCTATCAATCCTTTTCACCATGGAAAAAAACATCAGACTGCTGCAGAACCACAGTGTGTTTTTTGTGGCTTTCTCAGTCATGTATTTTAGTACTTGAAGTATAATCCAGATTTTTCAGTCTTTCTAAAATCCCACCCCATAGGAAAGAAATTCACTATCTCAAGATTAAATGCAGAGCTTTTCTCCTGCTTCATGCTTCGCAAGTGTTTCTCCTGAGAAAAGACCCTATAGAGATCTTACATGTGTCTCAGAATCTCTCAAACTAGCATAGATTTGTCAAGATTTTGCCGGCAGCCATATCACCCTGTAGCCCAAGCCTGGTTACCCACTGAAGCTAAGCAGGGCTGAGCCTGGTCAGTCCCTGGATGGGAGACCTCCTGGGAAAAACTAGGTTGCTGCTGGAAGAGGTGTTAGTGAGGGCAGCCGGGGGTGCTCACCCTGTGGTCTGTGTGGGTCCTAACGCCCCAGTATAGTGATGGGGACACTATACTGTTAAAAAGCACCGTCTTTCAGATGAGACGTTAAACCGAGGTCCTGACTCTCTGTGGTCATTAAAAATCCCAGGATGTCTTTCGAAAAGAGTAGAGTTGTGACCTCGGCATCCTGGCCAAATTTGCCCGTTGGCCTCTGGTCATCATGGCCTCCTAACAATCCCCATATCTGCTGATTGGCTTCATCACTCTGTCTCCTCTCCACCAGTAAGCTGGTGTGTGGTGGGCGTTCTGGCTCAATATGGCTGCCGTCGCATCATCCATGTGGATGCTGCACACTGGTGGTGGTTTAGGAGATTCCTCCTTCTATGTAAAGCGCTTTGAGTGCTTAGAAAAGTGCTATATAAATGTAATGTTATTATTATTATTATTATTATTATAAGATCCCAAAGTCAGAGATCTCAATAGACTCAAGAAAACATTTCTCATCAGATTCTTCCAAGACTAAATAATATAAGTCATGGTGTTTGCATTCACTTTATAGCTCTGCGCTGTCTTATTGTATGTAGCTATTCACTCATTTGGGTCCTTTTTATTTCTCCAAAGGAATCTTAGGAGAAGCATCTGAGATAAAGCTAATAAAACATAACAGAGCTCCATTAAGTTTCATGAGCCACGAACAAGCAATGCAATTTTTAAGTCTCTGGCTTCTCAGATGTTTCTCCTGAAAAAAATGTTTCTCCTAGAGTTTCAAACCGGATTGCAATGTCTCAAACTGTGCACAGATTTGTCAAGATACCAAATTCTGCAGTCAAGTCAGAGATTTCAGTGAGAACCCAAATATTTCTCATCAAATTCTCCCAGCTAAGTTATGGTGTTTGCATTTAATTTATAATTCTAAACTCTTACTGTATGTCAGCTATTGACTCATTTGTGTATTTGTATTTCTCTAATGGATTTTTAAGAGAAACATCTCAGACAAACCTTATAAAACATAACTGAGAGCTCCATTAAGTTTCATGAACAAGCAATGCATTTTTAAGTCTCCTGCTTCTCAGATCTTTCTCCTGAAAAGTCTCAAACTGTGCTCAGATTTGTCAAAATACCTAAGTCTGCAATGAAAAGTGAGATATCACAATATTAACTCAAACATTTCTCATCAAATTCTCCCAAGACCAAATATGACTTACTTTCTCAGACTAAATTATGATTGGTGCCATCCACATGAAATGAACCCTGCACTCTTACTGTATGTCCGTAATTGACTCATTTGTCTCTATTTTTATGTCTCCTAAGGTATCTTAGCCGACTGATTCTTCAATGAAACAAAACAGAGAGCTCCATTAAATCCCATGAGCTCTGAACGAGCAACCTCTGAGCAATAAAATTTGCCTCCGGGACTGGATTGATTTTTTTTTCTCCCCACAAGCACCACCACAGGAGCAAGATATCAATAAAAGATAATTAAACCAACACAGATCGTTGAAGTTCAATGCAGGTTTACTGTTTCATAAAAGTGTAGCCGAGCGCTCCTGATATTTCAGTTTCTCTCATGGTTTACTAACATTCTCGCACCATTTCTTGTCTGCTATAACAGGTTTTTAAGGTGCAATTGCAATGTGGAGCGGTGGCATGAGCCGTTGATGTGCCAGGTTGAATTTGCGTGAAGGTCTGAGCTGTTGAGTGTCATCCATCTTTGCTCCTGTCTGCACCATAATGATGTCTGTCAGGCTGCAGCAGAGGAGGAGAACTGAAGGTTAATCTCTCCGTATCCCTTCAGTGTTCTGAATGCTTAAAGAGCCGTCGGGCCAAGCTGCCCGTGCCATGTTTACGGGTCCCTGTCTCGGCTAAGAGATCACAAAGACAGAGGTCTGACACAGAAAGGAAAGTCGTTTGTTCTTTATTCACCTGTCACAGTCTCGCCTTTCCATTTTTAAGCTGTAGGTCCATGTTGGTACTCAGTTTGTAAATTCCAAGGTCCCTGAATGCAGGCTAGTGAGTGCGTTTAACATCAAACTGACACTTAAAGCAAGTGCTGCGACATGATTAAACGACAATGCTCCCATTAAGATTAATGAAGGTGTCCACACTGCGCAGTCTATATAGGTTTGTTGATTGTCAGGTTGATGTTGTTTATATGCATCCCAATGCATCTTGTGTAGATTGAGCTTAAAGGTGTGTTGACAGTGTTACTACAGTTGTGAAGAGTTTCTGAATAAATTGCATTACATTAAATTAATGTGTAATTAAAAAACAGCTTTTAGTATTGTTGAGATACAATTATAGTTTTTGTTAGCATTTTGTTTAGATTTATTAAATCATTACATCACAATGTTTTCACATCTTTCTTTCTAATTGACACTTTTACTAAATTTTACACTCTCATTAGCTTTAGTTTGTCTAGTAACAATATTCTATAGTGTATATCACCGCACATTTTTGTCATTTTTTGAAAAGAAATTTCAGAATGTGAACTGATTTTATTTTTAATTGTGTTTTAGTTTTTTGGCTGTATTGTTTTTATTAAGGTTTAATTTTTTAGTTTTAGTTCTTTTAGTACTTTAGCTTACAACAAACATTCTATTAAAGGGGTCATATGATGTTGCTAAAAAGAACATTATTTTGTGTATTTGGTGTAATGCAATGTGTTTATGCGGTTTAAGGGTGTACACAAAACATATTATTTTCCACATATTGTACATTATTGTTTCTCCTCTATGCCCCGCCTTTCGAACTGTGTTGATTTTTACAAGGTTCATCATTCTGAAAAGCAAGGTGTACGCTGATTGGCCAGCTATCCAGTGCGTTGTGATTGGCTGAATACCTCAAGCGTGTGACGGAAATGTTACGCCCCTTAACAGCTGTGATGCCATCTCCCGGTACAGCGAAACAAAACACCAATACAACCCATTTACCTAACGAGGCATTTGTTGCACTCCAGTGGACCTAATTACTGCTTGTAAATGAACCTTTACTACTATGTTTACTGTTGCGGTCCTCACGCTGCGTAAACAAAAACCTGTCTGCATTGTGATCTGAAAATTACAAACCAAGTGGCTACCTACACTACTTAAAACTCAGCGTTTGATCAGCAGTGTCAAATTCGTTTAATATAAAAATGTACTTACAGGCTGGTTCTGAAGTTCGAAGCCATACTGTCCCTTGCAAAGTTGGAACTGCCCCATTTTATTGAACAGCCTTTGAGCACAGACCCATTTGTATGCTACTCTGCAGGTTCAGGAAGCAGTCCTCCATAAAATGTGTCACACAGCGCCACACACTGCGGTCTAGAGTGAGCGGCGGCCGATGGACTTGAGTGAGCGGCGGCGGGCGGGCTAGAGTGAGCAGAGGCAGCGACTTCGACGAAGGATACGAAGTGATACCGACCCCAGACTGGAACCCGCTTCGGCCACGTGAAAGCCGTCCGACAAGAAAAGTTACGCCTTCTTTCTTTTGCGTGAACATTTGAGCAGCGTTACGCAAATCTTCCCACATAAGTGCGGGTATACATGTGGGGGCGTGTTTTAAAGGGAGAAAACGAGGCTTTTTTAGGAGGTGTGGACAGTCCCTTACCTTTTGATAAAGAATATATCTTGATTGGAGACTTAGTCTTTTGCAACTTTACAGTCTTCTTTATGCACCAAGAGTCTAGTTGTGTGATGGTCTGATGTTGTCTCGTATGGCGGGAAAAACTCGGTTCCGCTAGGCCCCGAGCTGTCCTCCTCTACCACATGGGTGCTTAGTGGATGACAGTCGACGAGGGATCCAAGGGCAGGAAGCATAAAAAGATCACAGAACAAGAAGCTTCTACACCTGGAGCAGAGGTAGTCCGATTTCAAAATTTAACGTAACACAAGGAAGCCGTGCTTCCATAGAAAATGCCAGAACTTAACACACCGGCATTGGAGTGCTCATATATAAGGGCCCAAATCTTCGCCAAATCGCTAGATACTCACTAAGATGAACACCTCGGTGAGGCCTCTATGGGGCAGCGCCTTAAATGGGCCATACATGTCATTTTGGTAAAGACCACGACTGGGGAGCGTAGTCCAGTCCATCTCTCGAGGGTCACCCTGATGTCTTTCTCAACATAATCTGGGCCATCTCTAGTGCTAGGACGTGTTATTGCAGAGAACCAGGTTAAGCGAAATTGATGGGAGTGTTACTAGTTTAGTGCCAACTAGAGGTTGGACGATGTGCATGTGTCATATCCAGTGAGAGTTCTTCCTCCAAGCTGGCCTTACAGCTTGTAACACTCCAAAAGAGAAAGGAAAAAATGAAATCGCATCATATGACCCCTTTAATGTTACTGGAAGAATGTTTGTTATCCTAAAGAAAGTTGAAGAATCCTAAGGAATGTTAGCCAAAGTTCTGAGAATGTTCCATGTTAGCTGGCTTTCTAGCTGCCTCTGAGGTCTCCGACTGTCACTGCCACAGTTTAACTTCTCAGGGTCTGTCAAAGCCCCAATGTAATGGTACAAAGAGGACTGTTTTAGAATGGTAAGTGTTGCGTTTTGTGAGCACTTGATTGCATGCTGGCGCTGTCAATATGTTTCATGTACACCCCACATCCCAATTTTAGGGTTCTATTTGGAAGAGAGACCACGGGAGAGAGATAGAGCGTGTGTGAGAGGAATACGGACATTAGCTGAGGACCCGTGAGGAGCTGCAACTGCCCTGCTGTTATCCATGCCACCCCAATGTCATTAATAAATGTTCTGATGGAAAATCTGTCTGCTCGTTGTTGAATAGATCTAGTTGGCTTAGGAACAGCAAGGTTCCCATGCATGGCTGTGAGGCTGTTATGCTTGGTTATGCGTGCAGATGGGTTTACCCTAAGATCATTTATTCTAATACCACACATACTACATGTGCTATCTATATATCTATATGTATATTATACGTATATATATATATATTATATATATATAATTTTAGTGTATTTTCTTAATAATTTATTAATTGATTATATTTTGATATATATACAGTATATACATATCATTACACATATACAGTATATCTATCCATGTATAGGGTATTAAAATACACACCAAATTTGATAAATTATTGAAAAAAATACACTAAAATTATGCAAATTTAAGCCAAGTACATTTCAAATTTTAATGTAAGAACTGAAATATACTAAATCTAGTCCAAATAATCAAGGCATGTTTTCCACATAGACTTCTGTGAACTTTTTTAATGATGACAGGTATTAATCATCGAATCAGAACTTTTTTGATGTGAGACAAGAAAAATGAGTTTTTAAGAGACATAATGTTAAGAGACGTGTTACTTAATAATTGTATCACAACGGTTTTGCATCTTTATTTCTAACTATGGGCTTTCTTTTTAACTCTTACAACATTTTTACATTCTTACTAGTTTGATTAGTGTGTATACATACATCACAGCACATTTTTGTCATTTTTTTCAGAATATGAACTGATTATATGAGCATAATTTTTTTTTTCAGAACTAACATATTAATCACCATTTTTTTCTTCTATTTTTTTATTGACGACTTATATTTTTGGAATGAATAATGACTTATATAGCAGTTTATATAGTATTTTACATATCCTAAATGCACAGAATTAAATAATACTTTCATGCTTTTTGTATAATATGACAAAATTACTGACAAAATTATGACAAAAAACTTGAAAATGAATAAATTAATGCAAATGATTGAAATAATATTTCTAATATTCTAGTCAAAACTGATATTTATCTGAATTGTTTTCTTCACACATCACTGTTCTCATATCAAGCATGTTCTTCATAAAATTGCCTGTAGTTGAAGAAACATCTGAATATTCAATATATATCACAGAGTCCTGTTGACAAGCTGTCCTGGTCCTTTCAGCACGGTCCACTGCTGTTTAGAGGAAAAGAGAAAATCCAGAAAAAATTGTAAAAAAGGATGAGAGAGTGTTGTAAATGCGCAGAACTCAGTGTCCCATAGCAGCTGTGAACATAACTAGCCACCATTCTCCTCTTCATTTGCTTCATTTTGATTTGTTTAGGTATCCAGAACTTTTAGCACTTCCGGGCATCTGCGTAATTGTTTATTTAAGGAGGCCAAATTGAGGAAATAATTGTTACTTAGGGGTATTATTTGTGACTAAATGCTGTTTTTTTCCATCACTAAGCACATGTTAGAAAGTGGACGTCTGCTTGTATGAAGAGCATGCAAACAGAAAAAAAAAATCAGCCTCATTTTCTTTTAATGAACACAGTAATGACAAATTCGGTAGTGTAGATCAGGGGTTTTCAAACTGTGGGTCGCAGAGTGGAACATGGTGGGTCACACAAAGTCACTTGGCTGCAGCTAAATTTGCGTTTCAATGACACACACACACACTCACACAGTTCAGTCTAGGGCTTCACGATATAGCCTACCACATTAATTACGAATTGCAATATCCTTAGTGCGATTTTTGAATTTTTAAAACATGCGTTGCGTGTTTTGAAGCGCGGGCACGCATGAGTTGTAATAACAGTGAGGGTCTCAGAGCAATGTCATTATTAAAAGGCTCAATCGGGCCGCATTATTAATGAGAAAAAAACTCGCTCACTTCAATGCGCTGTATTCTGTATGAGACTGCATACAGCGGAAAATTCAAATGTTACGAAAACGGTTTCAGGTAGGCTATGTTCATTCATTTCTATCGTCTGTTTGAACTCAGCACTGTTTTCGTTCGGGAAACGGTCTGTAAAAAGCATTTCACATGTACGGGTTGAGCAGGGCACAAACGCAGGGTTAATTGTAACACTACAAGATTTAAACATTTCCACATAACAAAATTTACAAAATTTCACAATATTTCCTTGACATATCATCTCTATATAGAGAAAAAATGTGCCAAAGTTCAAAATTATTTGGAGATATTGCTGAACATTTATTTAACCATTGCAAAAGTAAATTTCTGACTGAAGTAAATTTGTAATCTCGGTTTTTAGTGTTTATTTAAAATGAGACACATCTGTTTATTATTTTTAACTTTTTCACAATTATTTTAATCTCAAAACTGTTTTAGATAGCTCTGCTTTGCTTCTTATGCTTTGCTAAAAAAAGTGTTGGGTTGTGCTCCGCTCTCCCCTACACACTGAAAAACCATGAATGCATTTTCTGCGCTTTAACAACACTCGCAGCGCAGATTACAGCTCACTGGAGTGAGCCTGTTTCACGTTTTTATGGACGTTTCATATTTTAACATCTGTAAACAAATAAATTAAAACTTAAATATTAGTAGTGAAATTTTACAGTTGTACTCTAAAATAAAATGGTTATTTTTCTTAAATACTTAATTTCTGTCATATTAAACTTTTAAGATTAGGCTTATAGTAATGTCAGTTGTTTTTTTTATCTCAAATATTTTGGTGGGTCGTGAAATAGATTATACTTGTCTAGGTGGGTCGAGGAATGTGAAAGTTTGGAAACCCCTGGTCTAGATCACTTAATGAGGAGCATTAGCCCAGCCACTGAGACGCTGAGCAACCCTATTCACTGAGAAGAAAAAAGTGCATTCAAATCAGGTTGTGATTGGACCATTTACCCCCGACCTGAAGCGAGCTTGCTAATAAAAGATATATTCTTATTGGCTTCCTCTCAAACGGCTCGCTGTGCCGCTGTGTGAGCATTTGCCAAATGTCTAAAGCAGTGGTTCCCAACCCTGGTCCTGGAGGCACCCCAACACTGCACATTTTGCATGTCTCCTTAATCAAACACACCTGATTCATCAGCTCATTAGTAGAGACTCCAAACCTGAAACTGGTGTGTCAGAGAAAGGAGACATCAAATGTGCAGTGTTGGGGTGCCTCCGGGACCAGGGTTGGGAACCACTGGTCTTAAGTAAAAGGAGCTGTTTGATTTTGTATGGCTGAAGGTGGATTTCTCAATGAAAGCTCAAGTTGTTTATCACCTCTGTGCTGATTTTTACTGTCTGTTGATTAATGGTTAGAGCTCAATGAAAGCAAACTGCTGTAAAACCAGTCAGCCGTTCTGATTAAGCTAATTTCCAAGACAAACCTTAAACAACACTGGGATTGATTGATTGAGTAATTTGTTTGGTTTGGAAACACACATTCTCGCAATCTTAAATTGTGTCAGTGACTTCTCCTGTTACTTTTTTCTGTTCAGTGAGTGCACCAGTTAATATTACGGAGCTAAAAATCATGGTCACACTTTATTTGAACTTAAGGTCCAATTCCCTCTCTCCTATAATCAAAATATTACATTATGATTTGCTCAAGAAACCCTCCTAATTTACTGCTTATTATATTATAGGTAGTTTGTTAGGTTTAGGTATTGGGTAGAGTTAGGGATGTAGAATATGGTCATGCAGAATATGTGCTTATAAGTACTAATAACCAGCCAATATGTTAATAATAGGATGCTAATAAGCCACTAGTTCATAGTGAGAAATTGGATCCTATACTCAAGTGTATCCAACTTATTTTAATTTTTTCAAATTATTTTTGTAATACAACCACACAACAACATAATAATAATAGTTATATTATATTATTATTATTATTATATGATATATAATTGTTTTTAAAATGTTTAATGGTTATACTAACTATTCTACTCTTCTTCTATTCACAATTGTTCTCTTTTCTATAATTTAATGTCTTATTTAAAAAAAATAATAATATTATAGCGCATCCTTTTCCATAATAATGAAACAGAGTATTATAGTTTTCGTATCTAATTATTATATATTACTATTTTATATGTAAGTATTTATCTTTTTATATATTATATTTATTAAATCTATAAATTATTATTATTCGTTTATTATACCAATGATCCTTTTCAATAATAATAAAAATAGTATAATAGTTTCTTATTTTAAATTATTATATATTTACTAATTTTTATATGTAATTTTTTGTATCTTTTATATTATTATATTTATAAATCATAACATTATTAATTATATTATTTTTAATAGCAATGATCCTTTTCATAATAATATAAAAGTATAATAGTGTCTTTATTTTTTTTAAAATATTAGATAATGTACACTTTTTTTTCCTAGTTTTGTTTATTAATTCTAAATCATCAATATATTATCTGATTATTTTGTAATCCAATTAAATGGAACAATATCTTAACACATAATGAGTCAAGAAAGATTTACCAACACTTTCAGTGTTTTTCCAGATTCAGTCTGCCCTCAGACTTTATTGAATATTCTTCAGTGCCTGATCTGAAATCAGAAGTATTGCCTGGAAGTATTGCCTATATATGTAGTTGAGAGGTGAGAATTGTGTACACTGGTTCAATGGAAGGTCAAGTTGAGTGAATTGCATTGTGGGATGTTTGCTGTGTGCTTTATTTACTGCAAATTTTGGAAAATGTAGCTAGTTCATGCGGCTAAAAATGTGTTCAAATTAATGTCTCAAGCGGTTTACTGTAAATTTGCCAGGATACCAAATCAGAGAAACTGAAACATTTCTCATCAAATTCTGAAACCTAATTATCTGAAGCTTTGCTGTCCTCATTAGCATAGTTTGTTCATCATTAGAGTTAATGCAGACTAAGTAAACAAACAATATTTGGGGGATTTTTTTAACCTTCAAGCAGCTTGTTTGTTTGTTCATTCTCGCTTTAATATACATGATGTCTTTTTGTCTATCTTCATTAAAAAGAAAGAAAGATGGTCTCAGTAAGATACTGCTGTGTTCCAGTGAAGCTGAATCATTTAATATAGTTAGTTTAGCAATAAATTGCACTGACTTCCTAGACGAGATTCAATAATGGCTTGATTGGAGATATATTGAATGAAAGATCTGCTCAGCTATGATTTAGAAATATAATAGTGATTAGGCTTCATTAAAATGCTTAGACATCTCACATAATCAAGTGGAGAAGTACACCATCATTATTGTCAACTTTAGTTTTCTCTACAACAGTTCCCAATTATCCAGTATCCAAATTATTTTCAAATGTAAACAGAAGTTTCTGTACAATGCAGGACAAAATAATTGGCCACCTGTTTTGTTATTGCTCATGCTGTAATTGTCTTTTTAATTATTTGTGTTTGGTCCCTTTGACTGTGAAAAGACACGTTTTATGTCAAATTGTTTCTCATATTTCCCTTGGTCCTCAATGTTATAGAAAAGCCAGATTAATAATGCATGACAGGAAAGCTTAAATGCAAAAGCAATCGCACACGTTTGGGGAAATAGGACATGATGAAGCTGGATCTGTCCCAGCATTACCTGCCAGGAACAGTTACTCAGCTGGATGAAAAGGCCTGACGAATACAGTTCTCTTTCCCTTGTTGATCTATTTTAGGAAGTTTTGTGGAAAACCTACTTTGAAATAACCAATTTTGTTTATCTGATTTGGTGGTGGTATTAGTGGGAGGGGCTTCCTTATTGTAGAAAGTATTTGATTGGACAAAAAAGTTGTATTCACCCGTCAGTCAAGATGAGCCATCAAGTTTTTGCTCTGTTTTTCCAGAAGAGAAACACTGTCAATTTTTAATGTGTATTTATGCTTAAAGTCAACTTTTTGGAGAGCGTTAGCATTTAGATGACCTCAAAACTAACCAACAAGGACTAAAAGCCACAAAGGTCCAGTTTTGATTTCATGAGGTTTGCAAATATGGAGTTGGATACAATTTTGCAATGCAATACTCTATTTCTATGTTATGTTTTATTATGTTGCATACCCTATTTTTGTGCCTCTGGCATTACCACTTGGCTATTTAATATTTTAACCATTTTCTCATTGACTTCACAGTAAGCAATAATGTTCAAAAGATTTTCTAATAATATTTTTAAAAGACATACAGTGGGGCAAAAAAGTATTTAGTCAGCCACCAATTGTGCAAGTTCTCCCACTTAAAAAGATGAGAGAGGCCTGTAATTTTCATCATAGGTACACCTCAACTATGAGAGACAAAATGAGAAAAAATTTTTTTAAAGAATTAATTGGTAAATTCCTCGGTGAATTAAGTATTTGGTCACCTACAAACAAGCTAGATTTTTGGCTCTCACAGACCTGTAACTTCTTCTTTAAGAGGCTCCTCTGTCCTCCACTGGTTACCTGTATTAATGGCATCTGTTTGAACTTGTTATCAGTATAAAAGACACCTGTCCACAACCTCAAACAGTCACACTCCAAACTCCACCATGGCCAAGACCAAAGAGCTGTCAAAGGACACCAGAAACAAAATTGTAGACCTGCACCAGGCTGGGAAGACTGAATCTGCAATAGGTAAGCAGCTTGGTGTGAAGAAATCAACTGTGGGAGCAATTATTAGAAAATGGAAGACATACAAGACCACTGATAATCTCCCTCGATCTGGGGCTCCACGCAAGATCTCACCCCGTGGGGTCAAAATGATCACAAGAACTGTGAGCAAAAATCCCAGAACCACACGGGGGGACCTAGTGAATGACCTGCAGAGATCAATCATATTTGATTCAAAACACAGTTATATTGTGAAATATTATTGCAGTTTAAAATAACTGTTTTCTATTTCAATATGTTTTAAAATGTAATATATTCCTGTGATGTAAAGCTGACTTTCAGCATGATTGTTCCAGTCTTCAGTGTCACAGAAAATCAGAAATCATTCTAATATGCCAATTAACTGCTCAGCAACATTTCTTAATATCAATATCGAAAACACTTGTGCTGCTTCATATTTTTGTGTAAACCTTGATCCATTTTTCAAGGATTTTTAATGAATAGAAAGTTCAAAAGGACAGCATTTATTTGAAATATAAATATTGTAAATCTATTTACTATCACTCCTGATCAGTTTAATGTGTCTCTACTGAATAAAAGTACAAATTTCTATTAAAAGAAGTCTTAATGATCCTAAACTTTTGAGTGCTAATATATACACTCTCAGATGCTGTTACTGGGGCGAGTCAAGTCTCTCACGTCCGTAGCAAGAGTTGACATGCTGGACCAATAGCTGGCGGGTGGAAAATCCAAAGGTGGGAGATAGAAAGAGGAAGATGCCCATTTCTGCAATCCTCTGAGTCCTCTTTTGGCCAGTTTGTACTGTCAGGGTTGAGTGAAGGGATGAAGTGAGGACTCAATTGTACGGAGTAGATGGGCTTTTTATTAATAAAAATTAAAACAAAAACTACCCAGAGGGGGAAAACAGGCAGGCAGGCAGCCCAGGGCAGGACAGGACAGGAATTAACATGGATGAATTAGACAACAAACTGCCAACCCTACTGCATAATCAGGAGAATAACTATGGTCAAACAAGGCAGGTATCAAGGGAGGACAGGTGGGGCAAATTAACCAATAATCAGATAACAAAAAGGGCGGGGTCAAGACAATAGACATGAGAGCACATGGTACACAGAACAAACAAACCAAAAGCCGTGTGCTCACACAAAGCCAAAACACAAGCACATGGCCAGCAAACTCACAAGCATTGCTTGAACCAATAAACCTACACGAAACCGAAACGGAACAAGGCATGAGTGCCGGGATCCGAACACCGCGCTCCAACATGAAACAAGAAAACAGAGCACGCAGACGAGAGAGTGTCTCCCATGAACCAAGATATGACAGCTCCATCACAAAACCGAGTCCTGACATTTTGTACCTTATTTACCCCTAAAAGTTACATATTAGTACCTTTTAAATGGGTACCACTCACAAGTAGCTTTTGGACCTTTTTTTCTGAGAGTGTACCGTCATATAATATTACTCATACTGTGCTATAAGATAAGTCATACTGTCCATCTCCAGGTATAGGTGCATGAGCTGTTGGCTTGAACATGAACAGACATGGAAACAGCTCTCAATTATTGTATGCCCATATGTAGATCCCCTGTGCTCTGACAGGCATCCCATCATCATCCCAGCCATATCACTGTCCATCTGTCACCAGACTCGTGCTCTGACTGGAGTAAATGGAATAATTGTGTAGCTCAGAGCAGGTGTGCCATCCAGCACCTACATGCAGCATGTGTCATGCTTTTCCTTTTAAATGAGCTCTCCTTTCCTTCCTGTACTTTGCCTTTTGCTCTTTCCAGTCACTCTCGTTCTTTCTGTCCTTCTCTGATGCCTTCATCATGGTTCTGAGTTTCTCCTTGCTGTCCGTTATCTTTCTCTTCCTATTATCAACATCTTTTTTTTTAATATATATATATATGCTTTTTCTCGTGCAGCCAGACTTGTGACTGTTAGCTTGAAATTCATTCAGGTCTGTTTGACAGACATTGGTTTCTTTTCTTTGTGGCCTACTGTATAATGTAAGTAACTGTATTAAACACTTAAAAAGTTTTGGAGATGTCAGGTTCACAGCCGTTTAAAAAAAACTGTCATGTCATCACAGAAAGATTATTGTATTATTTACAGAGTAGCAAAATGCATAACATTTCAACTGAGGCAGACGAAACTTGATGGGATTTCTTGGATATTTATAAAAGTGTACCATGCTGCTTTTTCTTCTTATATAGGCCTGTTAGCAGCACTTACTTTATTTCTGCTAACACACATTTTCACATGTGAATTCACTGTATTTTAATCATAACCACAGGTGGATTATCTGTAAATTCACTTCTAATTTGCATGAATTAGCCTAGATGAATTAGCCTAGAAGGTGAGCAAAACCGTGGAGCAAAAAAAAAATCAATCAGCTGTAAAATGCAGAACCGCAAGTCAAGGGTATCCAGACTTTTGACTGCAAAAGAACTTGTTTTGATTGGTTGGTTGGTTTTAAGAGGTTTAATTATTGGTGGGTATTGTAAAGAGACTGAAATATTTATCCATATTGTTCTATCAAGAGATTGAAATATTGTTCAGTTTTGTTCAAAGCAAGAGTGAGCGACTCAAAAAAGAATGAATGGAAATCCAATCAGATGTCTCAGGGGAAAAGTCTGAAAAAGTCTGATGCTTGGGCAAATGCCGGGAGAAAGTAGATAAGGCATTTAGATAATGGTCGGTTTTGTTGTATGTGAGAGTAAATAATTCTCAGAAAGCATCAATGAAGATATGATTTGTTGATTTAAGTGAAAACTGGAAGGTCATCAAAGAGTCTGATGTGAGTTTAGCATTTTTCAAACTTACTTTGGAGTCATATAAGTGACAATGTTGAGAAATATAGTGTATGGCTTTAATATTAGTAGTAGCATCTCTGATTTCAGGCAGAATTGATGGAAGTATTAGTGTGGTTGGAAATTACTTGTATGTAAAGATTTTGGTCATATTGCTCGCTTCTACGTACTTTAAACAGGTGTGTGTTCATGCAAACTCTAGTTTTACCTGCTCAAATGCTGTGGTTTCTGTTGTGCATTGGTAATTTGCAGTCATTTAGGCATAAATGTCTGCTTTTTCTTCTTTTTAAGGAGGAAGGAAATCTTCTTGCGAAAAAATCTTGCATCTGTATTAGTCTTTTATGGCAGTGCAATCCACTAAACGACTTTCCTCGCACAGCCGTTTTACATCCAAGTGCTTCTGTCTGTAGCGTATGTGATGCTGCCATCATTGATGTGACATTCAGGCCCATTGTGTATTCCAGCTAGGAGCCTGTAAGCAGTTTAAGAGCCGATTTCATCTCGGTGGGGAATGGCTGCCTATCTCTGGCCTGTCACTTAGATACCACCAGAACGGTAAATATGATTAATCTACCTCCTTAATTACCCTGCAGTTCCATGCCACTAGTCATCAGCTGTCAGGAGCAATTAATATCTCTGCAATAACTCTCCATCTTTGCCAAGTTTGGAAAAGAATGAATATTTCTCTCTTGTAATTCTTTGCTTGGTTAATATCTGTCACCATGGAGCCGTCGATGCTCAGATGGAGAGGCGTTGCGCTTAGGTTTCAAAATGCATTTTCATCTAGCCCGGGTTTCTCTCTCAAAGATTGGAGGGAATGAAACACATTCATCGTTTCAAATGACAGTTTGTTTACAAATGAGTGCATAGGATTTTATGAATGAGGACAGGGGTGTTAGAAACCAAAGACTCGTCTTCTGTTCGCTGATTGTGAAATGATCAGTGCACGTTAGTCCGGATGTGTCGTTCTATGAGAAGAGGCTGTTATGGCGCTTTAATGTGCATGCATTCGCCGTCACAGGCGGAGATGTATTAATCAGGTCAAAACTGTTTCATTAGAGAAGATTCTATCTGACCTTTCTGCAACAAGAATCGCAGAGCTCTAATTTCCTGTGAAATAGCACGCATCAGTAAGTCTGACATTTACGTTGGCGGAAACCGAGAAACGCATGCGGATGCCGAAAACGTGGCGTTGAAATTAAGCTGTGTGCAAAAGTGAGAGCCCGGAATGAGCCAAATTAGACTTAATGGGAAAGTGGATCATGAATACCATATTAATTAACACTAAAATATTGCTGTAGCTGCTGTTTGCTGTGCCGTTGCACCAAGCAGGATTAATAGGATTCGAGTAGAATCAACTAAATAAAGTCTTTAATGAGGTCATGAATATTTGATTTGCCAGCCGAATCAGATGTATTGAACTTTGTTTTGAACGAGGTGCCAATTAGAAGGATGCTCGTCTCCATCATCATTGTAATCATCTGGAGCGTGGTGGCTGTGTAGATGCGCTCATCATATTTTGATGCTGAAGAGATGGGAGGAACAAACAAGGCAAAGAGAAATGCATGATATGAGGAGAAACTAAAGGCCACGTCCTTGCTGCTTTGCTGCTCTGTCAGTCAGTGACTTCACAGCGTTTTTGTTTTGCATGAAGGGACATTTTAATAAAACTGACAAAGCACCATTTCATCATGTCTAATGATCTAGAACAAATTCAAGTGAGATAACCAAGTGAATATTTAAAGATCCCATGACCTCAGAGTTTTGCGGCTTGCGGCCCATGTCTCTTAGCTTTGAAGCTATCTAATGTGAGTATATTAATTTTTATTAGGTATGTGCATTTAAAGATTTTCTCTTTTGAGATGTTGTTTACAGGGTTATACACACTTTCTTGTCTAACAAAACTCCTTAAAATTTGTAATTTATAATATAACTGTATTTATTAATATTTTGAATTAGCTTTTATTTGTATATATTTAGTTTTCATTTTAATTTTAGCTCATTCAAATTAACTACTTAATATTATGCATTTTGTTGCTTTTTTAATATTCCATTTTAACTTTAATTCATTTTTATTTATTTTTAGTAGTTTTAGTACTTCAACTAGTACTTTATTTTTTCTAATTTTCATGTTATTCATGTCTAATTTTCAATTGTATTTATTTAATTATTGCTTTGCATTTTTAGCCTAACGTTTATATTTTATTTTAATATTTCAGTTTAGCTTTATTTTTATTTAGTTATAGTAATGTTAGTACTTCAATTAGTACTGTGCAAACAGTAGTTCAACATTTTTAATTTTTAGAGTTTTTTTTCATCTAATGTTATATATTTTTTTTTTAATTTTAATTTTCAGTTAATTGAAATTATTTTTCAATTAAACTAATTAATTTAAATTGTTAAATTATTAAATTATTTTTGCTACTTCAACTATACTGCAACAGTACTAACATTTCTCTTTAATTTTTTATCTAATTATTTATTTTCATTCAATTCAGTTTATTTGTTGCAAAGCAAATTTACAGCAAATTAAGTTTCTAAATATTTAGTGGTAGCTTCTCAGTGGTGACTGTCAGTTAATGTACATATGGCAGAAATGTATGGAAAATCAATTAAAGATGTAATCAAACCGACGATGAACACTATTAACAGCAATTATTATATGATGCAATCAAACTTATAGCACAATGTGGTAGTTCTGTATGTTGTTTCAGGGTTGGCATCATCTGAGGTCCTCTGAGGGCTTGCATCATCTCTTCTCAGGTCTTCTGGATCCAGACTGAAGCTTGTGTAAATCCCGTGCCAAAAACAGAGAAACAAATAGAGACATAATTAGCATTGTAATGAATTTAACTCATTTTATCTTGTAAGGGAATTAATTATTATTATTTGAGCTCAGGTTTTGAGAGGAATCGAATCTGAAGATTCGAAGTCAACCTGATTAGAACTGATTCCAAATTTGATAGTTTCAGTACTTATCCACTTTTCTTCCAGCAGCCGTTAACATCCGTTTATCTTAACAATTTGAATATTTGTAATCTCCCCTGGCCACAGTTAAAAAAAAAAAAAAAAAAATACATGCGTTTGATAAGTTTAAGCTACGACTATTACCATGTATCTGGGCAGAGTTTTAACTTTACAATTACACGACACAAGACATCCTTCTTTATAATGAAACAATACTTTATGGCTATTCTAGATTACATTAAACTAAGCTAAAACACACACATGCACACACACACACATACCGTTCTGAAGAATGAGAGTTAACGGAGTTGTCATGAAGTTCCCAAAGTTCTAACACTCGTTTTCCACGAGTTCTTTAAATTCAACCTGAGAAAATCACAAAGCAGAGATTTGTTTTACATTTACTACTTTAAGATCAATTCAGCACCGATTTCAGCAGATAGAAGACCTTGTTTGTTACTTGCGTTTGTGCTGCAAAGCTTCCTTGTTGGCTGCTTGAGGTTATCCCGGAGCTTCGGATTGGTTGCTGCGATGACGTCTGGATGACGTCCTTTTGGGAGAGCCCTCCGGAGATTTGTTGGTTTCTTGATGATGCAGAGGCTTGAGCAGTTATTCTGAAAAGGTCTGATTTTGCAAGACTTTGAGTTCTGCAGAGTTACGAAGCTTCACCGGAGTGGTGGATGGCCTGATCTCGTTGATGTGATCATTTGAGGCACACGTGGAGTGCTATTAACACGGCGAAGAAGCGAGCGGCTCAGATTTAAGAGCCGATCTGTTTTAAGCAGTCGAGTTTGGGCCATCCCTGAAGCGATTGTGCCATAAGATGATCATTTGCAGACGGGGCCACGCCCCCTACTTGCCCTTTTTTGTTCAAAATTACTCTCCTCAAGCTCTCCGGTAGCACGTGGAACATCCTTGCCAGATTTTCTTAATATTTCTATAAAGTTTCTTAATGCGAGTATTATACATACTTCCCACTTTTCATCTATACCACTGTTCTGCAATTATCACACGCTTTCATTCAACACTAAACTTAACATCAATAGCTTTATTTGCTAAAAGGGGTTAAACAAATTGATTAAACTTGCACCGATTACAGGGAACACCTCAAGCATATATAATGCATACAACATATTATTTGTGAATATAGTTGCCCATTTATATGCATAAATGATTGTCTTTTGAAATCATCCAGTGAGTTTTGCGTGTTCCTTTGTCTCTCAAAGAGAAGCATGCGTTTTTCTGGAATTTAGAGAAAGGGGAGCACAGAGAAAACCCTGAGGTCAAGGAGGTTGTAAAAATTTCCTGGTCAAAGACCTGCTATTCTTCTCATTTGGACGTGGAGATATAAAATTGTCTCTTTTGTTGACGGGATTATTAATTTGTGTTAAATGGTCATGGGTATCACGCATCTGGTCCCTGAAGGCCCATCAAACAAAGATAGTTTGTATCCTCCGGGTGAGTTAGGGTCTTAGCACGGGTTTTCTTTGAGTCTCTTGAGAAGATAAGCCAAACGGGACAGGAACTGCTGAGACACTAAACTGGCCCTGTATTAGTTTTACGACCGCAGATGGCTGCGGAGGATACTCTTCAGTTTGTTTCTATGGAATGTGGTTGTTTCATGTTTGACTCCATAGTTTAAATGGGTCTGTTTGAAGACAGAAATCCTACAGCGTAGCTGCTGTTCCAACCAAGCAAAATTGATTTGTTTAACCCAAACTAAAGAATAATAATGTGCATTTGATCAGATATAACTGCAGTACAAGATTATGAGATGCATTATTTGAATGCTTGGCCAAAGAGATGTGTCTTTAATCTAGATTTAAACAGAGAGAGTGTGTCGGAACCCCGAATGATATCAGGAAGGCTATTCCAGTTTGGGAGCCAAATATGAAAAAGCTCTATCTCCTTTAGTGGACTTTGCTATCCTAGGTACTACCGAAAGTCCAGAATTTTGCGACCTTAGGGAGCGTGATGGATTGTAGCGTGGTAGAAGACTAGTTAGGTATGCAGGAGCTAACCCATTTAGGGCCTTATAGACAAGTAATAATATTTTGTAACTGATACGGAACTTAATAGGTAGCCAGTGCAGAGACTGTAAAATTGGGGTAATATGATCATATTTTCTTGACCTGGTAAGGACTTTAGCCGCTGCATTTTGGACTACCTGTATCTTGTTTATTGAAGATGCAGGACAACCAGCTAGCATTGCATTACAATAGTCCAGTCTAGAGGTAATGAATGGATGAACTAGCTTTTCTGCTTCAGAAACAGGTATCATGTTTCGTAAGTTGGCAATGTTTCTAAGATTGAAGAATTCTGTTTTTGTAACATGGGAAATATGATTTTCAAAAGACAAGTTGCTATCTAATATAACACCCAGATTTTTGACTGTAGAGGAAGTAACCGTACATCCGTCTAGTTGCAAATTGTAATCCAAGAGATTCTGTCTTTTGGTCCAATAAGTAATATCTCTGTCTTATCCGAATTTAATAGGAGAAAATTATTGGTCATCCAATCTTTTACATTTTTAACACACTCTGTTAGCTTAGATAATTTAGAAGTTTCATCTGGTCTTGTTGAGATATATAGTTGAGTATCATCAGCATAACAGTGGAAACTAATCCCGTATTTTCTAATAATATTACCAAGGGGCAACATGTATATCGAAAATAGCAGAGGACCTAGGACAAAATATTTCATTTTATTTCAGCTTTATTTCAATGAACAGAAACCATTTTCAATAGCAAGTAGCAAATCATTATTCCCAGTTGTGATGGAAGCTAGACTATTTGTATTTTAGGAGTCTGAATTTAGTAGTCTGGTGTTAAGTTAGCAAAATACTGTTTTAATGTGAAAAATAAGATATTTATGAATAAAATTGACTTGGTCCAGGTGTTGGGTGTGCTGTCTGACGCTGAGAATGTGTGACAGGATTTGGACATGTCTTGATAGCTTCCTACATCCAGAGACTGTCATCTTAAAAGTTGTAGTGATGTGGAGTTATTATGAAACGCACATCAACCCTTTATAGTGGATGGCAGAGAGCATATGAAATGCTTTTCCCTGTACGGCTCTCACTCGTGTCCCTTTAAGAGGCGCCGCCTCGCCTCTCTCAGAGCTGTCCACATCTGTCAATGCATCTCCGCTGCTCTCAGATAGGTCACAGTGGACCTTCCAAACAAAGCAACTCTAATAATCAATTGTTCCAGTCACAGAACCTGACAGACTCATAAAGGAATGCAACCATTCATCTCTCATCCATCCTCCTTGTGTCATCTCCTCAGCCGCTCCATCACCGTCTCCCTGTCTTCATTCTTTCTGCCTGACTTCTTGTTTCCTTTCACTCTTTGGCTTTTGATTATTGCTTGTTAAAGGCCGAAGGTGTGTAGGCGCCTGTTGTATGGCAGCATCTACAACCATATGGCAGAAAGTCGTGAAATGTGGCACAGAGATATAGGAGGGTTTGTGCTTCAATCTTCGAAATCTTAGGGTCAGCCTCTTAAACCCTCTAGCGCCTTCAACAGGTTAAAGTTGCATCTGCACTTGCATTTCAGCTCATTACTTTTGAACCAATGTAATTGTTTTTCCACTGATTATTTGGCGCACGGAAGTGCTTTTCATCATCACATCATTTTTTTTAACTAATGTGTGTAGCAATGATCGTCAGACCAAACCTGATTTTTTTTTTTTAAATGTTCATGAGAAATGGCCTTGCAAATGTAATGGTAAAGACAGTAAACATTTTGATGTGTGAAAACGAACCTTGGCTTAAACTGGAAAAGGTTCTTTAGATTATTCAAATGTTCTTCACACTAAAAAAATTTGTTCTTTGGGGAACCAAAATGGTTCATTATTTTTAAGAGCGTTGCCAAAAAACAAAGCTAAATCCGAAAATTTAATTTTGTTATTTAAATTTGGGTAATTTAACACGGTATGCTGTTCACAGGTTATCATGTGCACAGGTGATAAATTGAACCAGTTGCAGTAAAATTCAAAAAGCCGCCCCATGATTTTACATATTGCTACTTTAGCCTTATTTTTGGTCACATTGAAATGCATTTACACCTCTAAAATTCTTCCTTGTTTTAGAGTATCCATGTTGTTTTGAATAAATCAGATGCTGACACAGTCAAAACACAACATTAGAAAATGGTTTCAGTCCTACAAATTGCTTTTGTCCGAAAACCAAAAATTCTTTTTTTTTTTTTTTTGCTGTTTCGGACAAATAATTTAGTTTGCATCACTGTTTGCAGTTCACTTGCATTCTGAGTGAGTTTGATTCATGTTTTGATAATCATTAATTTTGTTCATAATGTATTGCTGCAGTTGATATTCAAATATTTTCGCCTCTAGAATTAAAATTTTTGTCAGTTGTAAATGTTATTAAAATGAGCTCATAACCTTTAAAGTTCTAATCCTAAAATCATAGTTCTGCTTCTCCTTCTTTGGTCGTTGGTTAAATTAAACATCTCTGCTGCTGCTGCTACCGCTTGGTCCATAATTGCTGCTCGCAGCTATATTTTTCTCTTCCTTTTCTCAGCTCCTCTCTAATCACCTCTTGTCTTCTTTCCACAGATGGTTGGAGAAGGGAGGAGAGCCCATGGTTCAATAGGTCATATCTGAGGTATGATATGGCGGTATGCCTCTGAAAAAGGTTGGATTGCTGTTGATTGCTGCTCTCTGACAGAGTGCAAAGTTGTTCTGTGAGAGAAAACAAACTCTTGAGAGCTTCTATACTGTAAACTCTCACATATCAAAACCGTTTTGTATAGGTGGACCCAAAGTACTTTTGGTTTATAGTGCCTTTCTTTGTGCTGTTTACATGGCATATAGCAATCAAAAAATATGGCCCCTTTAAATGCCGTTTTTTTTATAGAAGTGAGCACTTTGAAATTTGACCTTCAGATGTAGCTTTGTGATGTCTCAAATGTTTTCTCTTGTGTTTTGTAGCGAGTGCACTGAGATACAGGAATTAATTCAAAGGCCCTTTGAGTTTTCTACCATAAATTAAAGTTATTACCTCAGGGCACCGGCCAAAATTACTCACTCTGCAAATTATTTATATTTTCCTGTTTTAGAAATGAGCCGAGGTTGCAGACTAGTGCCTAGGGTGACCATACGTGCCATTTTCCCAGGACGCGTCCTGGCCAGGATTTCTATATTGCCTAAAATATCTAGGTTTTGGCTTTGTTTGAGTGTGCAGACCGATCGGTGTATGACATCTAAATACCTCAAGAGCATTTTGAAAGCATAAGGAACCGTCTGTATGATATTTTGATGTCATACACACCGATCGGTCTGCACACGCAAACAAAGTCAAAACCTAGATATTTTTGGCAATATAGAAATCCTGGCCAGGACGCGTCCTGGGAAAATGGCATGTATGGTCACCCTACTAGTGCCTGATTAGCATAATTTAGGGGTATTCACAAATATAGCGATATGCAGCAACCAGAAGTCATTCATTTTCATTGAGAGTTGCAAGTTTTTGCCCATGTTCCGTGTGGTGAGTCATGCTACAAAATTGAGAAGCTTGCTTGTTTTAAAGGCAAATTCAGTGATGCGGCGACTGCCAGTAGGAGTTAAGACATTGATACTGTAGGAATTGCATTCTGATGATGTTTTATTCTTCCATGTTTTTGCCCTTACCTCTGGTTGGTCTTGTGTTTTGTTTCTTGGTCCATGTTGTCTTGTCCACTGGCCTAGTGGTTTGTTTTTTCTCACCTCTGCCTTCTTTAGCCCCTCCTGCCTGGTTCCTCATTACACATCACAGCCCTCTTGTTAGCCCTGATTGAGTCCTTGTTGGTGTAATTGCGCTCACCTGATCCTCATGTTTACCTCCCTATTTATAGTGCCCCTTGCCCTATTGTCTTTGCTGGTTTGTGGTCATTCTTTCCCTCACTGTGTTTGTCTCTGTCTGTGGCTGCGTATGTGTTTCTGTCTCCTTGCTCTTGTGATCTAGTCTTGTCTCTTGTAATTCTATGTTCTTGTCTTGCTCCTTGTTTTTGGATTTGGTCTGTTTTTGTCTTTTTTGCTTTTATTTTAGTGTTCATTTAGTTATCTTAGTCAGGATCTTTTGTTTTGATTTTATTTATTTTTTTGTTGATTTAGTTATTTGTGTTGGTTTTTTTTATTTTTATTTTTTTTTTATTCTCTTGCCTGTCTTGGAGTAATCTGTGTTCCTGTGGAGCTATGTTTTGTCTTGTTGTGGTGTTCGAGTTCCTCTCCTGACCTGTTCCCGTGTCTGGGGTGCTTCAGCGTTTATGGTCCATAAGTATCTGAGCTCCGCGCTCTGGTCTCTCCACCGGCCTGGTCTTGCTGCCTCCTCTGCTGCTGTAGTATTCTGCCAGTTGATGTCGGAGGCTGTTCCAGTGGCGTTCCCTAGCTATCTTGGTTTGTTGTGGTATCACCTGTGCACCTCACGACCCTTTTGTATTGATCTGTTTTGTCAATAAACCCTTGTTACTCACACTGCAATTGGGTCCTCCTTCCAGATCCCTGACAGATTCTTGTATTCATTTTGTTCATGATGCATTACGCACTTCTGTGGTTTATATTCGAACATTTTCCCTGTAGAATGTTACATTTTATTTTGACAACTCAACTTGTCTAAATCATTGATAAATTAGGAAGACATGCTATTTTTAACTGCCAGTACTTTTTAAAAGCTGTGGCGAGTTGAGTGCCCGTTAGAAAGTAAGTTCCAATCAACAATACAACCAGTGATGTGGGCGTGTCTAGTGATAAAAGTTGAGAAAAGTGTTACTGCATGCTAATGAGCCACAATGTGGCGACTACCATTAGGAGACATTGAAGCTTGTGATCCATGTTCTGAGACACTGTATAAATTGCATGTATTGATAATTATTCAGCTTGCTGTGGTTTATATTCAAACATTTTCCCCTGTAGAATGTTTATTTTTATTGCTGAGAAATTATTCCTTTTCCGATTAGGAGGACATGCTATTTTAACCCCGTCGTTTTCAAAAGCTACGGCAAGTTGAGTGGTGCACCACTAATGTTAGAAAAAAAGCCCACTACAATCAACAATGCATCCACAGTGATGTGTCCAGTGATAAGAGTTGAGAATAATGTTGCTTTATGCAAATTAGCAGCAATGAGGCGACTACCAATAGGAGTGAAGGCAGTGAAGCATGTGATCCATGTCCTGAAATACTGTTTCAATTGCATTCAGTGTGAGTTTGATTCATGTATCGATAATCATTCATTTTGGATATGATGCATTATGAACTTTTACAGTTCATAATTTAAGTAGATGTTACATTTTATTGTTGAGAAAACGGGTTCCTTTCCCAATTAGAAAGACATGCTATTTTAACGGCAAATCATTTTCAAAATCTGTGGCAAGTTGAGAGCATCAAGTTGGAAAGCCCACTACATTCATCAATATAACCACAGTGATGTGGGCGTGCCCAACAATAAAAGTTGAGAAAAGTGTTGCTTTATGCAAATGAGCAGCGATACGGTGAACTACCAATAGGAGTGAAGACATTGATACTGTAGGAAATGCATTCTGAGTGAGTTGGATTATGCATGGTGCACTTCTGCAGTTTATATTCAGAATGTTATTTTTATTGCTGATTCATTGTCAAATTAGAAAGATATGCTATGTTAACAGCATGTTTTAACAAAGCAATCATTTTCAAAAGCTATGGCAAGTTGAGTGGTGCACTAATGATGTTAGTTTGTGTTACTACAGTATGTGTGAATGCCCCATCAGCAAGAGTATCAGCAAAATCAGAGGTTCATGTATTTTGATCTTCATTCAAATGAGGGTTAGATTAGAGATTTGAGAGATCATACTAAATGTGGCTGTGTGGGATCATAAAGTTGTAATATATCAGGGTATATTTGATTTGGCTGTGTGTGTCGGTACATTTTTATCTTGTGCTTCCACTAAGGAGCAATTAGCATTCATTAAACCGTCAGCCACACTTTAAGCGCCTCACTGGGGGTGTGCTCTCATTTCACCATTTGATTTTCCTTTGTCTACAAATAGAACAGCACAAAGAGGACTCTGTGGCTTGGAGGCACAGTCTGTCAGCTGGGAGTTTGGTGAAACCACTGGGCGAACTAGTTGTTCTCATTATAAACCTTTGGCTTTTTGTCAATTGTTGAACTATTGTTTGGATGTGGGGCTGTTGTGAGTGATGCCAAATATTGCATACGTTCATATGTTTCAAGTAAGCAGGCGTAGGTTAATATTTTGTGTGCTGAAATGTGTCTGTCAGATGTTTTGTTTTCTAGCAAACCTAGTAATTTCTGCTAATGTGAGGTTACTGCAACAGATATTGAAATCAAAATTTAAAGATGATGTGTGTGATTTCTGTGCCACTAGCAGAATCAAACAGAATTGCAAATGTAATGCAAACTCTCTCTAACAGTTGCCTTGACTAGCCTAAAAGAGGTGGTCGAGCCAATGCTTATATATGAGAAATTTGAGAATGGAATACTGGTTTTCAACTTACTGAATTATCTGTATGCATATTGCATTATGCAACAATATATGTTTCACACAATAGTATGCTACACTTTTGTCATATGACCTCATCACATTGTATTTATAATTTCTGGAAGTGATGTCTCATCATCGATGTAAGTAAAAGTCATCAATTTACATTTTTATTAAATTTTGTGTAAAAATGTCGTTTTGCCACTCCAAAAATGAGTCCAATCTTCTCACTGGAAATCGAAGATGTCAGTTTTTGATAACAGTCAAGTGCATTGCATTTTGGGATGCAGTTTTGCATGCAGCATGCTCTGTTGTATAGTACACATTTTGGCAAATTTAGCAGATCATTTGTGTATTCTGTTCATACAGAAAATATTACAACCCAGGCTCACTGGAAAAACGTGCCCGTGGCAACATTTCTGCAAAATTATGTTGCTTCTTGCACATTTTGCAATAGTTTTAAAGTGAAATATCCAGTGATTGGCGCTAAAAAAAATGAACTTGAATCTGGCAATGTTTTATTATGTTGCTTTTTGTACATATCAGAACAGATTTGTAGAAATGTAGCATTACATCACTTGCTCAGCAATGGATCTTCTGCAGTGAATGGGTGCCGTCAGAATGAGAGTCCAAACAGCTGATAAAAACATCACAATAATCCACAAGCAATCCACACCACTCCAGTCCATCAGTTAATGTCTTGTGAAGCAAAAAACTGGATGTTTGGAAGAAACAAATCCATCATTAAGACATTTTAAAACCGTTGTTTGTGGCTAAAATCCCTAAAATATCCCTGGCTAAGAGTAATCTTGCTTTCTCCAGTGAAAAGGTCCTCTCATCTGAATCAGGGGAGAAATATGCACAGATCAAGTACCGTTTACAAGTGAAAACAGTTCAGAACAGTTCTAAACAAATATGTCAGTGGATTTTGATATGAGAGGACAACAGGGATTGATTTTTTTACACTGGAGGAAGTGTCATTATGGATTATGGACTCTGTTTTGGTCAGAATTTTAGTTTATTTCATTTATTTAACATGGACCATGCACAAGTGTTGTGCCAGAGTTAGCTATAGAGCTGTGACGGTTTGCCATAATGACGGATTTGTTATTTACAAACACATAGCTTTTCACAAGGCAATAATTGATAGACTAGATTACTTGTGGATTATTGTGATGTTTTTATCCACTGTTTGGACTCTTATTTTGACGGCACCCATTCACTGTAGAGGATCATTTTGAATGATAAAACAAAGACAATAAACACTCGACTGCGACAATGTATGGTTTAGCTGTGTTATTCAAGCCACCTCTGGTATTTTCATAATATTTAAGTATATTTATAATCCATTGCTAATCGACATAGCCTTTTTTTTACAGTATAAAACATATTTTCTGCCTCATTCTGTGACAAGAATCCTCATCAGATCACAATAGGAAGCATTTGGCTGGTGTTGTGGAGTAAAAACGTTATAATGTTTTCTTTTGTTTAATGTAGCTAACATTTGTGTTGGATTTGTATTATCAGAGCTTTCCGACTTGCGTTCACATGAATTTTCTCAGTCTGTAAATTATTTTTATGATTATTCATCACCTTTATACCACATGAATGCAATATAATTTAACTAGCGATCACGTGTTGTGATGATCCTTTATACATCCGTTTCGGCGCACCAGAGAGCAAATATTTCAGTTGACAGCTCAGGCATTTAAGTGGCACCGAAATGAGGCACCGGAGTCTGATTCGGTTCGGTACATACCGGTTATAAAGGTACGGTACCCAACCCTACTCATAATCATAATTTGTGTAAAAAAATAATAAAAACTGCCACTAGTGTTCATTTCAACTGGAAATTGCAGTGAATTGTATGCATAGGTGCGTTTTTAATTAGTGAGCCTGGTTGAAATAGTATGCACAGTATGCATAAGAGTAGCATGTTAGTACACAATTATAAATATAGTCCTATCAAATAACAGATTGCACTCCCATTTTGTATGTGTTGCTACTACTACTAGATCATTTATACCCTTCACCTTTAAATGAGCTTAGAGGTTTCCTCTTTGTGTCTGTGCTGTAGACATAGGAAGCACTTTTCTCATATTGATCGTGTTCAGTGCTTCTCCAGTGCATCTCCTCTGTGTCACTGCTGTCTCTGTCTCCTAGCTGGATCGTGACGTTTGACAGGTTGAAGGAAAGTCTCATTTCATGGCTGGCCTGTCATTGGCTTGCTACTCCATGCTTGCAGGGTTTTTGTGCTGTAGAGGTTACGTAGATGGCCTTCAGGACTAATAGTTTTGAAAAATTGGTTCTCTTTGAACGAGGCAATATCCATTTGAAAAGGTACAGGGCCTTTCCTGGAATCAAGGCGATTTACAGTGTATCAAAGGATAAAGGACTTTAATCGCTCAGTGCTTGAAATTTTTCTATTCATGTTTTCAAAGTAAAGACAGCAAAGAACACAGGTGTTTCTCATGTAGGCATACTACACCATAATGATCTTCTTTTCAGAAACTTTACTAAGTACACAGTGAAGGCCATCCTGTTCCGCTCTCAAGAGGCTGATTTGTACTAAAGAAATCTTCAGAGCTGCTCTGATAAAAGAAAAACTATTTAATTGCTCTCATTGCATGGAGAAACTAACAAATAAAAGTGTAACAGGCCTACTGATTAGATTCTGCTATTTTCAAAGACAACTTGTGATTCCTATAATGATTTAACGGTGATCGTCTAATTGAACCTGAACAGTTGTACAGTACATTTGTACATCTATAGTTTGAGTTTTTCTTCAACAAATCTGAACCTCTTATTGGTGCCATATTTATGTTTTATAATTATAAGTAAAATGATAGCATTTTGTTTCTCCCCATCTGTTTTTTTAGTATTATTTATAAAGTATTATAGTATTTGTTCATATTTTGAATAAGGTTTAATTTTTTATATTTTCAGTTGTCATTTAATTTTACTTCAAGTTTTGGTCATTTTATGTGCTTTTGTAATTTTATTAGTTTTTGTTATTTAGCTTCAATTAAATTTTTTTTCAGTTGAAGTCATTTTAGTACTTTTAACTTAAAGTGCTTTAATTTATATCAGTTAGTTGTCAAGGCAACATTGATATTTTTTAACCTGTTAGCTTTCCACTGTACCGCTAATGGGTTAAGGTTTAAGAACCTCATCTAATACTTATTTTATTATATTCCTTAATTTCAGTTACCAAAAGCAATTTTTAATAGTTTTAGTTAACAACACTGATATATAAATCATCCCCTTGGAATTATAAGGTTGTCACGATCTGCTACGGTGCGGGAACCCGGTGCAAGGAACGAGGAGACCAAGAGTACAGAAACCAAGGAATTTATTAATCTTCACGGAAAAAATTCACAACTATCCCTGAACACACACAATAACCGTACGCGGAGCACACACACAGGGAACACCATTTATACACACAGGAGGAGGGGATGACGAGACACTCCTGGGAGCAATGAAACATCATGGGAAACACCTGGTACACATTAAAGATGGGAAAGGAAGGCACATGAGGAAAACAACCACAAAACACGGAACAGAGTCTGACAAAGGTTCTATCTGACATTTATGTCAAAATTGAATTATTCACATATTCTTATTCTGTGACAATTTATTTACATTATGTGATGTTGTGTATATTTTGGGACAAAAAGGTTCCATCTACACAGTCGAATGGAACGCAAAAACTTTAAAGCTCAATATCTCAAAACTATTCGGAATGCAGACAGAACCTTATAATTCCAAGGGGACGAGATATATATATATATTTATTTTTACATTTAGTTCATTTAGCAGATTGCTTTTATCCAAAGTGACTTACAATTGGGGAATACATACAGCGATTCTTCTTAATAAAGAGGCAAACAGACACAGGAAGTACTCGTAATACCAAGTTTTAGGCATTGTTCAAATAAGTACAAGCTAGAAAGGGAAGGAATAAATAAAGAGAAAGAACAAGTTTTTTTTTTTTTTTTAAATTATGATGAAGTCAGTAGCGTCAAAAGAAATGAAACTGCTTGGGCTGGGTGATAAAGGATATCATATTAAGATCACAATAAAATTCACAGCGATTACGATGATAAGCTCTGGACATTTTTACTCAATATGGATTAATATAATAGTCTATCACACAGCAGAAATACAAGTGGCAGCAGTCCCCCAGGAGTGGTGAACGAGAATGTTCTGGAAAGCGATTTTGAGCCTTTCTGTGATGGAACCACGAGGCGTCGCTCACAAGTAATAATTTAAACAACAGATCTACAAACAAGTATTAAGCAAAACACTCGCACGCTGCCATCCGTCTCTTCTGTTGACTAATCGCTTCTCCTAAGTTATGACAGTGACCAAGCGGTTTAAATAGTCTGCAGTCGCTGTGGCCACCTTCTAATTAGCACGGCCAATAGCTTATAGCAGGGCAATTACTTAAATCGAAACTACAGTTCACACTTAAAGTTTACAATAATCACTTAACATCTAAGCTGTGCTCACTCTGTTGTAAAGGGATGCAGTTCCGAGCTGATGACCTCCTGAGTCAGCGCTGGCGCATCGCCGTGAGTCTCGTGAAAACTAGTTGTTTGTTAACAGGAGCAAGGAAGCAAAGTTTCCTTACTTAGCAAAGGAAAACCAGTCTCCTCTCGGCTTATATCAAAATCCTCTGACATTCTTCTTTACACATCCTCGTTTTGTACTTCTAATTAGTGACCGTTGTTTTGCTTTGATCTCTCCCCTGCGCTTCCACGTTCATCACTTCTGAGCGGCGCATGCGCAACGCTGAACTCATACGTAATCCGCCCGGAGCTGCTTCCGTGTACAACATGATCACAACGTTGTTTAACCCATTAAAGTGATTATTAATTTGTTTTGAATATGGATATTTTCTTACAAAAAAATGCATCGATTCACTACAGGAGGACTTTGTCACCCCCCGGAGCTGTGTGAGACACTTTTTTTTATGGATGGCGCTTTTTATTTAACTTCTTTTGGAATAAAGCACTGAAACACCCGCTAACTGCAATAACAGCTCGAAAGATCAAAGACAATTTTTTATATAACGTCCGACTGATTCGTCTGAAGAAGACAGTCATAAACACTATGATACTTGAGGGTAAGTACTGTTATGGCCCTAATTTC
The DNA here is from genome assembly GCA_018155175.1 of Sinocyclocheilus anophthalmus. Classification (NCBI taxonomy): domain Eukaryota; kingdom Metazoa; phylum Chordata; class Actinopteri; order Cypriniformes; family Cyprinidae; genus Sinocyclocheilus; species Sinocyclocheilus anophthalmus. Next base: position 299,696 of record JADLZN010010207.1, on the reverse strand, counting down.
CATTTTTGGGTGAACAACCCTTTAATCAAAACCACTCACGCGCTACCTTCCGTCTCTTCTGTTGACTATGGACTAATTTCTTTATAAAGCTTCTTGTTACTTTGAAATATGGAAAATAAAGTAAACTTTAACCAAAAAAAAATAAAAAATATAATAGATGTATATATAATATATATATATATAATATATATATATTATATATAGTGATTATTTAAACTTAGTTTAACTAAAATAACTACAATTAAATGTGAATGAAAAATTAATAAAACTATATAGACATTAAAAAAAACGGAAAATAAACGCCTTTCAAATTAAAATTAAAACATAAAATTCAAAAATAAAAACTAATTCCAAATATTAATAAAACCATAATATAATTTCAGTGATACTAAAAAAAAATGTGTTCGTTTTTTAAAATGCCCATAGACACAAATGTATACATAGATACATAATGACAATCGTGAGTAAAAACAAACACTTTCTGTAGATTTTTATGCAGAGCTGACCGATAACAGACATGGACTGGCTGTCATGACAACGCAAAGTTGAGTTTGTATGCAGCATTTCATTTACAAAGAATCACAGACAATTTCTGTTCTGTTCAAATCTAATTCTGAGTTGATTTTTTCGGCACTGTATGGTACTGGACATTACCAGCAGTCTTGGGGAGACTGTTTTGACTTTTAAGGATTTATGATTTCTGACGTTTATTGTGGCAATTGTGGCTGTGACTTAGGCGAATCTAGACCCTACTGAATTGGCTTCCATTTGTCATCTCAGCATCCCTAAAAATCTGTGATTGGCTCTTAGACATGCGCTCATCTGTGGCCGTCAAACCATTGCTGTAAAATCACAATATATATATATATATATATAAAAAAAAAAATGAACACTATAGATTTATATGCATTTGATTGCAAAAATAAAATACTTTTGCGATCTATGACAAAGTGATGCCATGTCTGTGAAAGCATAATAAAGGCTGAAAGCTGCATGCCTCATCTGTAGCTCGGTCAATTATTCTCTCTTCATCCTTTGTTTTGTGCCAAACTGACTAGTGGGTATAAATTAAGTGTGGGTTGTGTGTGGGCGTGTGTTGTGTGAAAAGAAGTTGCGAGCAGTTATGTGTTGCAGCCTGAGGGCAGGTGTGTGGAGGCGTGGATTGTGTATAAATTACGAACTCATCATGGCTTGTATGTTGTGTGAGCTTTTACAATGACTGTGGTGATGCTTTATGGCTAGTGGTTTTCCTTTCACACGTGCTTTGCTTCTCTGTGGAGATGAACAGCTTCTTAGTAGCATTCTCCTCATCCCTGAATCCAATAATCAATATTCCAGATCAATTGGATGTAAATTAAAGTAGGTAATTAAAGAAATGTCATGTGGTCCTGGCAAAGAGAATGTAAGATTCATGTTGGCCACATGGAGATCTACACTCTTAATTATAAAGGTTCTTTATTGTAATTGACAGTTCCATAACCTTTAACATCCATGGAACCTTTTCAATGCAGAAAAGTTACTTAAGAGTGGACAAGTTTCTTTAGATTATTAAGTTCTTCACATAAAATTGTTCTTTTAAGAACTGATCACTGAAAGGTTTTTTGAGGAACCCAAAATCCTTCTTCTGTGGCATCCCTGCAAAAACAAAAACTTTCTTTTTAAGAATGTAGTCATTCACTTGATTACTAATATTGTGCAGTATATTCTGTAAACTAACTAGGGCTGGGTGATAAAGGATATCATATTAAGATCACAATAAAATTCACAGCGATTACGATGATAAGCTCTGGACATTCCATGTATTTATTTTTTTTCTGGACTCCTTTTTAATGGTTAAATTAAATTGTATTAATCAAAAAGCAAGTCTAATTAATTAAATCTGAAACATAAACAATTTCTTACATCAATTTATTAAAAATGTAACAAAAATTACATGTTTAGGGCCCTTGGAAATGTTTTATATTTCCCAACCTTATGTTTTATTGTTACCAAATTCTGTTTTAGCATGTCTAATTATTTGAAAGCACAAAAACAAGTATAATTTATTCTTACAATAGCCTCATGATTTTTTGCTCAGAAATTCTGTGTTGTGTATTTACATTTTTTAAGGCATAAACATGCATTTAATCTATCTTTTAAGTAATGAAAATTAAACACATTAAATTTTTTGGGAAAATAAATTTAATAGTACAATTAAAACACTGAAGAAATATTGTATGATTATTCCTTAAAAATAAGGTTTTGATCATTTTAGTTGTAGTAGTAGCAGCCTATTACGTACATTCTACTGAACAACAGTAATATATTTCTGCCGCAATGCCTTCAAGTTAAACCAAACTTTTATTTTGACGGGTTGCCATGAATACCTTTACATTTCTGTGTGTATATGATATGAGGATAGTTTTACTCAAATGAAACGGTCAAATGCTCATGAAGTGACTCTCAGAGCAGTTCTGGAGATGTTGTTCATGTATTTTTGTCCTCATTTAGTGAGACGGTAGTCTACCGCAAGCTTCACGCGCGCTTCAGTACAAGTAACTGTTAGTAAACAAAACCGCACGTCTGCGCCATTCAATGACACAGAGACATGCATATTAAAATAATATTAAAATAGTCGTTTTGTGGCTTAATATTTACAAATACTAGTGGAGTGTAGTGTTGCTCACTTGTGTGTGTGTGTGTGTGGTGTGTGTGGTGTGTGTGTGTTGTGTGTGTGTGTGTTTGCACCTCGGGGCTGAACTCTGCTGTGCACGATACATAGAGCGTGACCATAACGTAGAGACCGAAATGACATGCCATCGTGTAAATAAGATAAATAACATAAGGCTATTTAGTTTGTTTAATAAAAGAACAAGGTATAGACCTGTTCTATCGGAAATGTAACTTTAAATGGCTTCTGTTGTGATCTGGCACTATAGAGAAAATATAATTAAATAAAATTGACTTTCAAGGGGGGCGGGGGGTGCCGTTGGGGGGGCAGGCCGCCCCCCTAATATAATGGCAGGGGAAACACTGCACTGACATTAAAAGCTAAATTTGTAATGAATGTCTCTGGGATTTCTAAAACACTAAACGGCTCTATAAATGTACTCAATAGAGTGACTTTGCAGAGCAGTTGCCATTAAAGTCAGATTGCATTTAGAAGGGTTGCAGAAAGAGCAATTAGCAACATTCAACAGTCAGAAGCTGAATGGCTGATCTCTGTAGTCTCGATCTCTGTAGTACGATTGGGCCGTTTGACCGAAATCACCGCATGAGTATGTCATTACATTTATGAGTAATAAAAGCAATGGAAAGTACTTCATCTCATCTAATTATTTGGTGCACAAAACAAAAGATGAGATTATTCATATCAAATGAATAAAAATGAGCATGAACATTATGAACTGGAGTCTGGCATCAGTGCAAAAAATAGTTTGGCATTTTGAAATACTCGAGGTGAAAACAAAAAAGAAAACAGTTAAACGGATATTACAAAATGGATAGTTCTGACTCAAAATGCTGAGTTGTGTTTTACAGTGAAATCAGTTTTCAATTTAAAGAACTTTATTGGCATGATTGTGTTTACATACAATACCAAAAAAATGTAACCATATACACTACCATTCAAAAGTTTGGGATCATATGTTTTTCTTTCTTTTTGAAAGACATGTATGGGCCCATGTCCACCACTGATATCAAACATTTTTTAAAAGGTTATTTGCGACTTTTTATCTCCTAATTCTGACTTTTTTCACAGAAAGTCAGAATTGCGATATATAAAGTCAGAATCGCAAGATATAAACTCACAATTCTGACTTTTTTTCTCAGAATTGCGTGATATAAACTCACAATTGTGAGTTAAAGTCCAATTTTGAGGAGGGGAAAACTGATATGTTTTCAGAATTGCGAGTTTATATCTCACAATTCTGACTTTACAACTCGCGAGAAAAAAGTCAGAATTGTGAGAAAAAAAACTCGCAATTCTGACTTTATATCTCACAATTATGACTTTTTAACTCGCAATTGTGAGTTTATATCATGCAATTCTGAGAAAAAAGTCAGAATTGCGAGTTTGTATCACGCAATTATGAGAAAAAAAGTCAGAATTCTGAGATAAAAAGTCGCAATTACCTTTTCTATTTTTTTATTCAGTGGCGGAAATGGGCTTCCATAGAAATTAATACTTTTATTCAGCATGGATGTGTTAAACTGATTAAAAATGATAGTAAATACAATTTGTTAGAAAAGATTTCTATTATAAATAAATGTTCTTTTCAACTTTTTACTCATCAAAGAATCCTGAAAAAAGTATCACAGTTTCCAAAAAAAAAAGGAATGAGCAGAAGAGACTTCTTTTAAAAACATTCAAAATCTTACTGATCTCAAACTTTTGAACGGCAGTGGATATAAGCACACATATATATGGTCGTATTTCCCAGTCCTACTTTGAGGTTATGTAATTGTGGACACAGCTAAGCCGATTTGAAGAAGAGGTGAACGTTTGATCTTGCAAAAACAGAGCAGTGCTGGGGAAATTCAGCCTCAACACCTGGAGTAGTTATAAATAGCTTGAAAAAAAATTATTATAACCTTCATGAAACTACTGCACTTACTCTGGATCCATCCTACACTAAATTGTTTTGCATTTCAGAGGCTTTCTTGGAAAGCAAATATGTAATTTATAGATGGAACAAATCACTACCTTGCAGACTTTACCTTTTCCTGACAGCTTTGTAGATGCAGTTTTGTTGGATGTAGTTTCCAGGGAGGTTAGGCAGCAGAAAGAGAGAGATGTATTTACATTAGTGTGGTGACGCTTTAAATTTACGTTTGCAGAAAAGCTGTGTGTATTTCTCTCAGGCAAAGAGACAGTATGTTTATGCTTTTATGACTGACAAATAGCCATGCAGCTAAAGATTCATTGTTTAAGCTTCGGATTATAGAGATTTCAAATTGAGTTGCTATGCTGGAAAAATAAACAATTGTCAAAAAAGCCTGCAGCTCTCAAATCCAGCAGATCTGGCAGATATGTGTTTATTCAGGAAAACGATACAAAGCGGAGGCTAAAGAGTAATTGATTTAACACATTCCATGCACGACCATTACACTATGCTAAAGAAATCTTACGTATATCCAAATCATATCTCAAATGGAGTGTGTGTGCTTAAAGCACCATGAGGCATGCGCATAGACCTAAGAAAGCTGCATTTATTTGATCAAAAATACAGTAAAAACAGTAATATAGTGAAATATTATTACAATTTAAAGTAACTGTTTTCTATTTGAGTATATTGTAAAATAGAATTTATTCCTGTGATGCAAAGCTGAATTTTCAGCATCATTACTTGAGTCTTCAGTGTCACATGATCCTTCAGAGATAATTTTTTGATCATTCAAATCATTTCTCATATCAGTGTTGAAAACAGTTGTGCTGATTCATATTTTAGCTTTTTGTTTTTCTTTAAACAGAACCCAAGTTTACATTTTAGACTTTCACATCTAAAAACATATTATGAAACATAACACATTTAAACGTAATAATGCGTCAAAATGCATTTGACAAATGAGAAGTACTTAATTGCATCTTATTATTTTCTCTTTGCATTTGGAACACAAACTAAAATATAAGATTGTTCATATCAAATAAATAAAAATGAACAAAAACACTTTGAAGTCTAGCATCAGTGCAAATACTTTTTTTTAAGTTCACATTTTACTTGCAAGTTTACATTTTATAACCTCAGTATGTTTTTGAAAACATATTATTTTCAAAAACATATTTAATTTAAACATAATAATGCATTAAAATGCATATAGTTGTATTCCTTTAATAACCTAGAATTTACATCTGGAACATCATTAAAGGGTTACTTCCCAAAAAGGAAATTCTGTCATTAATTACTCACCCTCGTGTTGTTCCAAACCCGTAAGACATTCGTTCATCTTCGGAACACAATTTAAGATATTTTTAATTAAATCTGAGGGCTCTCTGACCCTCCCATAGACTGCAAGGTAACTACCACGTTCAAGGTCCAGAAAAGTTCCAAGATGATCGACAAAGTAGTCCGTGTGACATCAGGGGTTCAACTGTAAAGTTACGAAGCACGAGAATACTTTTTTGCGCAAAGAAAACAAAAATAATGACTTTATTCCACATTTTCGTTTCGTTTGATGACATCATTATGCCGGATCTGGGTCAGCGCCGTCACACGCTCGCATCATGATACTGTCGTGAACGCGCATCCACAAGTGACTCAGTAGAGACGAAAATGTGGAATAAAGTCATTATTTTTGTTTTCTTTGCGCAAAAAAGTATTCTCGTGGCTTCATAACTTTACAGTTGAACCACTGATGTCACACGGACTACTTTGTCGATCATCTTGGTACTTTTCTGGACCTTAAACGTGGTAGTTACCTTGCTGTCTATGGGAGGGTCAGAGAGCCCTCAGATTTAATCAAAAATATCTTAAATTGTGTTCCATAGATGAACGAAGGTCTTACAGGTTTGGAACAACACGAGGGTGAGTAATTAATGACCTTTAATCTCCACGCAGTAGTGGTGAGCATAATTCACCTTTTTCAAAAACATAAAAAAATATATTATCATCCATGTATGTGTCCATAGGAAATATATGCATGTGTTACTGTATTGAGGACAGCTGGAGGAAATTGCTGATGAAACCTTTAGGCTAAATGATGCTGGGTTCATTTGGTTCCCACGCACAGGTGCAGCGGGTGCATTTCTCAAGGAGTATGTAACATGTGAAGTCACAGATCCGTGCCAATTTACGGTTATTTGACTTGAAGTTGCTTTGAAATTGCACAGAAAAGGTTACTGAATCATTGTGTCGGTTCCTCCTCAGGCTGCGGTATGGCGTCTGCGCGAGCCGTCTGAGATTTCATGCCGCACACGTTTGACTGACTCTTATGGATATGGAGATGCTGAATTCTCTGCCTGCACTCATGTCAGATTGCAGTTTTTGGCTCTTTTTTTGCGTTTGAATGCGAGTTGACACTGGAGCTCTGCTCTCCTCTCTCACCTGTGCATAAATCACCGTTTTGGGCTGACAATAATGTGAAACATTGATTTTGTTGTAGCAGGTTGAGTGTGGAGTGTTTCTTCAGAAGGAGGATGAATGGATCTACTGCAGATCATGGCAGAGCTGCACACACTGATCTTCTGCTGCTGTCTCTCTTCATCTCTCTCTCTCTCTCTCTCTCTTCTCTCTCTCTCTGTCTCGTCCTCCATGTGTCAGAGTGTAATATTCCCAGGGTAATTTGATCATTTCTTTTTCTCCTGTCCTCTCATCCTGTCCTCTTCTCCTCCCAATTCTTCTTCTCTCAGTGTGATAAATTGCTAAAAGTGCAGCTAGATAAGCCAGCTTAAAATGAATGTTAGTTACTCTAAAAAAACCAGTAAAAACAGTAATATTGTAAAACATTAAATACATTGTTTTATGAAAATACATTAAAATATTACAGTATAAAATATGTTTGTGGAAACCGTGATACGTTTTTGTCAGGTTTAATAGAAAGTTCAAAGAATAGTATTTATTTGGAAAATGTAATATGGAATAATTGGAATAAATATGGATTTAGTTGTAACATTGTAAAAGTCTACTGTTACTTTTGATCAATTTAATGCATTCTTGCTGATTAAAATAAATAAATAAAAATAAAACCCCAAGCTTTTGTTGTAATTCTTTTGGAATTTGTTTTTAAATAATCATATTCATAAACATATCAAAATTTTATATTTATTTTAGCTAAGTAAAACTGGTCCAAACTATTCAGGCTGTGAGTGAATTGCTCAAATTATTCAGAATGAATCATAAATTGATTCAAAACACTTCACTTTCCTGTGTGACCAATTAATTGAAAAGAACCTCAAATGCATGAATTGTATGTAAGTCAGGCATTGCTAATTCTAAACAGGATCTCATCACCTTTAAAGGGATAGTTCACCTGCATAGTTGGAAAAATACTATGGAAGTCAATGGCTACTGTCAGCTGTTTGGCTACCAACACTTTTCAAAATATCTTCTTTTGTGTTCAACAGAAGGAAGAAATTATATTCCATACAGGTTTGGAACAACTTGTGCTGTGCGAAATGAATACAGATTTTTCTTTTTGGTGACTATCCCTTTTAACGCTTTAATACGCAGGAGATTGTTTCAAAGCAGCTTCACAGTATTAAACAGGAAAGTAACAGAATCAGTGATGCAAATTATGAAACAAATTCAAATGCTGCTGTAAAGCAGTTCGAACAAGACAATAGTGTCATTATTCAGCTGAAGTCAGTTCAGTGTTGATTCAGTTCTGCTCATCTCCTCTCGTCTCAGTATAACCTCAGTTTATACAGTATGTACCGTTCTCACTGTGTTGTCTGTGGAAGCATCTGTCTCAAACACACACTCCTCCCACTCACAGTAAGCTATTGTTGAGTGTTGATAGGCCTTCAGTGTCCTCGTGTGCAGCTCTCTGTCACCTCCTCCTGCATGTGCTCTGCATGAGTGTGATGGAGAGAAAGAGAAGAGTGCTTGTTTCCTCCAGGGTTTTGTCTTGTAAGCTTCCCCAAATGCAGAAGCGCAGCACTCTACCCCAGGCCTCGTGCAGTTGGTTTGGCCATCTGCTCAGGAAACACTCTTTATCAATCAAAAGCAATGAGAAACTGCTGTGAAGAAGATTGTTCGGCCACTCATACTCAACTCAAAGGCTGTGGGAGGTTCACAGAAATACAGTAGAATAATCAAGGCATGTTTTCAACACACGTGATTTGCATACTTAGGATTTGTGTCATGTTTTCGGTTACAAATATCTAAACATTCTTAAATCAAGATGCATTTTCTTGAGATGCAAAAGGACGGGATATTAAGTCTTTTTTTGAAAAATATACACACACACACACACACACGATGCAAAACTCCGCATTTGAACAGTGAATAGCAAATACTTAAACTAATAACAAAACAGTAGCTGATTCAAAAGCGCCAGATTGTCATAGCAAATCATAAAAGCTTCCTCCCTCTCCTATTTCACGAATCGGTTGTCCATAAAATGCTGTTCTGTTGTAAATAAATCTTAGCCAATGATTCCTAATTGGATCTACTTCCGGAAGGCCAAATTAAAGTGCTTTTGCTTTCGCCTAGAACCACACAGCGTCTCCCTGACATGCTGCTTCAACACTAACTGCGGTTACTGAAACCACGCCTTCTTTCTTTGCGTGAACATCATTTGGGCTGCATTATGCAAATATTTCCACATCGTGAGGTAGATATGTGAGGGCATGTTAGAACGAGCCGTTTTAGGGGGGCTGGCAGAGTCTTAACTTGATAAGAATATCTCTTTGGTTTTTTTGAGACTTAAATAGTCTTTGCAACTTCAGGGATCTTATCTATGCACATCAGCTTGTAACACTCCAAAGAGAAAGGAAAACTTGAAATCGCATCATATGACCCCTTTAATTCAAAGGAAGGATCTTAATTTAAGAATGTATTTGTAATGGGAAACAAGACAAGTGCACTGTTTAATGCGACCAATATAATAAAACAGTAATAAACAGCATTTTTTATCTATATTTATTTATACAAACATTTTAATGCTTATTGAATCCATGAACAGTTTTGTGATTCAAGTGAGTGGACAGTGATTCATGTGAATGAATCAAATTCATATGAATCAGATCATATGCTGTTTTTGCTCTTGAAGTTTTAGAACAGATATGCTATTAAAACAACATTAAAACACAATAATGGAGTCACAGAAAGCACATTAAAAGTGATATTCACAATGTTACCTCATTTTATATATAATCAACTAAATTATAGTGAATAGGGGAGAGCGGGGTGAGTTGAGGCAGTTTTTACTAACGGTGTGTTTAAAGTGAGCACATGACAGTAATGGGTCCAACTTAAATATAAATGATACATTTCAGGATGTGGTGCATCATTGGGAATAATCACTTTGGATCTAAAATAAACCGCTTTCAAAATATGGCTTTCCAAAAAAAAAAAAAAGTGGTCTCTTGGCTCAACTTGCCCCTAGTGAGTGGTAAGTTGAGCCTAGAGGGAGGGTAAGTTGAGCCACAAGGAGTGAAACTGTGCCATTGATTATGCTGAAGTAAAACTGAACATTTTCACCTCATGCTATATCAAAGGAAGAGAAATACAATAAAATTGACTTCTTAAAATCGATGTGTGCGCCTTGTGATGGACTGACCATCCATCCAGGGTTTTCCTCGCCTGTGGCTCAAGATGCTGGGTTAGGCTCCAGCTCCCCACGGCCCTAATAAGGACAAAGAGGTTTGGATAATAGAATGGATGACTTCTGAAAAGTTTTATTTAAAGATACAGTTCACAACATTGAAGGCATTTTTTTAATTATTTACAAATTTCAGAGCAAAATAAAGTTCAAATTGAAGGATTAAAAAAAAAAGATAAAAACAGAACTGGGCTAATAGAACTTAAAATCCCACTGATAAATGTTGTGAAAAAAATAATTATTTTGTCTAAAATTAATGAAATATAATGTAGAATTACAGTAAAATTATATTTTATAATCATAAGAACTCAACTTACCCCAAGACTGTCGTCTCAAATGACCCCACACCATTTTAACAAACTTGCATCATCCAGCAGTTTAGAGCTGACATCATGCTAACAGTACTATAACTTCCTCAAGTAAACAATTTTGTTTAAGGTTGTCTAGAATTAAGAGGTGTCTCAACTTCCCCAAAGGCTCAAATCACCCTGCACTCCCCTATATTGTGAACATATTGCCAGCCAGTTCTAGTATGTGCAACAGGTTCAAATGTAAAGTAATAAAAGCATAAATGTATCATACTGTATGTATACATGGGTTTTTGTGTTTTTATCTGTTTGAGCAAAGTTCAAACAAATTTTTTGGGGCCGATACCGATATTAGGGAGTAAAAAAGGCCTTTGTGTATATTATAGTACAGTACCAGTCAAAAGTTTGGACACTTTCCCATTCGAGGGTCCAAACATTTGACTGCTACTATATAAATAGAATACAGTATATACATAAACAGAATATATATACATAAACACATTTTTTGCAATGACTCAAATGTGGTGATCAAACACATAATTATGTGACAAAAATATGTAATGGAGGCAGGGCATTTAACAAATTAACAATAAACTTTATTATCCAAAAATGAGTCTGACATCAGTGCACTAAACAGTAAATTTGAAGTTTACTCAACTTTAATTCAATTCAATTCCATTCCCTTTTATTCTTCCTTTGAGTTTATTCATCTTCGGAACATTCATTCCGGATTTGCGCTACTGTCTTCAACACACAGACGAAACTTACTAGAGAAGTGTGACATAATTTACCTCTGTAAATAAATACAATTTAAATTCTCGTCTTGCGCACTTCTAATGCCCTTTGATTGTAACGTGTACGTTCCCTTGGAACTGGAATCATGGCGGAATTTCATGTAAAGTCCACTTCGCAGGACACTTACGGTCGAATAAGACAACGCTTGAATGCTGCTGCCTGAACAAGAGAACCACTCCTAAAAACTGAAGTGAAAGTGTTGGTGTCACCTATCTCTCCAACGCTCCCGTGATCTCCACCAAATTCCGGGGGGATCCCTTCCGCTCGAGGATTCGCCACGCCGTTATGGAGATATGGCTGTTCAAAGTTTCAGTGGTTTTCCATAGACTTAAGCTTTAAAGCGTTTAATCCATGTCGCCAGTAGCAAACAATGGAGCGTTCTCTGCTGAACAAGCTAAGTAATTACACCATTTGAAGCATTTTATCTGTGTTATATGTTTTGTAAAAAAAAAATTCATATCGGCGGCATAATCGCCGATACCGATATATCGGCGACAAGCTCATATCGGCCGATAATATCGTCAAAACGATATATCGAGCTTTCGGGCTCTAACCTAATTCTCAACACAATCTGTCCTTAGTTTAATTGCCTTACCAAATAGAGGATACTTAAGTAAAGTTCAAGTTTATTTTTAAGTATACTTTATGTAGTAATTATACAAATATCAGAGTACTAGTAGTATTCTTGTAAGTGTACTTTTTCAATACTCCTTGGGACTAAATTGAACCACTTTCTATTATATAAAGTATACTTTTAAGAATACTTTAAGTATAACAGTAGTAAAATTTAAGTACACAACTAGTTTACAAAAATATTTTAGCTTGTACTGCAACTATACTAAAAATGAACATAGGTATACTGATAGTTTACTAATTAAATACTTGGAGTAGCATTTTTAGTACACTTTAAAGCATAGTCTCAGTAAACTATTAGTTTAGTAGTTTTATACTGCAAGTATACTCGTAAGTTTAAGTGAACTTTACATCACTAAAATGATACACTACTATGTCCCTATTTAGGTATTAATTTGTTTGTTTTGTTATATAAATATCTGAACATACAAAACACTAAAAGAAAGAACAGGGTATCTGCTTGTAAACAAAAACATTTTATTCTAGCTTCATGCATTCTTTTTTTATAAACAATTGTATGTGGGTAAGTTTCATAAATTAAATAAATAAATAATCAACATTTTGAACAAAAAGCTGAAAATAAGACTATGAATTGGATTCAGAACGATCATCAAAATGTAGATAGAGTCTCAACACCCCAAAGCTTGACAGTCATTACCTCTTCATGGGTCAACAGTTTATTCCATATCATTACACAGTTTTGATGCTGTTTTATGTCTGATAATCATTTTAGATTAGATGTGGAAGCATCTGTTGTTTCGGTTTCTTCTTCTCTTGTGTTTTGAAAATTCTGTACAGAAGATGTGTAATAGCGCCCCCTACCGTATAACAATGAAACCATGGATTCCCAGAGCACAAGTATAGCTCGTATATATTTAGATTTTAAGTCAAGTATACTTAAATGTCATTTTACGTATATTTCTGAGAAGTACATAAAGCCTATTTCTGAGAAGCACATAAAACGTAGACTGAAAGTATACTTTCCTATTTTTTTAGTTTAAAAGAAGTAAACTAATAGTACACTAATAAACCTATTTTTCATAAGGGTTATTAAGCAGTTTTTCTTGTGGAGCCTGTTGGCTGGTGATTTCAGGTTTTACTGTCCTTGTGGAGACATTTATTCCTCATAATGTAGTCAAAACCTGCTTTGACATCCCACTTTTGACGTAGTCTGAGCTGGGGTTCAGGTGTCTGAGGGAACTGTAGGGGGTTTGGGCCAATATTGAATTTAACCATAAAAATGTACAATTAAATTTTTTTTTAATTATTGTGAAACAAAAACTATCAAAATAAAGCACTAAAAAGATTAAATATTTTATTTAGCTATTAATAGTCTGATGTGAACTCAGAATTCTGAGAAAAAAAAGTCAGAATTGCAAGATATTAGAATAGAATTAACACTAAAAAAGGAGGAAAAATTTTATTTGTTTACTTACATGTCATGTGACCATTAACCGACATCAGAGAACCTTGAACATGCAAATGTGCTGTTAAATTATTGAAATATTAACTAATTAAATCTCAGGGGTACTTTAAGTAAATATTTGAGGTCGAAAGAGTTCGACTGACAAAAAAAATTTAAACATTTTGCTCTATGCCAACCAGTAGATCATGGTGTTAGCAAAGTCAGGGTCACAGGTTTGATTCTTAGTGAATGAACCTACTGAAAAAGTGTATAATTCAGATCAGAAGCTCTATATATTTAGGTTGGTTTACGTTCACCAAAGCATACATTTATGAGGTGAAGTCTGCAATGCATGTACATGCATGGAATAGAACAAGCATGCATTTTGTAGTATAGTGTACTTGAAACGACATTATAAAGTGATTCCGGTCTAAAGATCATATTTGTGCTCTGTGTGAACAAATCCAACAAATTCTCCTGAAGTTCCTCTGTGCTGTGCCAGTAGGTGTTCTGTAGAAATACATTATGATGATTAGTACTGTGTGTTTCCATGTCCTGAGCTTGTATTAATAGGAAGTGAATGTGAAAATTGACCTCTTTTATTCAATGCGGTCAGCCTTTATCCAGACGGCCAGCCTGCTGTGGCCTGTATTAGATTTGGACCGCAGACAGCAGGTAGCAGAACAAACTCTGCACTCTTTGATTAGACTGGATCCAAATTTGCACTAATAAATCACACCCCTGAATGTGATTGTACAGTTTTCTCTCCATTTTGTAAGAAATCAAATTACTGTTGGATTTTATTGAGCTATAACGTAATCATAAAAGAGTGAGTCTCACTCTGCTCTTGGTCTAAACTTAAGCTTGATTTCATCTGCCTCCTCCTGTTTGCGTTATCAATGAGACACATGAAACAGTGAGAAAACAGAGCTATAGGATGCATGTGGATAGCATTATTAGCTTAGATCAGGGATTCCCAAACTTTTTTGTCAGCCGAACCCCTTTAACCTAAATTATTTACTTGAAGTCCCCCCTGAGATTTTAAATTAATATTTCAATAACACGTAGGTATGTTCATGGTTCTCTGATGTCAGTTAATAGCACATGGCATGCGGGTAAACATAAAATATTTAAAATGTTGTTGTTTTTTTAAGTAAGTGTTTTTTGTTGAGTGTTTTCATTTTAAAATTAGTTATTTTAAAATTTTTATGCTTTTATTAGCTTTTCTTCAACCCATAAATCCCAGTTTGAGGAAACCTGGCTTAAATCATTTCTATGAATTTAAGGAGAAATGTTTGAGTTCAAATTGAATTATTGCAGACTTTGATATCTTGGCAAACCTGAGCACAGTCTGAAATATTATTGATCTTTTTGAAACTCTATAGAGACACATGTATGTATAGAAGCTGTTTCCACCATGGGATAAAACATAAAAAAGGAAATTGCAACTCTTTATCTTACAATTCTGACTTATTTCTCTGAATTTTTAGTGTATATCTGACATTTCAGACCTCTCGACTTGTCGCATGTCGCGAGATGTAAATTTGTGTCTCACAATTCTGAGTTTCTGTCTTGGAATTTTGAGTATACGACTTGGAATTCTGACTTTAAAGTCTCACATATTCCACACAATTCTAAATGTATTACTTGGAATTCTGAGTAGTTGTCATTTTTTATATTATTTTCATCCTATGGCAGAAACAGGCTTCCATATGGGATATTTTTCTTACACTGTTGGAATTTTTTTGTTTAAATTGTACCTTTAGGGGTACAACAGCTTGTTACAATTTTTGCACATTTTCTCTAAGAGAAACGTCTTAGCAGAGGTCCATTTAACCTCACTGATGCATGGAAGAACCAATCAAGATATTATAGAGATCTCATGCATGCTTTTTTCTTTCCTATGGACCAGGACTTGACAAAATAAGTCGTTAATTGTTCCTGCCCAGCAGTCCTGCACTGCATAATGATTTATGAACGAAAGGCTGTATGCATGAAATAGGCAAGATCTACCATGTTTCTCTGATGACCTCCATGTGGCAGAGCGCCAGTGAATTCATCAGGGCTTTTGTGCTATGGTGTTCGTACAGTGAAGGTAAGTGAAAATGCATCCTCCATCACAATTCCAGATAGCAGAGGCTACAGCAAGGTCACGGGAGAACAAGGATCTGCTGTTCATTGACAGAAAACTCTCCCGATAAAAGCCACAGCTCAAGAGCAGTAGGTGGGGGACCTGGGTGTTCAGACCAAAAGTCAGTGTAATAAGAAACCCCTGGAGATTATGTGAATAAAATATTATTTGGAGAGCACTTATATGGAGAACCATAATTTCAGTTCTGAGAATTTTTCTGTTAAGCTTATTGCACAGCCTCAATTGCATTGCATTGATTACATGATTGTTATTAATGCTTTATGATTTGCAGTATGTTCTTTTTTTAATATTTTATACAATTAGATTTTTTTGACATATGTATATATGTATTGAGCTATGGAAAATATTAAGAGACCCCTTAAACTTTGGTTTAAACTTTGTCTGGATTTACTAGGTATGGTTTTGAGTAAAATGTTAATATTTGTTTTATTCTATAAAGATCTGATGACAGTTCTTCCAAATTTCAAATAAAAATATTGCCATTTATTGCACTGCCATTTTTTTTTTTTTTTCCTCAGAAAAAAATAAATTGGTCAAAAGAACAAATGTTTTCATTTGATGTGATTGGAAATCAGGGTTATTCCGCCAAATATTCATTTCTTAACTCTTCTGAAGTTAAAACATTGGTATTGTGCTGTATAAAAACGAATATAAACGTCTGAAACATGGCATATTTTTGTTTCTGGCCAATTTTCATTTCATGCTCTAAATGACAACATTTTTTAAAATTTAGAAGATAATTTCATCAGAAGTTTACAGAATAAAACAAAAAATTATGTTCTACACTCAAACCATGACTATAACGTAAATAAACATATAATAAGATAATGTATAGATATATTACGTATATGCCACACACTCCGTGTTGATGGATGGATGGATGGATGATAATATGTCATAATTATACTAAAAAATAATATATATATTAATACATAAGGCTATGGAAAAAATTAAGAGGCCACTTGAAAATTCTCAGTTTCTCTGGATTTACACACACAAAAAAAAAAAAACCCCCCAAAAACACAAACACATACACATATATAAACATATATAATTTGGACAGAAACGATTTTAATAGCACATCAGCATTCCTCTCCTCTGAGATGAAAATCTATATTATTTTTTATATCTCTTTATTCTCACTGGATGTCAACAATTGACTCATCTGTGTCTGCTTTAAATTCTCAGAAGACGTTTGAGATGAAACATCTGAGATAAAGTTTATACTGAAATTAAACATGACTGGAAAGTCTTAGGAGCTCTGGACAAGAAGCAATAAAATGTTCCTCTGGGTCGCATCCATCTGCGCTCTCAAAATCTGGTTGCCTCGCCAGAGAGAGAATGAATGGTTTGTGTC
Source organism: Sinocyclocheilus anophthalmus (assembly GCA_018155175.1). NCBI lineage: Eukaryota > Metazoa > Chordata > Actinopteri > Cypriniformes > Cyprinidae > Sinocyclocheilus > Sinocyclocheilus anophthalmus. The sequence continues at coordinate 282,804 of JADLZN010010207.1, read as the reverse complement.
TTGAAGGCTCAGCTGTCAAACGCAAAAGAAGTTCTGCAGCCTCATCAGTAAGTGTGAAGAGGTGAGCTCTCATTCCCGCTTTAACATGCACCAGTCTTTGCGAATCTGAGTCTTCATGGAAGACTAAGTGAAGGCAGGTGACATGACAGAACTTTAGAGCAGGTCTTGAGCGCGACTGGATCTCGCAGCAGCCGTTCTGTCTTTGCTGGTGAGCGGCTCTGCGGTGGTATTCTCAGCACGGATGCTGATCCAGGCAGTTGCTAGCAGCCGTCTCTAAGGAGTCCCCCATCATTTTAATCTCACCGCAGAGACGGAGGCAAACGAGCCACAGAAACATAAGCAGATGTCAGGCTTTATTAAATATAGAGGGAGTTTTGTATAGACACTGCTCTGGTGAACTAGATATATTAGTCTCTGGCATGTTACATGTTTACTTACTGTATTGACGCACACAGATACTTATAGACAAAATCTGCCACGTTTCCAAGTCCCAAAGAGCCTATGAATATGAACGTCTGTGGTTTTAATTGATTGCTTTAGCGCTACTCTGTTATATATGAGCATGCAACTGAACCTGATTTACTGACTAAAGTTGCATGCTCATATTACTGCTGGGTGTTCAAAACAACACAATGTCAATATTGAACAGTCTGTCCTATGGACGCCTTGTATAATTACAGTCCAAAAGGGGCTTTCTTAGGAGGAAACATAAGACGCATTTTTGTTTTTAAAAACAGCTGAATGGAGCACAATAAAATGCACAGGGGTCATTTTTAAGAAGTTGCACTGAGACAAATAGTAAGATGCAACATAACAACAAAAGACACGCTTCTGCATGTGTACACACTGTAAAAAAAAAAGGTTTATAAAGTGTTTTTCAACCTGGGGGCCTCAGCAAATATCCATGGAGGCTGTAAAATGACTTAAAATTCATTATTTATATTAAAATTACTGACTTAATTAAAAAACCTAAAAATGAAATCAGATTTTTTTTCTTCCTCACTAACTATTGTTTTTATTGAACAATATAAGGGTATAGAATTCTATGGAAGCTTGTTTCCACCACTGAATGCAAAATAAAAAAGGTAACTGCGACTTTTTAGCTCACAATTCTGACTTTTCTTCGCAGAATTGTGGGAGCGCTTCACATTCTGAGGTAATTTTCTCGAATTGTGATGCATTAATGAAATTTAATGCTTATTTTTATGACAACTTGATTTGACACTTAAATTCTCACCAGCTATATCATTTTGCTTCCTGGCAAATTGTGGTTTATATCTCACAATTCTGACTTTATTTCTCGCAACTGTGAGTTTTTTGTTCAGTGGTGGAAACAAGCTTCCATAGAATCACAAAATTAATCGGTGTAATTGATTATTCAACACTCTCGTTTCTGTTCATAAAAATATAATGTAAATTGCTGCAGAAAAACCAGAGAACGATCTTCAAATATTGTCTTTGAAATGGAGGGCCTTTTCGAGTCAAAAAAGGTTACACCATATGAATTTAAGACGGACTTGGATATATCGTTTTTAGTGACAGAGAGCCTTTTTTGCAGAAACTGTCAACAACAAAAATAGTGGCCTACGACATGGCCCAATAAAGGAACACAGCCAGGGATTGACTCGGGCCGGGATTGTCTTAGAAGTATTATTGAATCTTGAAGTGGCTGGGTCAAGAAAATGATTAGCGATGAGATCTCAAAGAGGTTTGTTGTGCGAGACTGTTTGATACAGCAGGCTTGAAACTGGCTCTAAAGCCACCCACAGGTATCAAAAAAACTGAGATGACTAGTTTTGACCATCACATTGGACAGATGTTGGAGAACAACTGACCATTCCACTCCCTCAAGTAAAAAGTGTTTTGATCCTAACCAGCGTCTGGCTTTGTGTTACTATCCCACCCCTACCCAAAAGTGAAATTTATTGGCCTACAGCATGGCTCCGCATAATTGCATATTAACATAGGCAATTTCTCAGATAATTTGTGATGTCTTTACGACAGTTTGGGTTCAGTGTGGACAGAACAACAACCGATTGACTGTTAGTTTACCCACGCGCATAGCAACTCGGTCATTGACGTGGTAATATAATCAAGATAGTACATTAGCATACTCGATAACACTTGAGTATTTTAGTATGTTGTTTAATGTTTTAATTAATCATTTTTAGTGTTAATGGCTCAGGTGTACACCTTACCTGTTTGGTATCATATGCTTGCATAATGGTGTTGTAGCAAGATATATTTGTTGTTAATATTTAAAAAGTGTTATTTAATTATTTGGTCTGTTTTGTTTGATTTCAGTTTCGTAATTGTTAGCACGGGCTTAACATATTTCAGTTGGACGGAGCTGTCAGTTGTGCTCGTCAATGAGTAGTCTCGGTCAGTTAATGTCGCCTATGTCGGGCTCCCTGTTGTCATTAACACTTGTGAGCCTTATTTTTGCATGTCTTTGCGCCTGGTCCGTCAGAAACGCCATTTCGTTCTTCTGTATACATTGTATTGAACGACTGACAATAAAGTATAAGTGAGTTGATTTGAGGTCAGTTAGTTCCCAAGGCACATTCAGCATTTACATTTATTGAAGTTTTTTCCATTTATGTTTTTATGTCATTTAACAATTGAACTTAAATTTAGTTTCTAATTTTAGATTTCAGTTAACAAGAACACTGTCCTGAATTCGGAGGCGCAAGGTAGGGTGACAAAGGAACTGATGAGCAAAAAAGAAAGAAGCCTCGAATAAGTGACAGGGTGGCAAAGGAGGTGACCCCAGACTCGAAAGAGGGGGGCTCTGCAGGGAACCCAGCCAAGTGCACACACAAAACAGCAGGAACACACACCCGGGGCCGGGGGGGCAGCCAGTTTGGTGCGGCGGCGCCCAGGGAGCATGGGGGGGGTGCCATGCCGGCGCAAGGCACGCAGCGGGGGATTGAAGGTGGGAGAGAACGCGGGCAGGCCACCCCCCCACCTACCAGCCCTCCGTAGAGACCTAGAACCCAAACCTTGGGTTACGAGTCCGAACACTCTAACCATTAGGCCACGCCTCTCCATAAAAGTGTGGACTGAGGCAATTGTATTGTACCCGGCTGTGCATTACTCCGAATTTTCGAATTCGAATTGGCCTCCCAACGATATAAAATTCAATATGGCGAAGACAAACGATTATTGCTCCCCATTCCGCCCCCTTTCCAGCGGTGCACTTTCACTCCTCCATAAAGCCCAATTTCACATGCAAATCAGTAAAATAATGTAACGTGACTTTTGCAAAATGGGACATACTTGATTTATTAAAGTATATTAGATTTATTCATGTTTTTAAAAACATGAAAGAGAACTTGCGCTGTTCCTCAGGAAGATATATGCGCTCAGAGACGGAACAGAACATGGACACAAAAAATTTGGGGTGTTAAGCATCTTTTAGCTCAAGGTGCACGCCTAAACAGTCAAATGCATGCAAAAATTTGTGATTATTCATGTATACCTTAGTCGGACATGTAATAAATGAACGTAAAGAGTTGGTAAATTGGATGAAATGGTAACTTGGATCTGTGCGGCTCTTAAAGTGTCAGCGGGCTATTCCTGCTGTGACGGTGTGCTTAATATTAATCAAACAACAAAGACATAATCACTCACTGCTCTTGAGTGAAGGCCTTTTGTAGCTTTAATAAGAAACAAAGAAAGTTTAATTCTTACAGTGAAGACTATGCTGTTTTATTTTACATTTGATATTAATTTCTGTAGTAGGTTGTAAACTGCTTGAGACTTGCATAAAAAAAAACATTAAAGCACAGTTTGTTTCATTTGTATCTTTTTATTCTATTGTATTTGTCCTTTGCTTTTTTATTACTGACACTTTTTAATTATTTTCAATAATTGAGGACTTTTTTTGTTTGTTTGAAATTCCGCTGGTCTCTACAATGTAGATGTCATAGGAACCTTATTTACAGGAAATATATATAAGAGCTGGAAAGATTGCCAAAACAACTCCGCAGTGAGTCAACGTCATGGATGTAAACGCAGAGCAAGTTTAAATATATTTCTCTATATTTCCATCTTGTAATTTTAAAATATAAATTATTTATAATAGAGCAGACACTGACTGTTGTTCATGTATTTATGTTCTCATTTAGCGAGACAGCAGACGCTGAAAACAACTGCGCACTTCAGTATGTGTGTAGTAAACGAAACCGCGCGTCTGTGCCATTCATTCATAAAGAGACATGCAGGATTCATATTTAAATGGTATTTTTGCAGCTTAATATTTACAGATACCAGTCAATATTGTGATTTGATTTAAGTGCAATTCGCGAGACATTCCGCGTTATACAGTAAATTCTGTTTTTATGACTGGATTCCGCAATTCTGTCCGCGTTTTCCGCATCGCAGAAATCATATGGCCATAATTATAATGGGTTCTATTGTCTTTTGTCGCACCACAACGCTCGCGGCCAGTGTAGACACGGTGTGAGTTTTTTTAATGGCTTAGTTTTAGCCCTGCTTGTTTTTAATGTTTTTATTAAATATCTGTATTGATCATGTCATCGCATCATTTACTGCCATCTGCCATGAGAGCCACACATTAAAGCTTGGTGAGCCGCGCAATGAGCAACACTGCTCTAAGCTCTCCGCTCTCATTCTGGCACTGTCTAGTCCAGATCTATTTGCATTTCACAGGCCGGAGCGGCTGTGGTTTACTTCACCGTCTCAGACAAATTGCTGCATTGATTGTTGCATCACGTCTGGATAGGACATGCTGTTAGATGGGGAATTAAGTTTGTTTCAACAACATCTATGTATCAGATTTTTGTGTTAAAACATAAGCAAGGTCTCGCAGGAGGCAATGAAAAGCTTAATTTGTTTGTGTAATGTCTTGAGTTATGTGAGCTGTTCTTTCACTTGTACTCATTGGCTCATAACAGAATCTGTAGGGAGAGCGAGTACATGATTATAATCACAAGTCTTATTTTTTCGCAGCCTCAGAGGGCCAAAACTTCATAATGCAATATTCAAAGAGTCAGTTATGTACATTTTTGAGCTATTTACTTCAAAATAGTGTGGGTTGAATTTCAGTATAACTGGTGATGCTTCTGCATAACTTTCATTATTGTCAGTAAACATCATGAGGTTATGAAATGCAAATGTGTTTGTGTGCCATATGTACAGTATTTGCAGTGATATTGCTGCCTGTTGTTCTGAATGAATTTCAAAGATAGGAGTCAATATACACTACTGTGCAAAAGTTTGGGGTCTGTAAGATTTATTTATTTAATTGATTTATTTGAAAGAAATACATTTATTCAGCAAGGATGCATTAAATGATCAAAAGTGACAGTAAAAACATTTATAATGTTACAAAATATTTCTATTTCAAATAAATGCTGTTGTTTTAAACAAAACAAAGATTATTAGAGTATGTTTCATAAGAAAATGTTTTTAGTCTTTCTACTTCAAAATGTCATGTTTAATTCAATGTTTTACTTTGCTTTTTTCTTTGTAATTCTTTGTGAAATTTACTAGCAATTTCTGAGTGAAAATTGTTCTATCTATCTTTCTTTCTTTTCTCCCAGCAGGACACTTTCGCCTTCAGAATGAAAGCCGAGCGTTTCCAGTTCAACCACAGCTGAAACAGCACGATACAAGTAAGTCCTACAGGTTTCTTTCATGAAAATTCTTAGTAAAACTTCATTAAAATAGGGCTTGCACAACTATTCATTTTTGCTAGCTTACTAGACATCCAAATATGCAGCTTTTGTAAATATATCAGTGATCTGACGGCTGGCTGGAGAGTCTAATGCAGTTGACATGATGTTAGTGAGAAACAAAAGCTGTTTGCTTTATCATTAGTCACTCACTTACTGTTTCCTGTATGAAAATGTAATATGTACATTTATAAATTTTCCATATTAGAAATATTTTGTCATATGAAGTAAAATTATATATGAAACCCACCAGAAACTGGAACATATATATCTAGCCCATACAAATATGTAAATGTCAGTGTTGTTTTAGTATAACTGAGATACTATTATGATTTTATTAATATTTTCAATATTCAAGTAACACATTTTTATGGTTTTAGATTTATTATATTACAGTTTATGTATGTATAATATTTTTTGGACATATATGTTATGTTCACATATATCCATCCTAAAACACATCAATACACGCTGATATTATATAAGTAAATATAAAAAGATAGACATGTATTTAAAAAATATTTACAAAAACATATAAACATATGGTATAATCAGGTTAGTTAAATCAAGTTTTTGCATATAATAGATAAGATATGTATCTAATATATATATATATAGTATATGCTACAGGGGAGATATTATACTAGAATATTAATACCTGGTAAGTGGTGGTGGTTGGTCATGTTCATGTTTTCCTTGTCTTTTATTTTGTAATTGTTTCCTGCTGTTAGTGTCATGTTTTCCTTGCCTCATGTCTCTCTGCCTTGTTGATGTGTCATGCTCTCATTGGTTATTGTCTAGTAATGTGATTCCCTTGTCTGTGTTATGTTCTAATTGGTTGCTTTAGTCATGTGCCTTGTTACCATTGGTTTGTTCTTGTCATGTGACACTCATTGTCTGCTATAAGTAGCCATCATGTCCCATTCTTCGGTCGTGTATGAGTTTACCGTGCTGTTGGAGTCTTTACTGTTCATGCCCTCACGTCCTGTTCAAGTCAAGTCTCGATTATTGGTTGGATCACTCTGTAAAGAAACTGCACTTTTTCTTCACTACAAACCCGCCTCAGTGGAGCCTATCGTTACAGAATACCGACCAGCAAAATGAACCCAACGAATTGCCTGTTCGTCTCCGACATGGAGACCTATTCCATAGATATTACGTGGCTAAATCGTGAGCTTCTATCAGGTAGATTTAACAATACCTTTCTGAAAGACATTTTCTGTTTTGGACTATCTCATGACATATCACAATTAATGCCACGCAATACCCCACAATGGTCACTTGAACAATACATAGACTTTTCTCTGCGAATGAGTTGCTCTGCCTTCACTGTGGTTTCGGGAGGAGGGGAATCCAGCACCTCTCCAAGTCCCATTCTCATGCCGACCAAGTTGAACCTGTTCAATTCAGTCTGCGCAAGCCAGATTCTGCTAACTACATCACTCAAGAGATTATTCCCAACATTGCCGCCATTCAAGAGATTCATCTCAAATGGCTCCACACAAGAGTCTCTCCACAGACTGGCCGCCCTTCTAGAGTCTCATCACATCTCAGCTGATCGTCCAGATTCTCGTCATGGCCGCCATTTCAGAGACTGCTCACGCCGCACCTGAGTCCCCAGCCAAGATGGCCGCCACGCCTGAGTCGGACGCAGAGCTTGGGCCAAGACTGAAAAGACTGATTGCTAGTGTGATGGACCCACCTCTGATGTCGGTGCGAGCTGCAGACATCCCGGTAACGTCAGCGCTCTCAAGCCCCACCATCTTAGAGGTCATGCCACACTCTGCTGCCCTCCCTGTAATAGAAAAAAAGGACAGAGGGGAAGCGGAAGTCGGTCGCCATTTTGAGCGTGTGGGCTGCACACTGTGCTCCAGAGTCCTCTGCTGTCCACGAATCTGCCACGGAGCCCTCTCCTATCCACGAGTCTGCTCCAAAGGCCTCTCCTGTCCTCCAAATGGTAGTATCACGCAGAACCTCCAGAGGTGAGCGGCATCTGCTGCAGAACCTCCTGAGGTGGTGGCGTCCGCTTCCAAACTCACTGTCTGCCCTTCACAAGCCCGGGCCAGTTCACAAAAACCACTGCTGCGCTGTCCCACCCGGAGGCCGTCAACAAACTCACGTCTGCCCTTTCACAGCCACAGAGGCTTTTCCCCGAACCCAGGCGCTGGTCTTGTGTATGGGCATGGAGGCCATTGTCACGAACTCACGCTGCCTGTCAAGGCCAGGAGCCGGTTCATAAGATTCATTGCCTGTCCTGTTACGGCCATGAAGGCCGTTCATGAACTCACTGTCGGTCCGGTTATGGCAAGAGGCCATCAATGCTCCCTGTCTGTCGCTGTCACGGCCCAGGAGGTTCCGTTCGATTAACTCCAAGTCAAGTTGGTCGGTCCATAGTCTCTGCTCCGCCATGCTGCCCACTCTGGCCGTTCCTCTTCACGGCCTGGCCCTACATCCCTCACCCTTCTGCCTCCTCCACACCCTCCTGACTTTTTGGGTTTGTTTGGGCACTGAGCCGCCCTTAGAGGGGGTGAAAATGTAATGTGGTGTTGGTTTGTCATGTTCATGTGTTCCATTCGTTTATTTTGTAATCGTTTCTGCTGTTATTGTCCTTTGCATTCCTTCCTCCTGTCCTCGGCCGTGTTGATGTGGTCATCTCTCATTGGGGTTAATGTCTATCCATGTGTATCTCGCTTGTCTTGTTATGTGTCTGAGTGGTTGTCTACGTCATGTGCGTTGTCCCATGGGTTTGTTCTTGTCATTGAGCCTCTTTTTTGCTATAAGTAGCCTGTGTTTCCCAATAGTCTTCGTCTTGTATTGATGTTTACCGTGACGTTTGGTCTAGGTCTGTTCATAGGCCACGTCACGAATCTGTCAAGTCAAGTCTCGATTATTGTTTGGATCACATTTTGTAAATAAACTGCACTTGGGTTCTTCACTATGCTCGCCTTCAGTGGATTGATTCTTTACAGAATACACGACCAGCAAAATGAACCCAGCAGATTGCCTAGTTCGTCTCCGACAGGGAGACATACCCATAGAGGATTACGTGGCTGAGTTCTGTGAGCTTCACTATCAGGTATTTTTAAAGGATAACTTCCTGAAAGACAGTTTCCGTTTTGGACTTCTTCATGGACATATCACAATGAACCACGCATACCCCACAACTGTCACGTGAACATACCTAGACTAGTGCTCTGCATGAGGCGCTGCCTCACTGTGGTTTCGTGAGGATGGAACACAGCACCTCTCCAAACCTCATCGTCATGCCTACCAGTTTGAACCTGTTCAATTCAGGTTCTGCCAAGCCAGATTCTGCTAACAGCATCACTCAAAGGAGATTAAGTCACAAACACCATGGGCCGCCAGTTCCAAGAGCTTCATCCAGATGCTGCCACACCATAGTCTTCTCCCAAAGCCGCCCTTCTAGATCCATCACAATCTCGCTGATCTTCCAATGTCATCATGACTGGCCGCCATTTTCAGGACTGCGCACGGCCGCCCCATATGTCCCCACCAAGATGGCCCGCCACGCCTGATTCGGACGCAAGAGCTTGTGCCAAGACTCAAAAGACTGATTGCTAGGGTGATGGACCCACCTCTGATGTCGGTGCGAGCTGCAGGCATCCCGGTGACGTCAGCGCTCTCAAGCCCCGCTGTCTTAGAGGTCCTGCCACACTCTGCTGCCCTTCCTGTAATGGTGGTCGCCATTTTGAGCGTGTGGGCTGCACACTGTGCTCCAGAGTCCTCTGCTGTCCACGATTCTGCCTCGGAGCCCTCTCCTAACCACAAGTCTGCTCCAAGGGCCTTTCCTGTGCCTCCAGAAGTGGTTGCATCCACTGCAGTACCTCCAGAGGTGGCGGCATCCGCTGCAGAATCTCCTGAGGGGGTGGCGTCCGCTTCCAAACTCACTGTCTGCCCTGTCACAGCCACAGAGGCCGTTCACAAACTCACAGACTGCCCTGTCACAGCCACAGAGGCCGTTCACAAACTCACAGACTGCCCTGTCACAGCCACAGAGGCCGTTCACAAACTCACAGACTGTTTTGTCATGGCCAAGGAGGCCGTTCACAAACTCACTGCCTGCCCTGTCACGGCCAAACCGGGGTGGAGGCCGTTGCATGAATTCAATGCCCGCCGTCCTGTTACTGCCATGGAGGCCGTTAATGAACTCACTGTCTGTCCTGTTATGGCCACAGAGGCCATTCATGAACTCACTGTCTGCCCTGTCAAGGCCACAGAGGTCGTTCACGAACTCACAGATTCAAGTTCTGTCCATGGCTCTGCTCCGCCATTGCTTCCCCTCTGCCATTTTCCTCTTCAACCGGGCCTGCCCTGCCATCCCTCCCACCAGTTCTGCCCCACTCCACACCGGCTCGCTGGCTTTTTGGGTTTTGTTGGGCATCGGACCGCCACTGAGAGGGGGGAATGTTTGGGTTTTGGTTTTGTCATGTTCATGTTTTCCATGTCTTTTATTTTGTAATTGTTTCCTGCTGTTAGTTTCATGCTTCCCTTGCCTCATGTCTCTCTCGCTTGGTTGATGTTCATGCTCTCGATTGGTTATTGTCGATCATGTGTTCTCTTGTCTTTGTTATGTTCTGATGTTTCTTAGGTCCATTGGTCTTGTTTCCCATTTGTTTGTTTTCTTCTGTCATTTACCCCTCTTGTTGCTATAGTACCATCATGTTCGCCATATCTTCGCGTGTCTTGATGTTGTAACCGGCTGTCGTGTATGTCTATCCTGTTCTGCCAACGTCGAGTCCTGTTCATGTCATGTCTGTTCTGTTCAAGTCAAGTCTCGGATTATTGTTTGGATCACTCTGTAAATAAACTGCACTTGGGTTCTCACTACGCTCGCCTTCAGTGGATTGATTCCGTTAGCCAACATGTACTATCCAAAGTATTATGGAATTTATTATGTTAATAAATGTACATCATTCACTACCCTTAATTAAAATTAAATTATTACCAGAGATGTTGTAGTGAAAAGATCGTCTTACGGTAACATATATGGCAATATCACTTTATATAGGGCAATATATGTCATATATTTACTTTTTTATATATTTTATTTCTGTATGGGACGTTTGCTTATAATGACTGCTTTTATAATTGAGTTTCTATAATTTCTCTTCTGCTGCTGCTTATTCATTATTATAATTGTCCTGTTATTTAAGTTTTTGAATACGTCAATTTTCCATTGTGAGAAAAAACAAGACTGAATGCAGAATGTTGGCATGAAAGTTTTTGAATTTTCTGAGAGTTGCCAAGGTCGATAAAAATCTGATCAGCATTGAAATGGCCTGACCTGGTGCGTTTTAATCGCTCAAAAAATCCTCTAAATTCCCTGCTCTCGCCCTGATGCTGACCAGAGCAGAGCTATTTGCATTTTACAGGCCAGAGTGGTCGCGGTTTACTTCACCGTCTCAGGCGAACTGCCAATACTGAGGCAGATGGAAAGCACAATCATTCTGTTTTTTACTGTGAATGAACCTTAGAATATTACCACTGACTGAGGCCTTTTTCAAGGGGCTTGAGTTTTAATAATATTGTAGCCTGGAGATGGAGAGTGTTAAATGTGCATAATTTTGATCATTTGACAAGTTGATGTGGGTCATTCGTGTTCTGCAGCACGTTTTGAACTTTTAAAAATTAAGTTTCTAATTTCTGTCAGGAACCCTATCGTCAAAGATGATAGATAATTAGCATACAGTTTGGATTGGCGGTATGGTTCTGTTCTGGGCAAGAACTCCCTGCGCATCCATGCAGCCTAGCATGGATGAGAGCAGCGATAACCCCCCAGGTTAAACAGAACAGAACCAACATAAATGTATTGCAGATATCGTTAAAGTTCAATAATGTTATGTACACATTTTAGAATTAGTCTGATTCAAATGAGAATCAGAAGGCTGAATCCTGACTGACAGAGGAGGAGCTGGGGATGAAGGAGGGTAATTAGCTATTGAGCAATGCAAAAACTGCTGACAATACTGAGGGACCTTATATATGAATGCTTAGATAAGTGTCGTATTCCTATAGGTAGATGGGGGTCAGCTGAGAGTCAGCTGATGCGAGCTTGACTAACGTGACCTGCCAGAACTAACGCTACGCTTGATTTTTAAGGAATTTTCAAAAAATGTTAACCAGACCTTTAAAAGAAATATGATGTGGATATTTTGAATCAGTTTTTATTTTTAATTTTTATACATTTTAGGTTATTGTTTAGTACATCAGTTACACTAATGGGAATGAGGTATTTACATTATTTTAATATTCATTTTCATTTTAGTACAGTTTTCATACTTTTGTTGTTTGTTTTTATAATTTTTACATAGTTCTGTTTAGTAGAGATTATAGTTTTAATTTGATATTTTCAGTACATCAATTAAACTACATTAAATGGTAACATGTTTTGCACTAGCTAGATATATATATCCAGTTATCCTGTTATGTTAGATATATATATATATATATCTTATATATATATATTCTTTTTACTTCAGTTAACGTTATTTTATTTCAATTACTTCTTTATGATTAAATTTTATGGTTTTAGTTAACTATAACAACCCTTCTTCCAATGTGAAATTAAAGATTATTTCATTTTATTACGCATGTTTTAAAATGATCACAACAAATGTGAGAATTCATCAAATCCATTGCTAATAATTAAGATTAGCAAAAATACTGAACTGATTTGTATAATACACACATTTTATGTATAATACACAAAATTTCAACAGAGAAAAAGAGTTAACCATTTCAAAAAATGGTTAACAATAATTGACTAAAGACAGAACAAGATAAATAAGAAATGTATGAAGAAAAGAGACAAAAAATGTAAATTAACATGTACATCAATTATAACGAACTGAAGTTTGTGCTTTTGTTCTCACCAAAATGATGTCACTTCATTAAGGAACTGGCTTATGTTAGTTAAAGGATTTTACAAACCATTTTAACACAATGATATTGAGGAAAATCCTGTCAATTAATTTTACAGTTTCCCAATGAAACCAATGTAAGAAATATAATAAAAATATGTTGATTCGAGAATAAATGAATAAAAACCTGAAATATTTTCCCTAGCTTTTCATCGTGGAAGTTAGTGCAGCATCTGCAGACTGAAATAAACATCTGCTCCAAGTAGTGAAATTATGTAAATGATATCATATAAACCCCTATGTTCACTTAATTATGATATTATTGTCATGAAAGAAGAAAACAATCAAATACTATTTCCATCTTTTTAATATTGCATCCAATATGATGAGGACATGACAAATGTGCTGCATAGTAGGAATGAGCCATTTATGTTAGATTATAGTGCTTGTAGTTGTCGCAGCATGATGAAAATGAATTTCTGTAATGGGGTGGAGAGTGGTGGCAGCTTTGGAAAAAGGACAGATGAGGCTTAAGGCAACAAAAATCTCCTTCACCCTCTCTTTAGGATAAATGAGAGGTGAGTGTAAACAGCACGGCCGACGTTTCATATCACAAATTCATTAAACACAATCAAGATGGTATCTAAATGACTGGCAATAAATAAGTTTCTACTTCAAGCTTTTATTTCCATTCCATGTAATGCTGTACAGTATATAATGCTGTAGTGTTGTATGATATTGTGGCACTTTTTTTTACTTTATATGTTATATAAATACTGTGAAGCTTTATTTCATTCTAAATATTTTTTTGAAAGGCTTTACAGATTAATTAAGGATTTAATTTTGTAATTTTAAGTATAAAAACTGTATACTTAGGTTTGGACAACATGATTTCTTTCTTTTTTAAATTTTAGTACAAGAGTAAAAATTTTGGACGCACTTGACTGGATTTTTTTCTCATTATGTTAAAAAACTTTATTTGATCACCTATTATTAATAATGAAGCACCAATAATTGATAAAAAAAAATTGAGCTGCAAATCAGATTGATTTCTGAAGAATCATGTGACACTGAAGACGGGAGTAATGATGCTGAAAATTCAACTTTGATCACAGGAATGAATTATATTTTAAAATATATTAAAATTACAAAACAGTTATTGAATTATTTTGATTTAATTATATATATATATATATATATAGTTTGAAGTATATGTTACATATAATTACTTCAAATGTTTACCATGTATGGTGTGTTATTTATATGTGCTATACACAGTACAAACATAATTTAATGTAAGTATGTAAAACAAATACTGTATTTGGAAGCAATAATCATGGTTAATCAATTTTGCAGCCCTATACTTGGTGAGCAGAAGATATTTCTTGCAAAAAATTATAAAGCGTCCAAACTTTTTTTTCCAACTATGTGAAAATAAGTATTTCAGATATGAATCACATAATAATTTAGATAATATATAAAAATATTTTTTAAAATACAAAACTCCATAATAGGTGATTTTTTATACTATGTTCCAATACTGCCAAGTTTCACTCTAGGTCACATGTTTTTTTGTCACGAATAAAAACCCTATTTTATTTCATAGTTTAATGACTCTTTGCAATTTATCTAAAAACTGTGTAAATTTAAACAGTTGCAAACTTGAGTAGCCGCTGCCCGCACATATGAATCTCGTAAAACCTACTAGCTAGGGGCTTTATTTTAACATTTCAGACAAAATATTAGTATTATACTACTACTACTTATTTTTGTTATATAATATATTCAAATATAAAACCAATTGCAAAAAAAAACACATTTATTAGTGTTTAAAATATACATTTGCTATGTGGAAAATGGAAGTTTAATAATAAAGATTGAGCAGGTGTGTCCAAACTTTTGATCGATTGTGTAATTTGAGTTTCGCTGCCGTTCAAAACCTCATAGCTAGTGGGCTTTATTTCAACTGGGTTTCTAAAGCAGTAATCGCCCCGTAAGTGTGCTGTGTACAAATGACCTTAAAATTGCATAATCTCCTTTATTAAATTCAGATCTGCGCTCTGTAGAGGGCATGAGAGTTATGCTAATATAAATTAGCATTGCTTTTCCCAACCTCAAATAGATGCCAGAGAACTGGTCTCAGATCAGCGTCACACTGGTAACCTTTAGCATTTGTGCTGTGACTCAGCTGTGCCCAGCTGTTTACCCTGAGTGTATGCGCTGCGCGTATCGCTGCTTTGTGTGTTAGATCTTGTGTGTGGAGTGCAGGCCTGGGGAACAGACGGCAATGAAACCTTAATTACATCCTTTCTTATCTTGCTTCCTTCTCTCTCGTCCTCTGGAGCTGTGGGCTATCAGCACTTTGAATTAGAGTCCTCTGCACGCCACCGCCGCCGCCTCACCTGTGGATAAACAGCATTAGGGACCCATTGTTTGAGAAGCGTGTACTTTGTCTAAACAATATGCAACCTTCTGAACCACCACATTTTTCCTTCTTCTGCTGTTATCTTGGGATTTTTCATTAGCCATCTAATAATGATACCAAAATGGATTTTTACAGAGGCGTATGAACAATCTGAAAAGGGGGGAGGGAGGTGTTATAAAGCTTATCAGCTTGGCTTATGAATATTAATGACAAATTGTTGTTTTATGTGACTAGCAAAATGTTTTTTTTTTTATTGCATATCAGCCAAGAAAATCTGGAAATAAAATTATTTATTAGTATTACGATGTTTATATATTCAATAAAAGATCAAAGGATATATAGAAGTATTAATGGAATTATATATTGTACATGCCAAAAGTTTGGAATGTTTCTAAAAGGAGTCTCTTATTCTCACCATGACTGGATTTATTGATAAAGGCAGTTATATTGTAAAATATTATTACAATTTAAAATTATCCACCCCCCCCCTTTTTGTAAACTATATTGTAAAATGAAATTTCTATGAAGGCAAAGCTGAATTTCAGCATAATTTCTCCATACTCCATTTTTTTTTTTTTGACATGTAATGTGTTTTTGAGTGTATCAGGGTTTTCACCAAAAATATTACACAGCAAAGTATATCACATAATGATATATATTCATCTGAATCTGAGTTACATTTAGTAGGTACAAATATTCAAATGGGGAAAAAAAAAAATAATTACTATTATTTTTATTGTGATATATATTTGTATTTACATGTATATATTTATATTATATATATATATATATAATATATATATATATATATATATATATTTTATACACACACACACACACACATATACGTATATACATGAATACATATTATATTATTATATCTATATAATATTTATTATTATACTGAAAATTCCCTACTAATAAACTATTAGGCCTATATATGTTATTTACCATTATAATACTATTCTAAATATTTCAAATAATCTCTGTGGATGTTTAACACATTTAAAGAAAAAAAATACCCAATTAATGCAGCATGCATTATTTTGTTCTTCATTTACTGATAATGCGTTGATGGTTTTCCACAGTTCATATGGCCTGCGTTATGCTGTACTCTCATGTTAACTACAGGAGTACTTCCACAGATTTGCTGTGTGTCTCAATTCAGATTAAGTTGATGCATTTAATAGATTGCCCAATTATTAATGTCTAGTGGTTAAACGAAATCCACAGATTGTCTGGGCCTTTTAATGTGACCTTTTGTAGTTTTGATGTTTGGCCAAGATCAGTACTCAGCGCCTATTAATTTTACATGGGGGGAAAAAAATTGAAAAAAAATCAGTCTGCACACATTTTCCACTAATTCCCAGTATTTTATTCTTATTTTTTTCTGTCCACCCATTCACTGTTACAACAGTTTTTGAATGAACAAAGAGTTTTTGAGTGGAGGTCTTCGATTGTGGTAGTATTGATTTCATAATTAGCATTGATAATGCATAAGTAGGTGGTTTTTGGCAAAAATGAGCTGCAGCGCTTCACGGTGATAGTGAAACTCTGGCTTCTGAAACTCTTGAAGCATAAAGCATGTCTTATGGAATCAAGTTCTCATTCTGCTCTCAACTGAACTTCAGTCCGTGTTCCCGGGATTCAGGACCCAGCAGAACTTACTGTAGTCAGTCATGAATGTATTATTCATGTTCAGTGCAAATCCCTCAACATGACTCTGTGACAAGGGAGTGCTGGGTGAAGATCTGCTGCGCTACATCACGTCTGTCTGTTCTGTCTGTCTGTCTGTCTGTTCTGTCTGTCTGTCTGTATCTATCTATCTAATCTAGCTCTATATCTAAGTATCTATCTATTATCTATCTATCTACTGTCTGTATGTGCGTCTGCTGTTGTTTCTGTCTATAGTACTGTCGTCTGTCATCTATTACCTATATATTCTATAGATCTATTACGTACTGTCTGTCTTTCTGATCTATCTATTATCTACTATCTATCGATCATTATCTATCTATCTATCGTACTGTTCCTGTCTTCTGTCATTATCTATCTATCTATCTATCTATCTTATGCCTGCCTGCCTGCCTGCCTGCCGCCTTTCGTCATCTATTATCTTCTATCGCTGCCTGCCGCCTGCCTGCATGCCTGCCCTTGTCATCTATCTATCGTTCTATCTATCTATCTATCTATCTATCTATCGTACTGTCTGTCTTTCTGTCATCTATCTATCTATCTATCTAACTACTGTCTGTCTGTCTGTCTGTCTGTCTGTCTGTTTCTTTCTGTCTGTCTGTCTTTCTGTCATCTATCTATCTATCTAAGTTACTGTCTGCTTTCGTACTCTATCTACTCTATGATACTGCCTGCCTTTCTGTCATCTATCTAATCTAATCTATCTATCTATCGTACTGCCTGCCTTCTGTCATTATCATCTATCATATTATCTATCGTACTGCCTGCCTTCTGTCATCTATCGATCTATCTATCGTTACTGCTGCCTTTCTGTCATCTATCTATCTATCATCGTACTGCATGCCTTTCTGTATCTATCTATCTAATCTATCGTACTGCCGGTCTTTCTGTCATCTATCTCTCTATCTATCGTATCTGCCTGCTTCTGAATCTATCTATCTATCTATCGTACTGCCTGGCCTTTCTGAATCGATCTACTATTTTTTTTTTTTTTTTTTTATCGTATGCCTGCCCTTCTGTCATCTATTATCATCTATCGTACTGCTGACTTTCGTAATCTATCTATATATCTATCGTACTGCATCCTTTTCTGTCACGCATCTATCTATCATAGTACTGCATGCTTTTCTGTCATCTATCTATCTATCTATCTATCGTACTGCACTGCCTTTCTGTTTGTTCTGTCATTTCTATCTATCTACGATGCCTGCCTTTCTGTCTGTCGTCATCTATTATCTTCCTACGTATGTCTGTCCTTTCTGTCTGTCTTCATCTATCTATCTGTCCTTCTGTCTGTCTGTACTTACGTCACTATATATCTATCTATCGTATGTCTTCTTATGTCTGTCAGTCATCTGTAATCTATCTATCTTATGTCTGCAGCATCTGTCATATATTATAGTAATGTCTGTCTTCTCTGTCATTATCTATCTATCTATCGTAATGCCTGCCCTTTCTGTAATCCATCTATCTATCATCGTCCTGCCGGCATTGTTGTCATCTATCTGTCGATCTATCGTACTTGCCGGCTTTCTGTCATCTATCTATCTATATATGTTACTGTCGTCTTTTGGCCTCTATCTATAGATCTTCGTACTGCCTGCCTTTCTTACATCCATTCGATCTATCTATGCGTACTGCCTGCCTTTCTCATCTATCTATCTATCTATCGTACTGCCTGCCTTTCTGTCAATATATTATCTATCTATCGTACTGCCTGCCTTTCTGTCATTATCTATCTACTATAGTACGGCCCAGGCCTTCTGTCAATACTATCTATCTGATCTACGTATGCTGCCTTTTCTGTCATGTCTATCATCTATCTATGTTATGCCTGCCTTTCTGTATTATCTTCTATCTATCGTAGTGCCTGCCTTTCTGTCATATATTATCTATCTATCGTACTGCTGCCTTCTGTCGGTCTGTCATCGATCTATTATCTATCTATCTATCTATCTATCTATCTATCTATCTGTCTATAATCTATCTGTCTGTCTCTCTATCTATCTATCATCTATCTATCTACAGCGTACTGCCTTCCTTTCTGTCATCTATCTATCCTATCTATCGATACTGCTGTCTTTCTGTCTGTCTGTCATCTATCTATATATCTATCGATCTATCCATCTATCTATCTATCTATCTGTCTGTCTGTCTGTCGGTCTGTCTGTCTGTCTGTCTGTCTGTCGGTCGTCTGTCGTCTGTTTCGGTGTCGTCTGTCTGTATGTCTGTCTGTCTGTATATCTATCTATATATCTATCTATCTATCATCCATCTATCTATCGATCATCTATCGATCATCTATCTATCTATCTATCTATCTTTTTTTCTATCTATCTATCTATCTTTCTATCTATATATCTATCTATCTATCGATCTATCGAATGTCTGTTCTTTGTAATCTTATCTACTATCTATGTCACTGTCTGTCATTCTATCTATCTAATCTATCTATCTATCTATCTGCCGCCTGCCTGCCTGCTGCCTGCCTGCCTGTCATCGATCTATTGTCTATCTATCTATCTATTATCTATCTATCATCTATCTATCTATCTATCTTCTATCATCTATCTATCTATCTATCAATATATCTATCTATCTATCTATCTGTCTGTTTGTCTTTCTGTCTGTCTGTCTGTCTTTTTGTCTGTGTCTGTCTGTCTGCCTGTCATCTATCTATCTATCTATCTATGCCTGCCTTTATGTTCACTATCTATCTATCTATCGTACTGACTGACTTTCTGCAATCTATCTATCATCTATCGTACTGCCTCCTGACCTTTCTGTCATATATTATCTATCTAGAGTACTGCCTGCATTTCTGTCATCTAGCTATCTATCTATCGTACTGCCTGCCTTTCTGTTCTCTACTATCATCTATCGTACTGCCGGCCTTTCTGTCAATATATCTATCGATCTTTCTGTCTGTCTGTCTTTCTGTCATCTATCTATCTATCTATCGTACTGCCTGCTTTCTTCATTATCTAGCTATCTATGTTCATGCCGCCTTTCTGTAATCTATTATATAATCTATTCGTACTGCCTGCCTTTCTGTCGTCTGAATCTATCTATCTTATCGATCGTTACTGCTGGACCTCTGTTGTCTGTCATTATCTATAGATCTATCTATGTACTGTTCTGTCTTCTGTGCGGTCTGTCATTATCTATCGTTCCTTTCTGTTGTCTGTATCTGTCATGATCTATATATACTATCGGACTGTCGTCTTTATGTCTGTCAGCATCTGTAATTATCTCTTTCGTCGTCTGTCTCTATCATCTATCTACGTCTGTCTGTCTTTCTGTCATCTATCTATCTATCTATCGTACTGTCTGTCTTTCTGTCATCTATCTATCTATCTATCGTAATGTCTGTCTTTCTGGAATCTATCTATCTATCATCGTTATACTGTCGGTATTTCGTAATCTATCGATCTATCTATCGTAGTCTGTTTTATGTCATCTATCTACTATCTAGCGTACTGTGTCCTTTCTGTCATCTATCGATTATCGATAGTACTGCCTGCCTTTCTGGCATCTATCTATCTATCTATCGTAAGCCTGCCTTTCTGTCATCTGTCTATCTATCTATCTATCCATCTGTCTATCCGTCTATCCGTCTGTCTGTCATCTATCTATCTGTCTGTCTGTTCTGTCTGTATCTGTATCTACTTCTATCATCTGTCTGTCTGTCTATATGTCTGTCTGTCTATCATCTATATATCTTCTGTCTGTCTGTCTGTCTGTCTGTCGGTCGGTCTGTCTGTCTGTCTGTCGTCTGCGTCATCTTTCATCCTATTATCTATGCTATCTATCGTACTGCCTGCCTTTTCTGTCATCGGTCATCTACTATCTTCTATCGTACTGCCTGCCTTTCTGTCGGATCTGTCATCTTCTATCTGTCTTTCTGTCTGTCTGTCATCTGTACTCTATCTATCTACTATCGTACTGTCTGTCTTTCTGTCTGTATGTAATCTATCTTATCTCTCTTCTGTCTGTCTATCACTGTCCTCGATCTATCTATTATCGTACTGTCGCTTTATGTCGGTCAGTCATCTGTCATCTATTCTATCTATCTATCTATCTTTCTGTCATCTATCTATCTATCTGTCTGTCTGTCTGTCTGTCATCTGCATCCATCTATCTATCAGTATCTATCTACTGTCTGTCGTCTGTCTGTCTGGCTTTGTTCTGTCTGTCGTATGTATGTCAGTTGGTTCCGTCTGTCCGTCTCGTCCGCCGTCCGTCCGTCCGTCGTACGTCCGTCGTCCGTCCGTCCGTCCGTCCATTCTTTCTATCTAGCTATTTAGTTAGCTATCTATCTTTAATAGATTTGAATTCTACTTCCTTACATTCAGTTTGAATTGTAATTCTACAAATAATTGATTTGGAAATATTTTTAATTCTCAGTTTAGTTCTGAATGGCAACTGCCAGTGCAATTGAAAATGAGCAGAAACTCACCACTCATCCGTGATTTAGTTCTTCTCGAGCTGTCCTTTTCTCAAACTCCAAAGTATCTTAATAATCATAATGACATCTGATGTCTCCAGGTTCATTGTGCTCTGAAATATTCTCTTTGAAGAAGTTACCATGCGAAGTACCACCCTACGGTGTGGAGCAGCCTGCTTAACATTCTCCATGCAAGCGTGGCTGATAATGAGGCAACACAGTTCAGACTCACAAATTTTCACTGTGGTCTTTAGATCCTATTAGCTCTCTCCAGAGAATCTTTCCTCACGCAGGTTAGAGAGAGAAACCTGGCAGATGCAATCAAAGCCTTATTCTAATCACATAGCTGATTATAGCCATCATCTTCCGCCAACAGATTTCAGGCTTTCTGGGAAGTGTCCATCCTGATGGGATAGTTTAGAGAACAATGCACATTTGAGACATATGCATTTCCTTTTACCATCTTTCCTGTACGATGCATTACGTTATCATCAGTGTAACTCATTACCATAGGCCCATAACAGCTCTCTGGCCAATTACAGAAAGACTACGTCTGATAGTGACTAGATTGAATGAACATGATTGTGATTGTGCTTTGCGGATTGATTTTCTGTTTGTCTGTATACAATTACATTTTATTTAACTTCACAGAATGTGCTTATAGTGTGCCATAATAGTGGCTCTTCAGATGGAAGGTAAAACTAGGTCTCTAGATATGCCTTAAATTATTTTATTTTTTTAATAAAAGCATCAATCTCATTAATGCTTGATTTCAGGTGTTACAAACGGTGCAGGGCAAATCCGAAATTTAAAAGAATAGTTCACCCAAAAATTGACTCACCCTTAGGCCATCCAAGATGTAGTTGAGTTTGTTTCTTCGTGGGAACAGATTTGAAGAATTTTAGCATTGCATCACTTGCTCACCAATGGATCCTCTGCAGTGAATGGGTGCCGTCAGAATGAGAGTCCAAACAGCTGATAAAAACATCACAATAATCCACACCACTCCAGTCCATCAGTTAACATCTTGTGAAGCAAAAAGCTCTGTGTTTGCAATAAACAAATCCATCATTAGGGCATTTTAACTTAAAACGGTCACTCCTTGCCAAATTAAGAGTCCATAATTTATAATAATGCTTCTTCCAGTGAAAAAGTCCATCTCCTGTTGTCCTCACACATCCAACTCACCCACATATTTGTTTAGAATTGTTTTGGACTGTTGTTAGTTGTAAACAGTTCTTAATTCTGTGCATATTTCTCTCCTGAATTCAGCGGAGTGATTCAGAGAGATCTTTTTCCTGGAGAAAGCAATTATTATGGATAGCAGTATTATGGATAGAGGACCCGTATTGTATCCAGAAGCAACAGTTTGACGTTAAAAAAGGTCTTAATAATGAGTTTGTTGTATACAAACATGCAGAGGTGGACAGTAACTAAGTACATTTACTTGAGTATTGTACTTAAGTACACTTTTTGAGTATCTGTACTTTACTTGAGTATTATTTTTTCTGGGAACTTATGACTTTAACTTCACTACATTTGAAAGACAAATATTGTACTTTTCACTCCACTACATTTCTATCAAGATCCTCGAAGCAGAAAGTCGTTAGCAGCTTTGAAAGTAAGTGGGTGATTTTTTTCTTCTCTAAAAACTATCTTTTTTTCAGACAGTTTATCAGTTATCACTCTTGGGGCTACATTAAGTGATTTCCCAGCATTTTTTGAACACTGACCAGTTGCAAATGTGATATTTATTTACAACAATTTAATAATAATAAGTTAATATTGTGGTATATATTAGACACAATATTGTCTGATTTTGCTAAATGGTGTAAGTGAAAATATTACCTATAAAGTCACAGAAGAACTGTTGTGCATCTCCTAATAAAACACAATAGGTGTTGGACTTGAAGCAGAACTGCACAGACCATTCTGTGTGTGACAAAGTACAGTGAGAGTGATTAGACAGCATTAAAAAAAAAAATGTGTGATGTCAAATAGGTTTTGCTGTTTTGCTTTTGTTAAAGCAGTGTTGCTGTTGTAAAGTTGGACAGCTACCAGTTGGGTTGCTGGGTTTTAAAGCAGGTTTGAATTTTTTTTCTTTATTTCCTTATCACTCTGTATTTACAGGATTTCACTGTCCACTCTGTTCAAATGTGGATGAATGGTTACACATAGATGTGTGCACACACACACACTGTCAGAGCTGTGTGAGATCACTACCATACTGCTTTTGTGGGGGTGGGTAGGGGTGTTAATTATTTTCCCCCATAGGTTTTTAACATTCTAAAAGCTCTTATTCCAAAGATACTACAAGCTAGTAAGTGTAATGTACTCTAAGTTGCATCAGAAGTATTGCAAGTATTACGTACAACAATAAAACAGTGCATTGACATAAAAAAGGAAGTTTACTTTTGGTACTTAAGTACTTTTAAAAGCAAGTACTTCTGTACTTTTACTTAAGTAAAAATCTGTCTTTACAACTTTTACTTGTAATGGAGTAATATTTGACCAGCAGTATCTGTACTTCCACTCAAGTAATGGAGTTGAGTACTTTGTCCACCTCTGCAAACATGCAGCTTTTCACTTCACAAGATGTTAACTGATGGTCTGGAGTGGCGTGGATTTCTTGTGGATTATTCGGTTTGGTATCAGCTGTTTGGACTCTCATTCTGACGGCACCCATTCACTGCATAGGATCCACTGATGAGCAAGTGATGTAAAGCTAAGTTTCTCCAAATCTGATGAGGAAACAAACAGACTGGTTTTCAAGAAGCATATGCATTGAAAATGTCTTTTTTGATTTTATCAATCGAGAAAAATGCAGTGGTAATTTGGTGTAGTTTACCTGCAAGTGAGACAGCATTTTGTTGCAACAGATAATGGTTTATTACTTTGTTTCCCCTGTTAATTTTCCCACACTAAAACTAGCCATTTTTTACGCATTTCATTTTAGCATGATGTGAAATATCAGTTAATATTTCGTGAAGACCTGGTTTTATTGGCTTGGAGCTGCGCTGTTGTTTCAACACGAGGCAACGCTTCCAGTTGCACTTTGCTAAATTATAAGTTCAATTCCTGACATTATTGTACCAGAGGATTATAATGAAAGGAACCTTGTTTGAGATTTTAGACTTATTAAAGCAAATGATGTGATTGTAATGGGCTTTCCATCTTTCACTTCCCTGTGCTCTTCTGTTTGTTCAGAAATGCATTTAATTTGCTCCCAATCTGTTGGGTTGGCCGCCTCCAAAGTCCTTTTAAAGAAATAATTCTTAAAAAATATTAATTCCGTCATTATTTACTCATTCTCGTGCATGAAGCCATATGGAGAATTGCGTTTCCTCCTCCTCATACATTCTCTGCCAAATCTCATTATTGTGTATGCCAGTGCATAGAAATACAGCCTTTGTATTTTATTTCTTTACTAATCATTAATCTCACTATAGATCTCTTATAGCATGACGTGCAGGTGTAATCCTGTAGAACCTCAAATGAAACCTTGTGATAATTTTGATATATTCTTTTACAATTCCAGTGAATGGCTGAATAAAACAGGGTTGATTTGTAAGACAAGATCGATTTGCTCAGTGTTCGAGTGCGTGTATTGAAAATGAGCACCATTGAACAGTAATAAGTCTACTGTGTTGAAATAGGCTTCATAATGAAACGAGTTACTCGAACTCTGAAGGTGATTTAAAAGCAGGGTTAAAGGGATAGTTCACCCATAAAATGAAAATTCTGTCATCATTTGCTCACCCTCGTGTCGTTCAAATCTGTGAGATCACAACATTTCAAGAATATACAGAGAGAGCTAAGAACATCATGAGAACTGCTGACATTTGATGTGTGATACGACGCATCTAAAGGTGCTATTTTTGATTTGAGAGTAACAGTGGAGCTTTGCTTCAGCCTGTTGAGCACACAAAGCTATCATATGGCTTCAGAAGACTTATATAAGTCGTATGGAATTTTTTTATGAAGCTGTTTTGAAGCATCCATTTCCATGCACTGTCATTATACAGAAAACATTGCAAAATTTAACCTTTTATGTACCACAGACGAGACAAAGTGCAACTTCTACATGAATGTTTAAAGAAATGTCTCTTCTGCTCATCAAGGCTGCATTTATTTGATCAAAAATACAGTAAAAACAGAAATATTGTGAGATATTAGTTCAATTTAAAATAGTATTTATATGTGGAGGTTATTTTAAATGTAATTTATTCCTGTGATGCGAATCGGAATTTTCAGCAGCAATTACTCGAGTGTCACATCAAGTTTATTTATTTATTTAGGTAGTTTATTTTAGTGTTTTATTTTTTTCAAACCATATAAAATCTACTCTTTTCATTAAATTTCTGTCAAAGAAATCAGAATAATCCAGTTCATTGTACAAATTGTCAAAACGTTACCAGTCATTTTTAATCATTTATACAGTGGGTACGGAAAGTATTCAGACCCCTTACATTTTTCACTCTTTGTTATATTGCAGCCATTGCTAAAATCATTTAAGTTAATTTTAATGTACACACAGCACCCCATATTGACAGAAAAACACGAAATTGTTGACATTTTTGCAGATTTACTAAAAAAAGAAAAACTGAAATATCACAATGGTCCTAAGTATTCAGACCCTTTTAAGTATTTAGTAGAAGCACCCTTTTGATCTAATAGAGCCATGAGTCTTTTTGGGAAAGATTTCAAGTTTTTCACACCTGGATTTGGGGTCCTCTGCCATTCCTCCTTGCAGATCCTCTCCAGTCTGTCAGGTTGGATGGTAAACGTTGGTGGACAGTCATTTTTAGGTCTCGCCAGAGATGCTCAATTGGGTTTAAGTAAGGGCTCTGGCTGGGCCATTCAAGAACAATCACAGAGTTGTTGTGAAGCCACTCCTTCGTTATTTTAGTTGTGTGCTTAGGGTCATTGTCTTGTTCGAAGGTAAACCTTCGGCCCAGTCTGAGGTCATGAGCACTCTGGAGAAGGTTTTCGTCAAGGATATCCCTGTACTTGGCCACATTAATCTTTCCCTCGATTGCAACCCGTCGTCCTGTCCCTGCAGCTGAAAAACACACCCACAGCATGATGCTGCCACCACCATGCTTCACTGTTGGGACTGGATTGGACAGGTGAGTGAGCAGTGCTTGGTTTTCTCCACACATACCGCTTAGGAATTAAGGCCAAAAAGTTATATATTGGTCTCATCAGACCAGAGAATCTTATTTCTCACATCTTGGAGTCCTTCAGGTGTTTTTTTTTTTTAGCAAACTCCATGGGGGCTTTCATATGTCTTGCACTGAGGAGAGGCTTCCATAAAGCCCCGACTGGTGGAAGGTCTGCAGTGATGGTTTGCCTCTACAACTTTCTACCATCTGACGCATCTCTGGCGCTCAGCCAAGTGATCTTGGGTTATCTTTATCTCTCACCAAGGGCTATTTACCCCGATGCTCAGTTTGGTCGGACGGACAGCTCAGGAAGGGTTATGGTGTCCCCAACGTCTTCCATGTAAGGAGTATGGAGGCCACTGTGCTCTTAGGAACTTTAAGTGCAGCAGAAATTTTTTTGTAACCTTGGACAGATCTGTGCCTTGCCACAATTCTGTCTCTGGCCTCTTCAGGCAGTTCCTTTGACCTCATGATCTCATTTGCTCTGACATGCACTGTGAAATGTAAGGTCTTATATAGACAGGTGTGTGGCTTTCCTAATCAAGTCCAATCAGTATACTCAAAACAGATGGACTCAAATGAAGGTGTAGAAACACCTCAAGGATGATCAGAAGAAATGGACAAAACCTGAGTTAAATATGTGAGTGTCACAGCAAAGGGTCTGAATAATTAGGACCATGTGATATTTCAGTTTTTTTTTAATAAATCTGCAAAAATGTCAATTCTGTTTTTTTTTTTTCTGTCAATATGGGGTGCTGTGTTTAAATTAATGAGGAAAAAAAATTAACTTAAATGATTTTAGCAATGGCTGCAATATAACAAGAGTGAAAAATTTAAGGGGTCTGAATACTTTCCGTACCCCACTGTATATACAAATTCATGCGGGCTTTTTTTGAACCAGCTTTATCTGGGACTGGCGCACTTTTGATCCATTTTTATGGCATTTAGTTTATGGTATTACTTAAAATTCTGTACCAAGTACCAATTTGTGTTTTAAATCATTCTAATATACTGATTTGGTGCTCATGAAACATTTCTTGTTATCAGTGTTGAAAACTGTTTTTCTGCTTGATATTTTTGTGGAAACCGTGAGACATTTTATTTCAGGATCCTTTAATGCAAAGAACGTTCAAAAGAAATAGAAATGTCTTATAACATTGTAAATGTCTTTACTTTTGATCAATTTAATGTGTCCTTGCTGAATGGAAGTATTATTGAATGATTTGAAGGTATTGTAAATGATGACAGAACTTCAATTTTCAGCAGAACTGAAAGACACAGAATGAGGTCAAATATATTTCCAATTACATTGTCTTTGTCTTGTTTATTAAATATGCTTGAAACACATTTATCTGGCTGTAAATGTCCCGCTGATTTCAGCCAGGCTCTTTGATGGTGAAGGTGTGAGCTAGTAAATAATTTCTCCAGCGCAGCAGCAGTTTGAGTGTGTTGTGTCCATAGCTGCAGAGCCGCGGTGAGTGAAGAGACTCTCAGATAGCAGACAACAGCTGCACCATCTGCTGCGGCTTTAATGACTACCTGTGACAGAGGAGAGAGAGAGACAGATGGAGAGAGGGAAAACTGGACCCGAGAAAGGAGAAGAGGGACACAGAGACACAGAATGAATATTAGAGGAGAGGATTAGATAAACTCATCATATGAATGTGAGATGATGCAGCTCAGAGGAATATTTATTTCTTGAAAGTCAGCATAAAAATTGAGCCCCGTTTACTTCCCTAATGCATATTTTTGGTTTTGTTGTGCATGATTCATTGGTGCACATTATTCAGTATTTTTCCATTGACAGCCTTTTAAAAGCCTTGTATTTATTTATTTATTTTAAAGCAACAAATATCGAGACCACTGACTTAAATTTGATCTGATGTCCCTTTGTTAAATTTGTCAAAAACTGAAATTAGATTTTGAATCCCAGATTATCAAAGGTGTTATCTATGGAATATCTATATCTAAATATCTATAAATAAATTATAATATTATGTAATTTACTACTATACTAATACTACTCATAATAATATACAACACAAAACATGGCAGCAATATTAACATAATAAAATGGGGGGGGGGGGGGGGCTGGAACAATGAAAATAATATATTGGTCTATCCTTAAAAATAAATAAATGATTTAAAAAAATTTGTAATAAAAATTATTATTATGTTAATATGTATGCTTTAAGTTACTTTGTATGTATATATAATTAATGTATATTATGATTAGTTTAAATAAAGTATTTAATATTTTATGAGATTTTATTATAATAATAATAACTGTAATTTTATTATTTATAATAAATCTATTATAAATATTTTCTGATAGTTTTATCATAATAATAATAATAAATTGACCTTTATTATTATTATTTTAAGTAAACTGATTATGTAATATTTTGGATATTTTAATATAATATAATGATAACAAACTAATTATTAGATATTATTTTTCCCTCTCTCATAAAGAATTTTAAAAGGGATATGTCAATCAAATATTTCATGGCCAGTGGATTATTTATTAAGTATCCGTGTGTATGAGCAAGATAATGTACGTCAATGGACATTTCACAAACTAAACAGAAACGCAGCTGGCGTGTGGCTCCGAAGCCTAAAGCTGCGGTCTGCGTGTGTTCACAGACACAGAACAGAAGTCACAACTGTCTAGCACAGTTGTTCGGAACAGCGAAGTCCACTCAAAAATTGAGCCGGCAGGAAATATCTATGTAGTACAGTATTGTTTCTGTTTGCAATAGCCCTACTGTGCTGTAATGGTGTGGCATATGGAAAACTCTGGTAACGCTGCCCTCTCATTAACTGAGCTGCTAACCGCTATGTTATGCTCAAGTGTCCTCTGATAATAATAGCTTTCTAAAATTAAACACTATTTGGATAATTGGTAAAAAAAAAAAAGTAAATATCTTAACCCTACTGTTAGACCTACCTGAAAAACTAAAAAGCCATTTATTTAATTCGAAGGCCTGTCGTTATTTTTTATTTTTGCTATCATTATTAATTTCTTTATTTTTTCTTATTTTATTATTAACTGCTTAGTCTCATTGTCATTTTTTATTCAATTCAAAGTTTGAAATCATGCTATCTTGTGCTACTGCACCAAAATACCCCACTGTAAAATAAAAAAAACACTGAGTGAGCAAAAATTTGTGAGATAGCTAGTTATAATGGTAATTAAATAATGTTTACATATGTATAAAAGCCTACATTAAAATCTGTCATATAAATCGATCTCTTCATTAGAAATTAGCCTACTGATTGCCACCATTGATAGACACATTTTTTTTATATCTGTATGACATTATATTCTGCAGTTCTTCCCGGTTGTACCGAATATCTATACTTTTCAAATTATCATATCGAAGTTAGAAATTCAAATATAGTGACAAAATTAATTTTGTAGGGTGCCACAAGTTTGTTAAAATTTCCAAAGGGTGCCGCGACTAAAAAAAGGTTGGGAAACACTGGTCTAGCACACACACAGATAATAAGATACATCTCATTTAAAAACACAAACACAACACACTGATACTGCTGATAGCACACACTGACCCAGATGTTGACATTTACTAAAATCTTCAGTTGTGCCTTGTAGAGTGTCATGACACCTTAATCACATCTTACGGTATGATACCAGCTGAAGAAAAATCATAATAGCACTAATGCGGTTTGGACTGGATGTTCTGTGTGTTTGTGTTGTGATTTATTCTGTACATTACATATAATATTTAAATTATATAATTTATTATATCATAATAAATAGACTTTAATAAAAATAATAATACTTATAATATATTTTATCTAATATTATATTTAAATATAATGTGTATTATAATTTAGTTGGGATATATATATTACACATGTCACGAGTATTTTAGATTGATCTTCTTGCATATTATTAACAGTGCGTATAATAAATTATAGTATGATTATTATTTATTGTTTATTAATATTAATAATAACAAAGTGCAAATTGCCAAAATATATGCAGGTGTGTGTGTGTAATCCTCGTCTACCGCCCAGTCTCTCCTTGCTCTATTTCATGTGTGGTTTAATTAGATTATATATTTATACATTGTATAAATGTTATTGTGTGGTAATTTAAACTACTATTACTCTAATAACTGTTATATATATATATTATATATATATATTATATATAGCAAAGGTGCTGTTCCTAACAAAACCTAACAACAACAGTTATTAGTAGTAATAGTAGTTGTAATATAATTACATAATAACAATGCATAGGTAATCTGTGATTTAAGAAAGAATTATCATGAACAGGAAATATTTTATATTCTACATTATTTCTAGGTCACTAATCAGTTTTGTGGCTGTTTCAGATGTTCTTCTTCCATTGCTGGAGAGCATGATCATCAGGTTTTGTTGCTCCGGTGCTGCTGTCAGAGAGACATTTAATAAGCTACAAAGACATTTTACTCACATTATTATGCTGAAAAATACTAGTTTTAATAAGCATCAGACAAATCAAAATAGAAGCATTTTCATGAGTGTTTCGGACTTTTTGACCCCACCATGTTTTCTTTGTTGTTGTTTTTTTTACAGTTTCACCAGCCAATCAGATTTGACTTTTTTGGCCAGTGTTTTTTTCAGTGAATGTACTGTGGGCGATCTGTGGATGTGTGATACTATGGCATCAATGTATCATACAACACTAATGCCTTCTGGACAGCATGAGGCACTTTCTGAAATCGTTGAGAGAGGAAAGATTTGGCATTTAGGACTGGTAGTGGTGTAAATGAGAGTGTGAGATGTCCCTCGAGGGAGACAGTCCTTGGCCTGGGGAATCTAACATGTCTTGACACAGGACAGCACTCTCATCTTTATTAAGAATTAGACTTGCGGATCTCATCGCCACAATTTGGGAGAATATGCAGTTGAGCCAATCCTGACCAACACATTTATCACTCCAGACCGAGGAAATGAAGCAATATTCCCGAGCCTGGACCACGTTTTTCTTTCACAGGAGATTCGTGTTTACTTGACATTTGGAATCAGATTTGAGCTCTGACATTTCCTGGGAGATGAGGATGTGCACACTGTAGTGCTACATTATTCAGAAGAGACGGTCGTGGTCATGTCTCATTGCATCACATTTCTATCACCATATTGTGAGCAGATTTTCGTTTGTTACTCATGAGAAGTTATTTCAGACCCAACGCAACCTTTTCAAAACAATGGCTGCGGGAGGGAATTGTACTGGTTCTGGTGCTTTAAGTAAAGACTGAAGCTGTTCTACTGTACTTGCTCTGTTAGATAGATAGATAGATAGATAGATAGATAGATAGATAGATAGATAGATAGATAGATAGATAGATAGATAGATAGATAGATAGATAGATAGATAGATAGATAGATAGATAGATAGATTGGCTGTATTCTGAGGTATGTTTAGTGATTTCATACACTGGTTATATAAATACAATGAAGACAACTATATTATATGATCTCAGACAAGATCACAGTCTATTTCCGTCATATTAAGGGTGGTAATTATCTCAACTCCTGGTCAGGTTGCCATCTTAATTTTTCAGAAGTCACTGAATATCTCTAGCACGGAGACCTGGGTGACAATGTTTGGAAGAGTTGAAATCTCAACTTTTGCAATAAATTCACCTTTTTCTGTGTCAGATCATTAAAACTGATAGTCTGGATCTTGAACCAGCAGGTCTGGGTTTGGGTCTCGGGGTCAGGTTTTGTTCTGGATCTGTGTCTCGAGTGGTCTGCCTCTGGGTCTTGTTTTGGAGGGTCTTGACTGGAAATGTCAAAGCTGCACGTCATTTCACAGTGTTTCACCATCAGACGGTCAGCTGTGAGCTTCAGGAGAAACTTCAGCAGCAGTTAAATTGGTGAAATCTGTATTTATTACTTCTTTATCTGAAATCCATTGGCATAAAAATAGAATGCGTTAGAATGGGTATTAAAAATAGATTAGCTAATAATTCAAAGATAATGAGAGTTACCACTCACGCTCAATCACTCACTAACTAAATGGCATAATTTTTATTATTTATTATTATTTTTTTATTAATTAAGTGGTAGGCTTTTGTAAGATTGTTGTATATAGGTTTTAGTTGTTGTAATTATTATTATTAATATTAGGTAACACTAAAATAAGGTTCCATTAGTTAAGGTAGTTAATGTATTAAAACTAACATGAACGAACAAGGATTATACATTTATTAAGTTATTTTTATCTTTGTTTTATTCAAGTTAAGTTAAAAATACAGATGTTCATGTTAGTTCATGTTAATTCACAGTGCATTAACTAAAGTTAACAAGCACAACTTTTGATTTTAATAAAGCATTAGTAAATGTTGAAATTAACATTAACTAAGATTAATAAAAGCTGTAGAAGTATCGTTCATGCTTAGTTCATGTTAACTAAAATAGTTAACTAATGAACCTGATTTTAAAGTGTTACCGATTATTATTATTATTATTATTATTTATTATTATTATTAGTATTTTTCATTAAAGTCAGTGGCTTTAGTTGACAACATATATCTTACTTAGTAGTTTGTTTTTGTTGACAGTCAATATGCTTTAGTTGATGTCACATTTATTTATTTATTTGTCAATAGACTTTTGTTGCGGTCCACAGTCTAAAAAGTACATCTCTAATGTATAAAATACACGTTAATTATTTAAAACTATATTTAAATATATTACAGTGTAGTTGAAATGTATTCATTTATCAATGAATCAATAAATATGCCGCTTGCATCCAGTATAGATCACTGCACTTCTATGATTAGACCATAGAGTTGGACGATCAATAATCACATTCCTCCACACTTGCCCTCTCTTTCGCTTCCTCCACGTCGTGTCCTTGGCCTGACTGATGTCCTGCGAGAGAACGAAGGCGCTGTCTGTCTGACCATTGCAATTACAGATGAGATGAAATGAACCAGACCTATTAAAGGGGACATAACACACAAACCTGCCAATCTCATGCTAATCTTGATTACCTAGAGTAGTATTGCATCCTTCACATCTCCAGAGATGGGATGCATGATTTGGGATTTTGCCGATGTACCGATCTGCCGAATATTTCAACTCTTTTTGGCAGATAGCCGATACCAATATATTTCCTTTTTTATTTGGAAACAACACCAAGTCTCTCCTCTGTGGAAATTATAAGCAAATAATTTTTAATTTTGGTTAGTTTTTAACAAGAACTTATTTGTTAGAATTAAACAAACAATTATGAAGTTCTGTTATAATGGAGCAGTACATTGAAGCATATGAACGAACTATAAATAAATATCAATCGCTGCATTTGTTTCCAGAAAACTTTTATTTTAAGATTTAACGTTTGTAGATGGTCTAAAGCAAAAGAGTTGTAGAAGTTCTGAAAATATTTTAGAGCTCATAATGTTTAAAAAATAGCATATTACACATTTATGAATAAATCAGTATATATAAAATTGTTTAATTTACAAGTGTCATGGTTGTGATTTTTTTATATTCATGTAAGCTATAGCTTATGTAATCAGAATCACAGTTCTAATGTTATCTTGTATTTTACTTTCATTTTATTATAAGTAGGCCAACAGCGCCCCCTACAGAATTAAAACTCCTTACTGAGCAGGCATTAGGACCCGGGGGAGGCTGCCGCTGCACGTGGTGTTACTGTTTACTCTATCATACACCGAATGCATCATTCTGTATGTGCTTTTACAGATTAAATGCAGCTATCCAAAGTAGTGACTCTAATCACCATTCAGGCAAAACTTTACTTCAAAAAATGAGTCACACTGCTGACGTGATCTAATCGCCAGCACACCCTGAGCACATGTGAGTTAACGTATTCATCCTATCGGTCTTATCGGCATAGTGCATTAAATGCCACATACGGTGATGCAGATATGTGCATTTAAAGCCCTTATCTGCCGATTCCGATATCGAGTCGATAATACATGCCGCCCTACTGAAGAGTCTTTAGTTTTATCAGATTTATAAAAGACATATACAGCTTTACGCTTCTCTCTGAAAACAGTCGAGCTCCTGGAGACGTGCCATGGGCGGAGCTAAAGAGTCACGAGCACACAAAGCATTTGCATAGCGATCGTCTGCAAGCTGTGACATCGACATAAATAAAACGGGAACAGAAACTTTATTGACTTCAATTTTATTTAATTTGTTTATAAAACATTTGTCACCGAAATGCAGGGAACAAACAAACACAATTACACAACTTTCCGAAACGTATACAAAACCTGAAGGAGTGAGTTTGGCACAGAAATACTCCGTCATACGTTCAACTTCTCCTCAACGTTTTTTTTAACTTTAGCCATGTTTAGCATGAGAATCCAACTCTTTAACAGTGTAAATAAGTCAGAATGCATGAAATGCCACTAGACCTCCCCTTTAAAGGGATTGTTGACTGCTTTTTTTCTTGGCTTGACTGTGTTTATGGGTGCAGTGTAACATGTCTTCATGCTTCATTTAAAAAAAAAAAACGCCTTATTTTTCATATATTTTACCTTAATTGTAAGCCGCTGTATCCATTGTTATTTGAATGGCCAGTTGACATCCTGTTTTTATGATACCACTCCCTCAGAAATACGCAATGGGCTCAGATTGGTTAGCTGGCCCAGTTTGTTGTGATTCGTTAACCGCGTACTGCACATTGTCCCGAAACTTCACGCCCATTACCACTGAAGTTCGCTGGTGTGATTAAATAAAAGTTTGTTGGTGTTTGTACACATTTGTCTTAGAAGTACGAAATAGCATTTAGCTAACTGGCTACTAAAGCCAAACAGCGTTGGCCTTTGTTAACGTCCTTGATGTAACCCAAAAATAACGGACAGAAACTATACATGGGAAATACATTTCTAAATAATAAAACATACTTACAGGTTGGGGCCCAACAATAGCTGCTTTTGCTTTTAAAGTGGGAACTGCTCCATGTTTCAGTAGTAGACTTTGTGTGAATCCGGCATTGAACTCGTGTAGATTCTGGAAGCTGTCTTCAGTAAAATATGCAGCACAGAGGTACAATTAGGATTGAATTGTCCCCCCCCCCCCCCCCCCCCCCCCCCCCCCCCCCCCCCCCCCCCCCCCCCCCCAGGACAGAATTAAAAATATATTTTAACCATTGTTCATGAAGTAAAGCGTCCGTAGGAAGGCCGAACACAGAAGACCTATTAGCGGGGTGAAAATAACACAGTTTCGACGGCATGGTTACAACTCTTCCTCTTCTCTAAAGTCGCGCAACATGGCCCCGCCCCCTTTGTTGCATGTTCCCGGGGGTGTGGTTTATGTACATTTCTGGGTTTCTGACGTAACGAATCTGGGAAGTAGCTCGTTGTAGTCCCTACAAGCCGTTTTTTTTTGTAGGCATTAAACCAGTGCTTGAACTTCTATATTTTAGTCTTTAGCGTACTGGCACTTTTTCGTGCGTACCGGTGGCACTTCTGACATGTTGCCGGTACTCTGAGTAAAAGCGTCAGTGTCTGGGTAATTAGAAATGACACTATATAAATCACACTACCCAGGCGGGATCACCTGGCTGAACATGGCTGATTTCATCAGAAATTGCGGAGAGAATAGTGACTTACGTCCAGATGTCATTAAATTATTCTGTTCAGCGTGTATTTGGTTTAAAAGTACGAGTGTTTTATAATAGACTCTGGCTGAAGGTGGTCAGAGGTTTAGCGATTCTGAATGGATCCATATAGTAGGTTTAGTGGGCTTTGGCGTCTCCCTGTGGTCCTGTTTAGTATCACAGCTTGACTTGTGCTAATTTGTATTAAACTTTTATTTAATTATTGATTGTGGCACTATACATACATTGTGAATTATTAAAAAGTACTTATTTATTGAATATGAGTGAATTAATGAATGAATGAATTAATTAATTAAGGGTGGGGTGGGGAGGGGTGAAAGCAACACCCTGAGCTTTCTAGACACGTACCAGCGCGCCCACCTTCTTTTTTGCACTTCCAAGCACTGCATTAAACTGCCAGAATTTTAAAAGACGATATCTACATTTGCATAGAACTTTCAGCGCCGTAACTTTGCAGATATTGTTTATGCTCAAAACATCAACATCACATAACGGAACTTTAAAAACGTGAAATAGCATTTCAACCCCCTGTAAGAAAAACCATCTGGTCTTCTGCCCCCCCCGCCTCCCTAGCCTCCCTAAATCTTTTGGCAATTCATATCCAAAAAGACTGGATGACACTCATTTTCCAAACATCTGCACACGTCTGTCCCCTCTCTATTTGAGATGTGATTGTTTGTCTTGTAGAGTCATCTATATGTGTGTATTTGTTTATTTGTTTGTGGACAACAAACAAATATTTATTTATTTATTGTCATTTACCTATGTGTGTGTGATTTGTGGTTAATAGTGGACAGTATTTATTTTATTTGTTAGATATGTATGCATTTATCAGTAGTAGGATTTATTTATGCATTTTTTGTTTGTTTGTTGGCTTTAGTTGACCTTTATTTATAGTCCGTAAGCGTTAATTGATGTCTGTTTTATTTATTTATTAGCCAGTAAATTTTATTTATTTATTTTTAATAGTCAGAAACCTGTTATTTGTTCGTTCATTCATTCATTCATTCATTATGTTTGACCATTGCAATTAGATTAAATGAACCAAACCTATTAAGAAATGGCAATTACATATCCAAGAGACCAAGAAGAATGAATGACACTCATTTTCCACAACATCTGCACACTTTTGTCCACTCATATATCTGTTTCTCTCTGACTGAGATGTGATTGTTTGTCTTGTAGAATCATCTGCATTCTGCAGCGCCGCTGTGTGCATATATATATATATATTCTTATCAGAGCGTGTCCCAAACATCGGCCCAATAAATTCCTGTCATGCTTCATTCTCCCCAGAGCTTTGACTTATTAAAATACTTAGATGGAGTTTTGTAGCTCCGTTTTTGTCACATATGATTTCTTGTATTTTTAAATGGTGGGAAAGGAGTCGCTCTCAACTTGGTTGGCTTCCACATGCGATCTGGACTTCCAAGCAGTAATCATGTTTGAAAAATTGTGTGAGAGCTCTCGGGCATACTTTAAGAAGACACAGTCTCCTTATTTGAAATTGATCAATTCCTTTATTGTAGGAATTGCAATTATGATGACAAATCTTGGGCCTAGCTGGAACGAAAGAGGAAGGCAGGCCTCGAGTGAGCTAATGTTTATAGAGAGGATTCACGGTGTAATCAATCTACAGATAACACCTGTGATATTGGATATGGATGCAGCTGTGTTTTCATTTGCGAAAGGTTGGCTTTCCTTGTTGTTCATTAAAACGGGCTTACACGGCATTAAGGCGCCCCAAATAGAGCAGCAACATTGATTTATTGTAATCTGCCATTGTGCATAAGCGTTTTTGTGTGTCTTTGACTTCCTTTGTTTAATTTGTTGCCTCTACATCCCGACGGATCAGACGGCTCTTATCTTAAGATCACCTAAAGCTTTATCTCTCATGTGTTCATCAGTGAAGTGAATGATAAAATTAAAAAGCAGAGGTGAGATGTTTTTTGAAGCAGGTGCATGCTGACGGATCTTTCTGCAGAGAAATTTAAGGGGGGTTTTTTTCTGTTGAGCTGAAATTAATATGCCACTTTCAGTGCACAGATAGCTCATCTATTATCAGCCCTTCAGGTTCTTGTGCAGTATTAGCAAGAAAAATTGCCATAATGCAGCATTCTCCTCAGACTCAGTATGAGTTATGGATGGGTGGTGCGTGTGTGTGTGTTAATATACTGTATATATATATATTATAATTATATATAACGAATATGCAAACACAGACTCTAAACCAGGGGTCTTCAACTAAAATTGCTTGAGGTCCAGTAATGAACCCTCCTCACCAGCTGAGGAGGACAATTATATACCCAAAAAACATGAATTGATGGTTTTTGCCAGACCAGTGTATCTGCAGGATAATTAAGCTCATAGTTTTAAGACCTGCTCAAATGAAATTAAAAACAATAGTGACAGATGGAGCTTCCAAAACATACTGGTTGCAAGATTTGTCCAATTAAATGTGCCACTCTCTCTCTAGCTCAAAATGCAAATTAGCAAACGCTGCATATGGTGAATCATACAAGCTTTTTATAAAATATGCAAACTATCAAAAAAGCTTGAAATAATGACTAAATACAGCCTGGTTGATAGCAAGCTGTCATGATTGCAACTTTAGCTGGGATGTATGAAATACATCATGCAATACAAGAAATGTGTCAGACTGTATACATTTTGTTATACTGCATAACGAGAAACTTATTATTCATTTACTATTAATAACTGTATAGACATATTTGAAAAACTACTCAAACTGACAAAACACAACACAATTACACAATTACCTAAAATTAAAATTAAAATGGAAAATACAAAAATAAAAACAAATTAAAAATATTAATAAAAACTATAATAATAAAATAGAGTACTATCTTAAAATATAATATAATAATCATTGAGATATTATTATAGTTTTTATTAATATTTTGAATTAGTCTTTATTCTTATATTTTCTGTTTTAATTTAAATTTTAAAGTTTTAATAAATGTATTGTGTTATTATCATTTTAGTTATAATTATTTTAGTACATCAAGTCATGAAAGCATTGGCAACTAGCCAATAAAATTAAAATGTAGAGCGTTATATGTAATATATAATATATATATATATCTATATATAGTCTATATATTAATATATAGTTTAGTTTTAATTACTTTTGATATTGTTTACACATAATTTACTTTATTACTTTTTACTATTCATTTACTATAATAATTCTGGTTGTTTTGAAAATCCACCAAAAAACATATATGAGCGAGTAGAATATGGATGGGTGCATCTCTAATAAAACAAGAAGTGTACTGTATTTTTCCTGTACTAAGCTTTTATTATAGTATTATTATTATGTATTAATAATAATCTGTATAGTTCTTGATCCGTAGCATTCCTGTTTCTTGATGAAAATAACAGTTTAAGTCAAAATGGTTTTTGGTCAGAGTAGTCCCAAGGGTAGTCAGGTTGTTGGTTGATGGTTTAGAGAATTTTGGAGATATTTGTCAGCAAAGATCAGACACCATTAAGTAGTTTAAGATATTTTTATTATTTTATTTTTTTTTTTTTTTTTTTTTTTTTGTTTTTTTTTATTTTTTTTTTTTTTTTTGTTTTTTTTTTTTTTTTTTTTTTTTTTTTTTTTTTTGCACTGATAACAGAGTTTTTTATATGACTAACAAAACAGAAATGTGATGTTTTTTATATAAATGATTTTTTTTTTAATGTGACATGGGTTAAACAACAGATAAATTGGTTGAGAACAAGGTTACCATTAGACAATATATCATATAAAATAAAAAATATAAATAATATTAAATGCATACAGTAGGTATGATTGTACTGTATCTATATATATATATATAATATATATATAAGTATCCTTTTTTATTAGAATTTTTTAGTATATTTATTATACAATTGCTTATAATATCATTATAAATTATTACTATAAATATTATTAATATTATTTGAGTACTTTAGATAATATATTTAATATGTATGTGGTGTTGATTTATACAGCCATATTCCATGGTCTGTTGGAATTCTTGATTTTGATTGGCTGGCAGGTATGCATTAAAAACCGTTTAATGCACAGGTAGTTCCTAATCAGTTTAATCACCGTTCTATATTAATGTGCGCTTCCAGTGAATAACACAAACACAAACATCACTCGCACATAAAAACAGTGAGAGGGAGAGAGGTCGGAGATCGCAGATCGCGATGCCACACAACAGGATAACTATGTCGGTGCTGCCCTGCGACTTTTATTAAAAAAATAGCATAGATACTAGATGCTAATATCTTCTCAGCAGAAAGAGCAGGTAAAAATTACCGCACTATTTCATCTATTTATCTGATTTGAAGCGGGCAGAATGCTAGAGCTAACAAACCGTAACTGACGAAAATAACTGTCCTTTTTACCTTTGAGGTTAAATATTGCGCTGCAAACATCATAAACAGCTTTAAGTTGCCAATGCTGGCAAATTACCATGGAATAAGCGGGATAATCAACGGCTTGCCGTGCATTAAAGGATTTTAAATGCACGATGCGGAGGCAAAGAACCACCCGACGCGAAGCCCGATATATATCTAATATATTCAATTTGAGAATGAACTGTTGAAAATTCGTCCACTAAATATAATCGGAATAGCCTTTTGTGGGAACATGTCCTTTTTAAACTCTACGGTGCTATCAAAACATTTATTTTTGATTAAGAATCCTGATTTGCATCTTTTCTAACATGCTTGTATAAAAACAGGTCTTTGTTTTATTTCATTAACATACTGCACAAAAAGTCATTTCTTTTGCCATTCAGCAGCAGTGCAGGAAACACTAGTCTATTGTATGTAGCTCAGCTTGCACAATTTCAGAGCCTATCAGGTGCTCTTTGTCCACAGCACTTTAGCTGTGGAGGCTAATGGTACTAGAGCTCTCCTCACCATAGGCTTGAAGTGGCTGGGACTCACTGAATTTATGTGCAAACGATGCCTTCTGCTTGATAATTACTTCACCATACTGTACTTACTGCTGCGGTTCCTCCCAATGCCTTTCCTAGAAGATGACTGTCTTTATTTTAGACGTCTTTAATGATTTATTTGCTGCTTGAGCTGTGCGTGCCGCTCTCACACCTAGTGTGCAACAGCAATATGTCCTGGAAAGCTCTGCGCCCGGCTGAGGCTTCAGGCCCGTTTACCTTCAGTTGAGCACAGCCGAATGGACGGAAGCTCCTCTCCTGCCTGCTTCTAATGTAGTCGTTGTGTGTTGCATGTTAATCCCAGGGCACGGAAGATTGGCTGGGAAGACTGCAAGCGTTTGTCTAGCAGAACATGGGAGGGTTCAGGAGGAGATGAGCGATGAAATGAAAGGAGAGCTCTTTGAATGGAGCTTGGCCAATGATAGCATTGTTTGTGTTGTTTTAGCACCCAGTTCAAGTTGTTTTATCTTCTGCATCGTTTGATCATCATGAAAAGAATTACTGCTGTCATGAAAATAAAAAGTGAAGTTTTGTGAATAAGACGATGGGGATTGTTATCTAAAGAAATGAGTTTGGTTAGTTGTTAGTCTCACAGTTAGTTGAGCCTTGTGTGTTTGATTCACTGAGAGAATCAAGGAAAAGAACTAAAAGATCCGACATAATTAGAGTCATTTGTTCAATAATCACTACACTGGTCGCGCAGTATATTTTTCATTCTCTAAGAAGAACCACATTATCAGAATCTTTCAGTTGGGAATTGAATGGCACTGGTTTTGTTGTATGTTATGAGTCAGTAAAAATAACTGACTCATAAGAGTCATTTGTTCAGGAATCGGTCTATGATGGTTGCACTGTATGCTTTGAATCTCTAATAATAATCAATTCATAAGAGACTTCCGTACAGGAATCGGACTACACTAGTTGCCCTGTATGTTTTGATTCACTAAAAAGAGCTGAATCATAAGAATCTTTTATTTGGAAATTGGATAGCACTGGTTTTGTGCATGCTTTGAATCACTAAAAAAGACCAACTTATAAGTGCATCTAATTCAGGAATCGGACAACACTGATTTTTGATGCACTAAAAAGAGCCAAATCATAAGATTCTTTCATTTGGTTGTTGGTTTTCACTGGTTGTTTTATAAGTTTTTGATTGACAAATGAACCAAAAAAAAACTAATCATCAGTCTTTCGTTTGGTAATCGGTCTACACTGGTTGCTTTGTATGTTTTTGAATCACTAAAAAGAATTAATTCAGAGTCGTTCATTCTATAATCAAAATACACTGGTTTGAGCTGTGTGTTTAAGGATCCCAATTTAAATACACCATATTGTGCTGCACTATACCACTATAGACAGCATTTGGGTAAACTGGATTACATGTGGTAAGTTTTTACACTGAAATAAAGTGTTGCATCTGTGGAGTGTATTCACCCTTTGTGTGTTGAGAAGGACGAGGCCATTCCTCTGTTTGCAATAACAATCACGTTATTGCTGCTATTCTGGCATGCTTTAGGCACAGTTTTGCATCATGCTGCTCCATTTTGCTTCCCAATTTTCACTTCTCTTTTTGTAAAATCCAATATGTACACCTACACAGAGCACTGTGTGTGATTTGCGGCTGATCTCAGAAGTCCTGTTGTGTTGTGCTGTGATTTGCACTTTATCTATAAACTTGTAGGAATAATCAGACAACTGTCTGTCAATGCAGGCATGACAATGAATCTTGATGCCTGTGTTAAGACTGTTGTACAACAGTGTATTTATGACATATTCCTATTGGTGCATTCTGATTTTTTTTTTTTTTCCATAATGATGATGATCATTAAGTATACATAAGTATATACTAAATATGTTAATGTATCTTCTGCTCACCAATGCTGAATTCATTTTATTAAAATACTGTAAAAACAGTAAAATATTATTTCAATTTATTTTTTTTTTCTATATGAATATATTTTAAAGTTAGTAATTTATTCCTGTAATGAAAGGCTGAATTTTCAAACAGTGGAACGTTTTTTTTTTTCTAAAATAAATAGGAACCAAAAAAAGAATATTGATTAAAAATATTGATTAAAAAACAGAGTTTATTCGAAATACAAATCATTATGAATATCTTTATTGTCACTTTTGTTCGATTTAAGATGTCGCCTTGGCTGAGCAAAATTATTTTTAATTATTTTTAAAGATACTCGTTCAAACTTGAATGGTAGTGTGTATAAACCTATAGAAATAAAGTACTTGCGGCTGCCAGTGGAAACTTGTTCAATAATAAACAGCAGTAGCAGCAGCAGCAAGCATCAGTGTGCTGGCATCAGTTTATGTTTCGCTCCATATAGAGGAATGATGTTGATTGCCAGGTGCTCATAAAGTAATTGGCAGAACCCTTAGGTAAACATATGGTCCTATTTGTGTTCAAATGCTCCTGTGTACCTGACTAATTTATATTTTCAGCAATTGGTTGAATTTCTTTTTTGCTAGGAATCTTTAGTATATATAGTCTACTCAAGGCAATGCACACTTGCTCTAGTCTCATAGATATAGAATTTTGAGAGGTGATGCATAAACTACTCACTTACAAATGTCAAAACAAAATGTGTTCTAATCTCCAGTCTTCCCAAAAAATTCACATGAAATTTACCAGAAGTATGTAGCAAAGTAATGAATTGATGTGGCATAAAAAGTACATATGGAATGCTGCTGCTGTATCAGATAGATACAGCATTGCTCTTGTGTGCCATCATGTTTCAGCAGAGTCTAGTACATAGTTTTTTCACAGTCTAATAGTTTTCCATTCATTGGTGCTCCTGGAGTCCTGTGCCCTTCAGCATGATAACGAGACCAGCAATGTGCCAATATGATAGCATGATAAAATAAAACAGCATCAGCAATCGCACTTAAAACAAAGGCCAACCGCTTGTGCTTTATGTCCAACAGTCTGATTGACACACTAACATTAGCACACGCTCATCATTTACATATTCCAGCTTCAGGGACTGAACTAAATTGGGCTTTGTGAGCACCAGGCAAGAAAAAAAAGAATCAATCAGACAATTAAATGAGTGCAGCCACATTAAGCTGAACGAAAAGTTTTGATAGATTGCAGCAAAGCGGGGAAGCCAAAGAAGCTCATAAAATGTGCATTAATGTTATATTATTCCATACAGTGGGGATTTGTTATAGAGGCAGTGTTCATTTAATGAGCTTCCTAATCAACATTAACATGATTTTTGTCAGATTATTTTTTTAAGCAGCACTGTGGTTTTATATAAATAAAAAAAGGTAAAAGACCTTTTATCTGACAATTCGGAATTTGCGGAATTGTTAGAAGAAATTCGAGTTTATGTCTCACAAGTTTATATCTCGCAGTTTATCTCTGAGTTTATGGGCTCTATCATACATTTGGCGCAATGCGGCGTCAGGCGCGACGCAAGTGTTTTTTGCTAGTTTATGCCCGACGTAGTAATCATTTTCACGTCCTGCGCCATGTTGTTTAAATAGCAAATGCATTTGCGCCCATTTGTGCGCTCATGGGCGTGCTGGTCTGAAAACGAGGTGTGTTCAGGCACATTGTTGGCACGTTGCTATTTTGAGGCAACTGA
The DNA here is from genome assembly GCA_018155175.1 of Sinocyclocheilus anophthalmus. NCBI lineage: Eukaryota > Metazoa > Chordata > Actinopteri > Cypriniformes > Cyprinidae > Sinocyclocheilus > Sinocyclocheilus anophthalmus. The sequence goes on along the minus strand of JADLZN010010207.1, from coordinate 238,310 downwards.
AATAGACTGCGCCATTGACCAACTAAAACCTGGTCTATATCCAGTAAAATAGTTTTCTACATATCTACAACTGCATGGTCTGAGCCATAGCGGCGATGGCGGTCGCAATTGGCGTTGATGGGGGGGAGGGGGGGGGGGTGAGGGCGTGTCCGAATCCACTTTTGCTAGTTTAACGACGGGAAAAACAATCAGCGTGCTCGGTGCATGGTCTAAAAGGATTGTACCTATTCTATTAATGAGTAATGGGTGTGTGTTTTGGGCATAACGTGCAATAAACCAATCAGAGTGCCATCTCCCATTACCTTTAAGAGGCAGTTGCGCTTGTGCCATGGGTGGGGTTGCGGCATTTACATGGCGGAATTAAATTTTTCATTTTTAAAAATGTGTGTGTGCTGCTGGGCAGGGCCTACCTCTGTGTGTGTAATAAGGCAAAGTGTACTATGCGTTGTGCACACTCATTCTATCTAAATAAGCGTATATTAGCTAACGGCGCTGCTTCTTTAATAACAGTAAAGACAAAATATTTTTTTTAAACCAGTGGATTTTAGTTTGTCAATGGTCAGGTCTTTTTCAGTTGCGCTGCAACAAGAGCACGGCGCGCAGTAATGAGCGCTGAACACACTGCCTCGTTTTTCGAGACGGGCAGCAGCGCCCATGGCACAACGACTCAGCAAATGGGCGCAAATGCATTTGCATATTTAAAGTCAACATGGCGCAGGTACGTAAACGACAACTGCGGTCGGCTGAAACTAGCAAAACACGCTTTCCGTCCTCCCTGACGCCGCATTGCGCCGGATGTATGATGAGTGCCCAATGGCCAAGTCGTTTTTTTGTATTTAAAGGAGGTCGGTTCCGTTAGAATAGGCTGGCGCTCCACAGCGAGCGTAAACTCGGCTTATTACACACAGCAGCACACAAGCATGCCAGATATTAAAAATTAAAGGATTACAATGTAAAAGAATATTATTGTGTAGGCTACATAAATATAAAAAATGCCTACATGTCATAATGTATAGTCATTCCATGTATCAGAATTAGGCTACCTATTTTCTCGTACACGAGCACATCCGTTTCCTCTCTGAGACGTGTTCTGTCTTTGTGCTTGCAAATTCCACCAAGTAAATAGCAAATTCGCCATGGCACGAGCACAACTGGCTTTTAAAGGGAATGGGAGATGAGACTCTGATTGGTTTATTGCACATTATGCCCAAAACACACCCATTACTCATAAGAGAATAGGGACAACCCTTTTACACCATGCTCCGGGCACGCAGACCATTTTTCCCGTCGTTAAACTAGCAAAAGAGGATTTGGACACACCCTAAGTGCACCCGCGCCGTGCGCTTTAGACCATGCGCTTAGATCTTTAAAATAGGGCCCTATATCCACCAATGCTGACTTTTTTCTTGCTCTGATTCTTTCCTGAGTTTACTTCTTGTAATTAAATTATTTTCAGCCACAGAAATAAAAAGGTAATTGTGAATTTTTATGTCTCACAGCAATTCTGACTTTTTTTCTTGCAATTGTGAGTATATATCTCAAAATTTTGACTGCTGTTGTTTATATTTAATAATAATTATAATAATTATTATTAGTAGCAGTAGTAGTAGTAGCATAGTTGTAAAATAATTAAAATGTGTCAATGATTTGCTTTATTAACATAGAAAATAGTTAAAAATATAATTTTATAGACATCTTGACAATATTATTTAGGAGAGTATTAAAGAAATAATTTAAAAGGCCTCAAGTAAATGCAATATGAAAAATATATTGAAGGTTATTAGAGTTTATTAGAAAATGTCATAAAGTTCCATTAATAACATTTATGAATTTTCTAAAATTTATAGTTTAATATATTTTAGCATATTTGAACCTGATGCTCACTGTAAATATTTCATGTCCCCGTCATAAAAATTGTTTTTCAGTGCAATTTCTATGAAATATTTGTTTCACAACTTTAACATGCTAGTGAACTGAAACAAAACTAAAGCTATATATATATCAAATTGTATCTGCAAAGAAATAAACTTTTTTTTCATTTCAGCTCGTTGACAAGGCAACATTTCTCAATTTATATTAGTTTAACTTGATGTACTAAACCAGCGGTGGCGAACTCCAGTCCTGGAGAGCCACAGTAGTGTGCCCTTGGGCAGAGCTCAGCTCGCAGGCGCCTATTAAAACTCACCTGCCTGTAGCTTTCTAGTAACCGTTCAGACTTTGATTAGCTTGTTCAGGTGTTTTTTGATTAGGGTTGAAGCAAAACTCTGCTCTCCAGGACTGACGTTCGCCACCCCTGTACTAAACAAACCTAAAAAAACCTATACAGACATTTAAAAAATACAAAACTAAAACTAATAAAAATGACAAAAGCAACAAAATTTGAGTAATAATCACCATATTAGCAAAAACGTTGATAAAAAACTATTTTCAATAACCTGGGATTCACAAAATATTAATAAAAAAAACTATAAAATATCACTCATGATACTATAATAACTGTCAGACTTTGTTCCGTGTTTTGTATGTGTCTTGCTCCCCATGTGCCTTCCCATGCCCATATTTGGTTAGTTTCCTCTTCCTGCCCTGATTGTGTTGATTTGATACCAGGTGTCCCCCGTTTTATGTCTATTATGTCTATGTCTATTATGTCATCGCGAGTTGTCTGCGTGCTTCTCGCTCATCCTGTCATGTGTTTAAAATAGTGTTTCCGCGCTGCTTGAGTTCAGGCGTTTGGTATTGTCTATGTCATAGCATGTATAGTGGAATGTTCCGTGTAGTCTAATTAAACCCATTTGCTTGATGTAGCTCCAGTTCTGTCTCTCGGGGGGTCACGTTCGTGCTCCGTGATGGCTGCGCTCACGCAGTGGCAGCTCGTGACGCAACCCTGGTTTATATCGCATGGTCTTTCGCGTTGTTTCAAGATTAGATTAACGCCAATCAAAATCCTTATCCAGTAATGACAAGAAAATTGCGAAAATATGTGAAAATGTAATGGAAATGCATTAGTCAAAAACAGGGGAATGAATAAGGGATTTAATTCTTTAAAGTCATGAGTCGGTCTGCTGTTTGTTCATCTATAACAGGAGAGTTTGTGCTAACGATGTTATTTGACAGGTAACTATTTTGGCTGGTGAGATTTGAATATAAAGAGGCTGTGTGTGTGTCGTTTCTCAAGGCTTGCAGGCTCGTGCTTGACTGCTCTTCATACGCTTTACAAAAATTGCTGTTTTGGCTCAGATGACCCATGATGTGTTTTACATAGAGATAGGAAGAGGAAGTCAAATCAAGGTTGTGATCTCTGTTCTCTAGTTTCAATGATACAATCCAAAATTATTTGCCTCCGAGGCTGTGAAGCTGAGAGGAGTGGAAGCACCGGAGAAGATTACTGCAGTTAGGAAGCCATTCGCTGATCTGCTTGGATAACGTCCTGAAATAAAGATAACCGTTTGAGCCGCACAGACAGGAGCTCGCAGCTAATTCTGTTTGATCCCATTTTTTGGTTGTGTTTTTTGAGCACAATACAGTAGGCATAGGCTGTAAGATTTTAAACATCGGCATATGTCTTTCATTACATCAAACAAAAGGTTATGCTAATATGTAAAGCTTTTGTAATATTTCAGAGCAAAACAGGATATTCAATGAGAAAATATAGAATGGGAGTCAACAAGGTTATTAGTTAACTAAAACTATAAATAAACATTTTTGTCACTTGAAATTAAATATACAAAAAATATATACATTTTATTTCAGCTAGTTGACAGCATTTCTTATTTTCATTTATTTTAACGTACATTTACTTAATTTACTTCAGAATTGTATTTCTTTTAAGAACATTAAATGTAATGAGATTATAATAATGAGTCCCTTACATGAACAGAAAAATAAATGACAGCAACATGTTAATGTGTTCAGAAGACTGAATGTATTTAGTATGTTAAGAGAAACTTACTAAAATGTAACTAAAATTAAAATAAATCTAAAACTAATGCTATCATTAGTTATCATATCATATTATTTAAATAATGAAACATGCATCTTGGCTTGATCCATCTATGACAAGACAGCCATTTTTGAAGGGCTAGGGGGTGGGTGGGGGGTAGGGGGTTAAAACAACGAAATTGGCTCAAAAAAAAAAAAAAAAAAAAAACCATGGTACATTAAATCATGAAAACCCAAAACGAGAATAAGTCTTATGTACAACTGTAAAAAATATATAGACATAAATAATAATAAAAATGACAAACACAAAAACATCTAACTCAAAATAAATAATAGAAACATAAAAATAAAATGCATTAATTTTAAACTAGGAAACTCTCAACGATACTAAAATAAACACTGACAGAATTAAAAAAAAATGTTTTAGAGGTGGAGCAAGTTTTTACATTTTTGATTTTTGGGACAAAAATATTTTTATTTAGAATTAGGTGTACACTGCTGTTTAAAGATTTTACGTCATTGCACACTGAGTCCGAAATGATCGCATGTTAAAAAATAAATACGACCTCACATTATGTCAATCACGTTTATTCCAGAGAGACACTTGCAGCGATCTCCGAAATATTCGTCCGTCATAAAAAAATTCGGATCGGGTTTCAGAATTTTTTATTTCCAGTGTTCGCATGGTCCGTAGCACGCATTTTGAGACTGCTATTTGACAGTTCAGAGCGCCCACTTATCAGAGAGGGGGGGGGAAAAGGGCGGGGGGGCGAACGTCAAAATCCAGAATGGCGATTGTCAAGTTCATCCACTTTGTCTCGCAGCACAAAGCACCGTAAAGATCCTTGCACACTGAATTCTGCCCACTGAGTTGGTGGTCTTCTTTTTAATATGTGGTCTAGTATCGCTAGCAAAAGCATCAAACTGAGTCACTGACATCCTGAAGTAAACTTTGAATTGCCCGTGTAATCCCGCTGCTCCTTAATAAGGAGGGGGAACTCTCCTTCCTCTCTATATCTCAGGATTGGATGGACCCAATATTTCCTTTCTTTTTCTTTTTTTAAGAAGCGAGAGGACAAGAAAATCATCCTCACTGCTTGAAGACTCCATTTAGTGCTGTTTTGCTATTTTTTTCGCAAGCGGTGTGCAAGGTTTCTGTGCGTGACGAATTTTTAGGATTTCGAATACGAAAAAACGCATACGAAAATTTCGGACTCAGTGTGCAGAGACCTTTAGGGTCAATGCATCATGTGACACTGAAGACTGGAGTAATGATGCTGAAATTCAGATTTAGCAACATCATCAGAAAGAAGTAAGGAAATAAATAGCATTTTTAAATATTACAATTGAACAGTTATTTTAAATTGTAATAATATTTCAAAAAAATGTTTTACTGTTTGTACTGAATTTTTGATCAAAATGGAGCCTTAGTGAGCAGAAGAGAGTATATTAATAAAAAGAAAATGCTCACTTCAGTTGTTGGTTCTCTCGCTCATTTATTGACTTGACAATTTCTAATTTCTCTGTTCCGCTTGACAGATCCTGCACTTCACGAGTGAAAAAGGCTCATGTCATCAGAAATTGTACAGCACATGGAGAGTGACTTTTATGACTTTGAGATGAACTGCGGTTTGCTGCTGCTTCAGACAGGTCGGTTCTGCCTGAGAAATAATGCCGCCCATTACCCATAATGACTGCCATGGGAAGGGCTTTTGACAGGCTTCAGTCCTACTTCTTAAATTTTTTTAGTCTTTGGCCAGGGTTTCCTGATAACATTACAAAACACGCTCTGGAGATCTTAAGATCAAGTACATTATGTTGAGATGGATCCAGCACCTGTTTCCAAAAGCAGCGTGTGGATCGCCTGTTAAATAGAGCTGAAGGCACTGTTATGGGAGCTGTCGAGCCCAAAGAAGGCCAAAACATTTGCGAATATCTTCAATAGTTTCTCTCCAACACGAAAATACTGGCAGATGGGAAATGCGTGCTATCTTTTCTGCATGTTAAACGTTAAAACATTTAGTTACTACTGAATAGAGTTTGCATAAATGAATAAATGTAAATGTAAGTTTGGTAAAACACGGTTTACATGAATATGTGAAAGCACGAGTTCACACGATGTGGATCATTTTAAGAAAATGAAAATTTCCAGCCAAATCCAATTAACAAGCATTCAGTAATGATTTTCAGTAATGGATGAATATGAATCATTATTGCAGACTTACCACAGGGTTATTATCGTTAACGAAATCTAAAACTAGTAAATATTTTTGTTTATTGAAATAAAGCTGAAATCAAATATATAAGTATTAGATGAAAAACATTTTGAATTTTCATTTAGTTTAAGTTGAAGCACTAAAATGACTAACTGGAAATAAAATAAGATCTAAAACTAAATCAGAAATAAAAGTAAATTAACATATTGAATATTTAAATTTATTAAAAATGATAAGGCACATAAAAAAATACTAAAATGTAAATCTAAAATAAGTAAACTGACAGTGATAAAATAAAAGCTAATCAAAATATTAATAAAAACTATTAGTATTATAGTATATTAATTTACATATGACAGATTATTGAAATAATAGTAAAGCAAGATACTGGTTTACCCCATCGAGACCTGCAAGAAACATTTTTGAACGACATTTAGTATTGATCTGAGTTGATAACACTAAATTACTACCTGGAAAAAAATGAAGGAAACTAAAACTGAACTAAAACAGTAAATTAGAATAATAATATTTAAATAATGAAATTAATAATAATAATAATAATAATGATAAGTCCATAACGAAATTACTAAAAATGTAACTAAAATTAAAATGAAAGTAAAACTGAAAGTATAAAAATAAAAAATAAAAACACAACACATAAAAGCACAATTACTTTATGTAAATAATCCTAAAATGACACGCAGGGGCTTTACCATCGGTCACGACGCTCGCTGAAGTTAAGAAGGCATATTACTAAGCGTAGAAAGAAACTAGACAAGGATTCCCCTCAGTAGCTGTCTAGCTAAAAGGGAAGGAGCCGAGGCAGCGCCGAATGTGGGCGGAGCAGAAACCGCTCTCCTCGTGCGCGGGGCGGGGCCCAAGTGGAGGCTTAAGGCCGCGTGTACGTTTGTTGGTGAGGCCGGTAGGCGGCCCCTTCCCAGCCGCGTGCGGTTCTTCTCGCAGTCGGTTTGCTTGGGGACTGCAAGCACAAAGCGTGTGGTAAACTCATCTAAGTCTAATACTGGCATCTGGACGCGATAGTCAACAAGTAGCGTGAGGGAAAGTTGAAAGAACTTTGAAGAGAGAGTTCAAGAGGGCGTGAAACCATTAAGAGGTAAACAGGTGGGGTCCGCGCGGTCTGCCCGAAGGATTCAACCCGGCGGGTCTGGTCGGCCCGGACTGGGCGCGTGGATCCCCTTCGGTGGGGACCGCCGCCTGGCCGGTGGCTCGGCCGCCGTCGGGCGCACTCCTTCCGAGGCGGTGCGCCGCGACCGGCCCCGGTTTGGCCAGGAAGGGTCAGGGGGCGAAGGTGGCTCGCGGCCCCCAGGTTGCGAGCTTTACAGAGCCCTCCCGCCCCGACTTTGCCGCTTACCCCCGGGGCCGTGTCCTCGCGCCTTCTCTCCTCCCGACGGGGGAGGGACAGGGCCCCCCGCTCCCGGCGCATGCCATCTAGTAGCTGGTTCCCTCCGAAGTTTCCCTCAGGATAGCTGGCACTCGCTCGAACAAGCAGTTTTATCCGGTAAAGTGAATGAATAGAGGCTTGGGGGTCCGAAACTTATCTCAACCTTTCTGCAAACTTTAAATGGGTAGAAGCCGGCTCTGCGGGCTTGGAGGCCTGGGAGTTGTAATGGCGAGATCGCTCTAGTGGGGCAGCATTTTGGAAGCAGTACTGGCGCATTGCGGGATCGAGGTCCTCCAAAATCCCTGGGGGGGGGGGGTGGGGGGGGGGGGGGGGGGGGGGGGTTAAGTGGCCCGATGGCCGCGCTTCATCATACCCGCAGAAAAGGTGTTGGTTGATATAGACAGCAGGTCGGTGGCCATGGAAGTCGGAATCCGCTAAGGAGTGTGTAACAACTCACCTGCCGAATCAACTAGCCCTGAAAATGGATGGCGCTGGAGCGTCGGGCCCATACCCGGCCGGCGACGGCAAGACAAAGTATGCAAAGAGTATCTGGCCTTCAAAAAAAAAAAAAAAAAAAGACGCTATGTGAGGTGCCGCCGCGGTGGGCGGCGGAAGAGCTGCAGGGGCGTTCGGGCCGCGGTGGAGGCCGCGCGGGCGGTACAGATCTTGGTGGTAGTAGGCAAATATCTCACTAACGAGTAGTTGAAGGCGCGAAGTGGAGAAGTTCCAGTGAACAGCGCTTGAACTGGGTCATTCCGGTAGCTAAGGGATACGGGGCTGTAAATGATGTAATGGGCTGTTCTCGTTGACGATATTAGTAAATTGCTCAAAGTATGGATGTCAGCGCATGTTTCTCCATGCAACATAAGAACCAGCCAGCAGGCAGGACTCGATGTGTAAAGTTACAGAACAGGGTATATCGGTTACTAGAACCACGGTAGTGGGCTTGGGAGTACTTGGGTTCGCCTCGAGCAAGGTACTTCGTCACAGTGCCTACAGGGATGCTTTTGTTGTAACGTAGCGAGGGGGGGTGCGGGGGGGCGGTACCCGGCAAAGAACCTCGAGAATTCTGGGCGGGGGGTCCCCGGGAAGAGTAGTCGTTTATTCTTTGTACTGGATGTAGCGAAGAATCAGACTGCTGTTTGGGACTGTGTTTAGTTGAATGGCATCCACAAAATTACGTGAATACGGAGAATACAAGGATCGTTACGATTAAAACGGGGCGGGGCGTGAAATGGGGGTCAGCGTCGGGAATATGCGCTGCGCAAAGGAGGTGTGTGGTATAATAGTTGCTTTTAACAAATATTAAAATATATATTTTTAAGTTATTGGACAATTATTACTTATTCTCATTAGAAGCGCCTAAACGGAAATGAACAAACAAATAAAAGTAATATAAATAGATATTACAAAAAATGTACTAAAATTTATAAATGTACATGAAGTATTTTCAATAAGCATTAACTTTAATAACTATATATTATTTAATAACTAAATAACTCTGACTCATCATTCATGTTTACAGAACACGCGAGTTGGAAGACGTATACTGGCTCATAGTATTATCGTGGTAAAATTAAATGGAACTCTGACTGCCTTGTCAGAAGCAATCGTTTTATTCTCGATGTATAGTGTAGCAATAATCTAAAATGCATTAAAATCATATTCGTGTCCTCTAATACTGAAAGCAAGTGAAAGATGTATTAACAGTTGCACATAATAGACTTACGATGGTCGAAACTGGAAATGATGCTTTTTGGAAAACTGGAGGCCGTGAGATTAAGATCTACTTACATGCTACTCCACATAACATTCGACAGACATAATGCCTTTGAGGAACGTCATTAACGTATGGTACCCCTTGTTCCGCCTGAAGGAGGTAACGGATACGTCACAATCTCGTCAGATGACTGACGAATTGGGATCATCTCTTAGAGAGGCCAATCTAGCTTCGAGTGTACACTAAACAGAAGCAAGCCTACTGCGCCTAAGTGCCGGGCTTTCATGCTCTATCTATCGCTACCCCGTTTGGGTGAAAACAGCAGATGATACCTGGCTCCAGCACTGAAGGCTAATACTAATCTAGTGAAGCGTGTTTAGGGGTTGCCCAGCCGCGCAGCCCTAGAAACGCAGATATCCTCCAGCGAGTGCACCACAGCCATTTCTCCCACCCCCTGCGCCAGGGATGCACACTTGATGAGCTCGCACCTGATAGTCGGTCATGGCAGCACCCTGTGCCTGATAACCAGGGTGGGATCCACTATCCAGTGGGCCATCCTCTGCTTTGAGACGGCATTCGCCTTCTGCCGGCCTCCGTGACAGACATAGAGCTGGTCTGAGGTCCTGAAGCTTAGCGTTTGGTCTACGTAGCACCTTAAGGCTCGGTCTGGACAGAGCAAAACTAGGGCTGGGTCTGGCAGCTGGCAGCGCTTGGAGGTTCACCACCTGATCCCTGAAGGGGGTTGAGCAGCCCAGGAATGTGAACAGCACGGAGCGACCTCAGATGATTCTGACTCCAAAGGAGGAGGTGGCGGACGTGTTGCGACATGCGACGGGAGCGCAGACCTCCTTGTCGGTTGATGTACGCAACGGTCCCCGTTCTGTGCTGTGCCGTAGCGGATAGTACACCTGAGGCGACCTGCCTTGCCTCGTAAGGCTCCGCTTTGAAATGAGCTGCTCAGGCTGTGCAGCTGGCCAGGCACTTCGAGGTAGTTGATGTGCGGCAGTGCAGTTGGGCGGAGGTCCCCTTCCCAAAAACCGCCTGACATGCAGCCCTTGTAGGCATGGCTGCCCCCACAGCCAGTGGTTGTGGTTGAGGCAATCCGTAGCAGACCAGCAGGCCATGCCTTGAGATCCCTGCTCTGGAGGCAGCTCCTGCCTGGAGTCAACGCAAGGTCGACCACGGGTGCAGGTTTGGCGGCAGGCTCTGTGTAACTTGGGACCAGAAATGCTGGCGTTTCCACGCCCAGCACAATTTCAGGATTCGGCCATGGAGCCAGTGCTGCAGCGGCGTCATATGGAGCAGCCCTAGCGGCGTGACTGTCGCCGTAGCTGCCATATGCCCCAGGAGCTTCTGAAACTGTTTCAGTGGGACCGCCATGCTGCTTTTGAATGTATTCAAGCAGTTCAATACCGACTGAGCACGTTCCTGCGTGAGATGTGCTGTCTGTTCGACCGAGTTCAACTCCATACAGAGAAAAGAGATGCGTCTCTTGCGTCGGGATGTAGTTTGGTCTACTTTTCCCCCGGGGGGGGGAGTTGACCAAAAAGGGAAAGGCCCAAACAGGCTAGGTGTGAAAGTACCAATCCTGTGTTCGCACACCGTGATCCTAGCTGAGGGCGAAGTATGAGCCAATCGTGCGGGTAGTTGAGGAATGCGGCATGCTCCTGTTCTCTTCGCTTGGAACAAGGTCTGGCCTCCATAACTTTGGCGTGAGAACACGGGCTCCAGGGACGAGCCCGAATGGCAGGACCTTGTATGGCTGTATGGCCTCGCCCCTCGAATCGCGACCGCTAAAAAAATAAATGGCCTTTGGCGCGGAAGAATCGAAAAACAGGTAATTATTCGTCCCTCAGGTCGATGGCGAGGCGAACTGGCAATCTTGGGACGGGTTAACACCTGAAGGATTCATTTCTGCGTGAGGTCACTCTTGAATGGGAGGCCTGTGAAGGCGGCCCAGTTCAAGACGGCAGCAGATCCAACGAATTGGTCCAAACCCACCGCCTTTCTTGGGGAGCAATGAAGTAATGCTGTACCTCCGACGTCATAATCGGCTGGAGTGTACTCGGCTCTTATTGCGTCTTCGCCAGTAGCTGGCGATCCACGATTCTGGCACGGCAAACAGGGGTCATCTGGCTGCTTTCACTGCGTAAAGTGGACCGCCTGAACCTGAAAGTCGGACGGGCTGTAGGCTCTAGCCAGGCTTCTCAGACACCGTGTAAGGCTTCAACGGACTACAGTCGTACGCTTCCTTCGGCCTCGGGAAAGCATAGTCCATCATTCCGGTCGCTTATGCGTCAACCGCGACTGTTCCCAGAAGGCGGCAACGCGGGGCATCTCTCGTGAGTGGGAATTTCCTCACCTACCAGTAGGACCATTCCGCCTTGCAGGTAACGGAGTCTGGTCCACAACTCCGAGATGGTCATACCCCCGCAATTGGAGCATGAGTCATCCACGAAAGCCACCTCAGCGTGTTTCATGCCCATCACCCGGCGCCAGGTAACACCCGCACGCCAGAAACACACGTATGGTAGCTACATCTTTACAAAAGACGTGTCTTTGAAAATACATATCGCACCACTCCGTGAACCGTCTCTTTAGTATGGAAAATTGCTTCTTTTAGTTTGGCTGAAGGCGGGGCCATGGGGAGGATGGCGCGTCTGTCAACACACCAAGGGTAGTGTAGAGAGGGTAAGACAGGCTGGCTGTTGTGTGTCAACCCACTCGACATGTGTAATAACCTACCCGGCCTGCTGAAGCGGCCGTCCACGAGAGCCCACGAAGAGTGTGCTTGACTGTAGTTTGTTCTACTGTAGAACTTGGTCAGGAGCAGAACGATAGAACCGCTCGGCTCCGAAGCGAAAAGCTGAATATGCGCTGCATCTGCTGCCTACTTACACTCACGCACCAGGCTGTGATTAGCAGGCAGCTGGTTGCAATATCGCTATTAGTCCAATGTGGCCTTGGGCTCGTTTTGTTTACACTCGAAGTAGATTGGTGCTCTCGCTAAAAGGGGAGATCCCATTTGTCCGGGGGGGTCTATCCGACGTGACGTCGAGAGTGACCGACTGAAAAGGAACCCAGTTTCTTTCCGTCTTTCTTCTTTTCACAGTTAATCGCGGTTTTGACAGTGGAAACAGCTCTGAGTTTTGTGATGTGCTTTAAACTTGTATTTTTTCAGAGAGAAGTACATTAAAGAACGCCTGAAGCCCGGGCGCCACACTGTGCCGTGTCAGCCTTTTGCCTTTATCGTCTTCAGTTTGCATCCGTGCGATTCCAGAAATAAGTGTTTGTCGGAGTTGTCTACCAGTAAGCATTCAATTATGTGTTATCGTTTGAAAACACAAAGTCTGGCGTCATGCAGAGAGGTCTTATCAAGACCAGCTTTAATTATAAATCTGGTGGGAAAGGGACATCCTTAAGAGGGGAGAAGGCATCCTTTGCCAAGACCTTCATGCATCATTAAATGGCAGCCAGGATAAACGGAGCCTTTCAAATGGAAAGGAGATGATGATCACTGCACGCATGTATGTGTTTGTGCGTGTCTGACACGCTATTCTGGTTTTATGCATTATTTAATAATCTCTCACTGTATCCTTTTTATTAATAAGTGTTTTTCTGTGCATCTGCAAACATGAGATCCTGAGGGGCTGTTCACATGGGATGCGTTCGTGCATTTTGTCTGCACTAATTTCTAATTGTGTAAATATGCACTAGATGGACATCCTTGGCGAGCCTTTCCTTTAATGCAGTACATTTTTATGTCCACATCAAATAAAGGTTAAATATTTTTACAGATTAGTTGTTTAGCTGTGAACATAGGGCTGAATTTGAACATGAATTGTGTTCATTTTTTGTCATCTATAATATATCTGTACTTCTAACATGAAAAACTGGCAGTTTATGAAGAAATATTCCAGGTGTTCCTTCATTTTTTTGTACTTTCTCTAGTAAAAAAAGCATGTTTTCTTGGGAATATTGTTTTAGTTGGTGTTCAGTTTATAGGTTTTCCCTGTCTTTTCAATATCACTTTCTATACTGTCACTCTTTTTTCTTTTTAATTTCTTTAACTAATAAGGCAAGTTTATTAGTTCACGACATCCGCCAGGAAGTGACATCATTTTGGAGGGAAAACAACAGCACCTCAGTCAGTATTAGCAATGGATTTGTGATGTTTTGTGCTATGAGTTTGTTTGTGCCACATTCGTCTCACATTATGCAATTCATTTTTAAAATTAAATTAATTCATATTTTGAATTGGCTTTTATTTATATATTTTCCATTTTTATTTTAAGTTTAGTTTAAGTTTTAGTATTTTTTAAAAAAAATGTTATTATTGTCATGGCTAGTTAGTTACTAAACTAGAAAATTAAAACTCATAAAGAATTCCTGAAAGAAAGAAAAAAATCTTAAGCTTATTTTATTTCAGGTAGTTGCCAAGGCAAAATTTATCATTTTAATTTCGTTTTACTTGATACTGAAGGGACTAACACTAAACTAAAACTAAACACTATATAAATCTAAAATTAATAATCATATAGGAATTAAAAAAACATAGTGAAAATACAAAAAACACAACAAAATATCTAAAACTTTACAATTTGAAATGAACATAAATGTTTTTGTTGAGTTGCTGAGCTTGGATCCTGCTGTAAAAACTGTAACAATACTATAAAAAAATATATATTGATCTGTTTGTTTGTACATTTTTTTTTCCAGTTTTAGTAACTTAAGCACTTCAATTTAAACATTTATTTTAGTAGTAAATAAAATTTTCATCTAATATTTATATTTTATTTATTTATTTATTTCAGTTAATAAAAATGATTTTTAATCGTTTTAATGACATGTAGCTTTTTATTTCCACCATGCTAATTTAGTTTTTCTTGTCATTTTACGAAAAAATAAATCAAATTAAATTAAATTAATTACAACACAAACATATTCGTTTTTTGTTTTTTTTTATTGCTAGCTCTGAATCCCTTTTAATACAAAAATATGTCCTATGTAAAGTCGCAAAGCCGTTATTTACATCTAACCAGATGTAATCTAACAGATTAATCTGGCAGATGAAAGTTTTAATGACCTGTTTTATGAGACTCATACTGCACTCGTGCCATTTTGATAGTTTCTATAGAAATGCAGTTTTGTAAATTGAAAATGTCAGGTGTTAAAGTAGAAATGCCTTTATTGGTTTCTGCTTTCAGATCAGTGCGAGACTATAAATCACAGCCCTTCCTCTCTGATGTATAGAGGACAGTATAATTGCTCTCTTTACTGAGTAGAAAGCAGAAAGCTAAACCTAGCGGCTAGAAGAAATGGATGCCACCGCTTTGATGAATAGGTGTCTTCGCATTGTTCCTCTACTACGGATCATAAATCACCATATACGTTGTATCTTCTGGTTGTTTTGTGTGATTATTTCACTGGTTTGTAATGTCTCCCCGAGGTTGAAGATATGACTTGTATTTCCCTTTCATGAATATACATGGCTTTGCTGGATGATTTGCTATGCATGCCAAGTGGGAAGGGGGTGACTGCTTTCGGCAATGCAAGTCAAATTTGAATGAGTTCGGGCCTAGCTTGGGTCCTGCCTGTAAAAACTGGAGGAAGTGTTGTTGTTTTAACATCTCCTCGGGAATTTAGCCGTGTTTCAGTTAGGGCTGCACGATTAATCGAATGCGATTGTCATGCGCATTTTGATAGTAAAGCCGGTTCTGTAATCACGGGCAGGGAACTGCCTCATCACATGCTTTCAGATGTAGCATGCATTTACTACACATGTCGCCCCCCAGTCGCGTGTTCAGGGGGGTCTGACAAGTTACATCGCAGACGATTTTATTGCGCGATTCTGAAATCGAAGAAATCGTTCGCGCTAATGACAGCTGTTTGCATAGCTTCTCAGTGAACTATGCCTCTGTGAAATAAATGCTGCTCCATCTGAAAGCATGTGAAAATACCACATTTAATAACATATTTTTACTCCAAACTCACTTCATAACGTCAGTCGAGTGTTATGTAAATAAATCCTTCTGTGAGATGATGTGGCTTCTTACACAGAATAAGGCACACAACAATTTTCATAGTTTTTAAGCAGTGATAAAGGCATTGCATTATAAATATACTTTATTTGAATGAAAATTATAATAATAAGAACTCCGATAAACCGTATATTGCCGTAGTCGTGTGTTTATTAGTCACGTTGAATCAATGAAAGCAGTTGAATCTTCTGTTTATTCAGCTGCAGCAGATTTTCTGGGTTTCTTCTGCGAGGCGTATTTGGAGTTTCAGCGCGAGAGGACCTATGGCCTTTGGATGAGATTTACATGGCTGATCACAGAACGCTGTGGCTGCACTGAAGTAGATTACTCATGACAATTGCAGCTTCTGTTGAATCGCGATCCCTCGACTTTTCCTTTCGATTTAGCGTAGGCAGACGGTCACCCCCATAGTTCAGATTGCACTCCTTTGCATTAGTTCCAGCGGATCTCATTAGATTTCAGGTACGGCAATGTCTTCCTGTATGGCTGCTTATTCTGCTGAAATGTGCTTCGACTTGTGTTTTTTTTAACATGGTAAATATATGGGATGTTGCTGGTAGATGCTGATCTTTTATTA
Source organism: Sinocyclocheilus anophthalmus (assembly GCA_018155175.1). NCBI lineage: Eukaryota > Metazoa > Chordata > Actinopteri > Cypriniformes > Cyprinidae > Sinocyclocheilus > Sinocyclocheilus anophthalmus. The sequence continues at coordinate 222,415 of JADLZN010010207.1, read as the reverse complement.
ACGTACTACTTAGATATTTACCTGACAGCTTGTATTACAACTTTTTATTGCAGTATTTTGCTGGTATCTCATGCAATGACACAAAGAGGAACTGAACTGTAATTCAACAGAGGAATTTCATTAGTTCAACACAAGTTTTTTTGACAAAACATAATTACAGCTATAATTTTGACTAATTGTGCCTGTTTATTGACATTTTTTCTCAACTGATTAGACATGCTTTTCTAAACAACGTAAAACAATGAAAACAATTAACAGCCATTTTCATTTTGTCATACAGCTTGACAAAAAGTCCACTACATTGTCTTCACATAACTATAAAAATTAATATTGACATGAAAATGTGATAAATTAGAGCATACTGGAAGTGTTCTTTCATAATCATCCATAATATGAATATTAACCCCCATTACGATCATTTTGGCTCAGAGAGGTTTTTCTTTTTCCCGAAAAAGCAAGTTAGTGTTATCACATTGGACTAAAACTTATTTTTTGCTCACACAGGGTATAGCAACTTCTCCCAAAAAATGTGATCGTTTTTTTGTATTTTTTAGGATAAAAACCCCCACCTTGTTAAACTTGTGGTGTTTGTGGTGTAAAAATTGCTTGTAAATCTCACATTGTGCTATATTATTACCAAATATTGGATTTAATCTTTTTTTTATCCACTTTTCTTCTTTGCAATCAGGTACTTTTTTTTTTTTTTTTGTATTTCTTATTTAACTGATTGTTCGTAGGCCTTGTTGTTTTGAGCTTATGCACCTCAGTTTTTAAGTAAACATTGCCAAAATTATCCACAAACAGTGCTGGGTCATTACATGTAATATGGATTACATAATCAGATTCCAATAATTAAAAACACTGTAAAGAGTGCTGTAAATTTTAGAGTAATTTACTGGCATCCACCTTTTTTTTAACAAATAATACTGTATTTTCATTTAAAGTATTAGTGCTGTTCAGTTTATTTCCATGTTTTACCTGTATAAAACAATCAAATTGCGATACAGCACTGTAAACCATATTTTTTACCACCCCAACCCCATAAAAATCACAATACTCAGAGCTTTGTCGCTTATAATATCTTTTGAAATTGTTGATAATTTTTTTTTTAAACACAAATTACAAATCATTGGACCATTCTGTCATGCAACTAGCTGAAAAAAGGGACTCACGAGCAGTCCCGCTGGGGACTATTGTATCTGTAAAGAAAAGCATGGCTACAATAACATCGCAGTAAAAATTAGTTTGTGTTGTTGTGTTAAATTTCAGTAATTTTGCCAAGCACTCTGATGAGAAACACCAGGAGGGGATTCAGGCTGATGCTTTTACGTTGCACCCTCTTTCCAGAATTCCATCTGATCTGAAAAAAATTCAAACCAGTATTTACAGAATTTGCCTCAACTGTCAAACTTGGTGCTGCATGCATTTTGAGATTAATAAATACGCTATATACATCTGAATGCACCTACAAGGAAGGTACATAATTAGTTATAATCCATGCACAATCATTAAGCTCCCTTCCTTATAGGCATTCCTGTTGATGAGGCAAAGCTAGTAGAGTTCAAAGTGGCTGTGTAAAAACAGTGGGTACGGAAATATTTCATACTGGCCCTTAAATTTTCACTGGATCTTTGTTATTATTGCAGCCATTTGGCTAAATCTAAGTTCATTTTTTTTCTCCTCATTAATGTAACACACAGCAGCTCGCCACTATTGATTTTAAAAACACAGAATTGTTGACATTTTTGCAGATTATTAAAAAAGAAAAACTGAAATATCACATGGTCTTAAGTATTCAGACCCTTTCTTTGCTCAGTATTTAGTAGAAGCACATTTTGATCTAATACAGCCATGAGTTTTTTTTTGGGAAAGATGCAACAAGTTTTTCAAACCTGGATTTGGGGATCCTCTGCCATTCCTGCTTGCAGATCCTCTCCAGTTCTGTCAGGTTGGATGGTAAACGTTGGTGGACAGCCCTTTTTAGGTCTCTCCAGAGATGCTCAATTTGGTTTAAGTCAGGGCTCTGGCTGGGCTTTTCAAGAACAGTCACAGAGTTGTTGTTGTGAAGCCACTCCTTCGTTTTTTTTAGCTGTGTGCTTAGGGTCATTGTCTTGTTGGAAGGTAAACCTTCGGCCCAGTCTGAGGTCCTGAGCACGCTGGAGAAGGTTTCCGTCCAGGATATCCCTGTACTTGGTCCGCATATTCATTCATTCCCCGAGTCGATTAGCAGACGCAGTCGTTCCTGTCCTGGCAGTCTGAAAAACACCCTCCACTAGCATGATGGCTGGCCACCACCATGCGTCATCTGTTGGGACAGTAGTATGGGAGCATTTTGATTAGCAGTGCCTGGTTTCTCCACACCATACCGGCTTAATTAAAAGACTGTCAAAAAGTTCTTATCTTGTCATCATTCAGACTCAGAGATCTATTTCTCCACGCATCTTGGAGTCCTTCATGTTTTTTTAGCAAACTCCATGCGGGCTTTGCACTTAGTCTTGCACTGAGGAGAGGCTTCTGTCGGGCCACTCTGCCATAAAGCCCCGACTGGTGGAGGGCTGCAGTGATGGTTGACATTCTACAACTTTCTCCCATCTCCCGACTGCATCCCTGGAGCTCAGCCACAGTGATCTTTGGGTTCTTCTTAACCTCTCTTCACCAAGGCTCTTCTCCCCCGATAGCTAAATTTGGCCGGAACGGCCAGCTCTAGGAAGGGTTCTGGTCGTCTTAAACATTCGTCTTCCATTTAAGGATTATGGAGGGCACTGTGCTCTTAGGAACCTTAAGTGCTGCAGAAATTTTTTGTAACCTTGGCCAGATCTGTGCCTTGCCACAATTCTGTCTCTGAGCTCTTCAGGCAGTTCCTTTGACCTCATGATTCTCATTTGCTCTGACATGCACTGTGAGCTGTAAGGTCTTATATAGACAGGTGTGTGGCTTTCCTAATCAAGTCCAATCAGTATAATCAAACACAGCTGGACTCAAATGAAGGTGTAGAACCATCTCAAGGATGATCAGAAGAAATGGACAGCCCCTGAGTTAAATATATGAGTGTCACAGCAAAGGGTCTGAATACTTAGGACCATGTGATATTTCGTTTTTTTCTTTTTTAATAAATCTGGCAAAAATGTCAACAATTCTGTGTTTATCTGTCAATATGGGGTGCTGTGTTTAAATTAATGAGGAAAAAAAATTAACAAAAGATTTTAGCAAATGGCTGCAATATAAAAAAAAATGAGTGAAAAATTTAAGGGGGTCTGAATACTTTCCGTACCCACTGTACATACATACATATGTTTGATTCGGCATGGAACTGGATAACTCAATTAAAAAAAACTTATCAGTTGATGTTATCACTGTTACAATGGCATTCACAAGAAAAGGCTCCAAAATACACCTCCGACGTTGCAGATGACATGATCGACAAACTTGAAGATAAAAAACATAAGTACTACTAGAAAATGCAGTTTAAAAACTTAAACACTTAAACAGGTGACTTTAAAAGAAATCTTCCTTGCCATTGGTCAGTTTTTCTAGGGCAAGTTCACTACTGTAAGTGGATTTACAGTACAGAATAATTACAGTAGTGACCATATATTTTCCCATAATCCTTTGCTGTTTACAGTAATATACTGTATACACATTGTACAGTGTCTTATTGTACATATTACAGTAAAATACTGTTCAAATTACAAAATATTTGTAATTAGATTACATTGTTTTAAAATGCACATAATCTGATTACAGTTACTTTTTATGGATTACAGGACTACATATTCACACAATGCCAGTAAATGATTCATAATTTATTGATTCACACCAGTTATTTTATTTTTATTTTATTTATTTTGCTTTTAAACGTTTCTTTCTAAATTAACCACCACTTATATACATGAGACTAACAATTACGCAAATTACTAAACACTGCTAATGCATAGCTGTGAAATGTCTAGATACTTTGGCTAATTCTTAATATTATTATTAATTAATATAAGTATGGATAAAAATATTTAAAACCTGGAAGACTTTGGCCATGTAGTGTCATGTTTATTAATGCTTGTTCATTAAATGTAGGTCCCAAGGTTTTGACATTTTTATAATTTCATTAATTATTAGCTTTTCATGAACACCCTACAGTTTTTCTCATGAAACCCCAGTTTAGGAAACCCTGGTGTAATGTAATGTTTAATGCATTTCATGATATTGATAATAAAGAATGAAATATATTTTCTTTTGTTGTTGTTGTTGTTGTTGTTTTTGATCAAAATGGTTCACAATATTCACATAAAAGTCTATGTGATAAACGAGTTAGGTTAAAAGTAATCTAAAAGTAATCAAAAAGTAGTCAGACTACATTATCTAATGTGTACTCCAGATTATGTTACTAACTACAATTTTTGTCATGTAATTTGTAACAGGCTACAATTTGTAAATAATCTACCAAGAACTGTCCACAAATAATGCTTTTTTGACTGAAGAAGTGAAGTGCATAAGTTCATATCAATGAGGCCTATGAGCTATCAGTTCCAAAAAGAAATACAAAATCCAAGATTTGGTGATAATATAGCATTTAAGAGATTTACAAGCAGATTTTAAAAGGCCGTCAAATTTTAAAGGGCCTGTCATTTTTGACTGGGAACAGCAAGGGTTAATATTCTAAATGTAGTGAAATATACAATTTAGATCTCTTCTAGTTTTTAAGGTCACTTATAAAAGATGAAAAAATAGACTTTTAAAGAGTGCATTGATAGTAGGAAGCACCGAAATGGAGGCATTTTTATTGGCATATTGACACTTGATGTATTCCAGTATGCTTGTAATTATGCAAAACTATTCATGAAAAATATTAGAGTCACAGAGATGTGAAGCTGGCTTAAATCAATGCAAGAGAAATTAAAAATGCAATTATGATTGAGAGCCAATCTGCTGTATATTCCTGCCAATGGTGGTATTTTTAGGAGCGTTTGGACAAAGTGAGGAAGGTCGGGCACCGTAGAACTGAATAAGACTTTGCATTCAAAACTGGAATAGTGAAGTAACATGTGGCCAAGTATGGGGACCCATACTTGGAATTAGTGCTCTGCATTTACCCATCCAAAGTGCACACACACAGCAGTGAACACACACAAACCGTGAACACACACCGCAGCAGTGCAGAATACACCCTACAATCGCCTGGCCGGTACGAAAAAATGCAGAGCTCGAACTTCCACAAATCCCTCTGGGTTATTGAGTCGCGACTCTCTAACGCATGAGGTGCACGACTTCTCTTCCCCCATTTAAATACAACATATAAGCCTGTTGCATTTAAATGTAACATTTTATGTTGTAATTTGGGTTTCAAAATGACAAAACAACCCTGGAAATGGAATTGATGGTTTGCCCATGTCATTTAAAACATCTTCATCTGAGTATTTCCTCACTCTTTTTGGCAATAATCACACTGCTGGTGCTCGTGTAAGCAGACAGTGAGTCATTAGCATAGCGGATGCTGGAGAGAATCATTTTACTATCGTTTAGTAGTGAACATTTGGATGGCCGTGTGTTTGGCAGATGTGTCGATACTTGTGTGCATGAGTGACAGCATCTAAGTACTGTGTGGGATTCTGTGAGTCTCTGGCGGTCATCCCACTGTTCTGTCGCCATGGAGATCGCCTGTCAATCACACAAATGAGTGCACCGGTTGAATCAATTAGCATTACATATAGCAGTTTTTTTTTCTTTCTTTCTTTATTTTTCCATCGATGCTCGTCATTGTTACATTTGGCTGTAGTGCTGAAGAGGATTCAGTAACAAAAGCTCTTTAGACCCGTGGCTTTGTTTCAAAACCTAGTCAGCTGCCTACGTAGGCTGCCTATTAAGGCATCATTGGAGACACAAAGGGTGCCTTTATAATAAAATACCTTGTTTTGGATAAATTCACATGTATCCTTCATAGAGAAGGCTGTCCTTTAATGCATTGTGAATTATATTTCATACATGCTTTTTATGTTTATTAGAGCCAGGGTTATTAACATTAGCCAAAACTAAAAAGTACATAAACTAAAAGTTAACATAAACTAACACTAAAAAGTACTTCTAAAGCAGATGTTAATTTAGAAATGTACTAATACATTATTAAACTCAAAAGTTGTATCTATTTAATATTATTTAATGGACCTGAGCTTAATGGACCCCAGCATTAATTAACAATGCTGTATTTTTTTATTAACTAATGTTAAAATAGATTAATATATAATGTAATAAATGCATTGCTCGTTGTTATTTAATGCATTAGCTAATATTAAGTAATGAGATCTTACTGTAAAGTGTAATCCTAAACCATAAAAAACATTTACTTGACATAAATACCCAATAACTGAAATTAAAATAACATATAAGTTAATGTAAATATAAGTTGAAGTACTAAAACAAGTCAAATTAAATAAACTAAAACCTTAATAAACACTATTTAGACATAAAAAATATACAAAAACATATAAAAATCACAAAACTTTAACTAAATTTAAAAATAATATGCTATTAAATAATATACTTTTATAATTAATTCAGTATGTCTATTACTTATGTGTTTTTATGCTTATTGGAGGTCATGGCGTATTATAATAACTAAAACTAAAACGCATAATAAATGAATAAAAATAAACATTTCTATTTTTAAAAACTTTTTTAAAAATTTAAAATAGATAAATACAAAAAGAAATATTTTATTGGCAGCTAATGGCACACAACTTTTGATTCTCTATTTGCATTTTAGTCTCGTCGGCCAGTATAAAGTCAACTAAACTAAATGTAATAAAAACTAGACCATACAATCAAAACTCAAATAAAGAATTTACAAAGAAAAACAAAAAAAAAACACAGCTAAAATTAAAATGAAAATATAAAAAATCAAACTCAAAATATTAACAAAAACTGTAATAGTATCTCAGCGATACTAAAATAACGTTGATTAGAGTATTACACTGTTAGCTTAGGAATACCAACTCCAAATTCTATTGTAATCAATTGTAAATTGAATCTGTTTTGCACTTTGTGTGAGATGCACTATTTGTATGATGCACAGATGCAGGTAGTTTCAGATCATTCACTTATGATTATCCATAACGCTCTGAATGCTGCCTATGTAGACTGTAAACTGCAAGGCAGCTCACTAGGTTTTTGAAACAGAGCGTGCATGTTTAATTCTCTCAATTGATTTTGCTTTAGATGGGGTCCCTGAATAAATCAATTCATATACAAATCCATCAGCTTTTGAAACAAAAGCGATGCGTGTACCTCACGTTTTCATTCCGTTGCAACAAAAACCAATGTGAGTGTTTCTGTTAAGCTCCCAAAGAAAGAAATTAGCAGAAAACAGCCTCATTTACAAGAGGAGCACAGCATATTGGCACTTGATATTGTATTTGCAATAGGCTAGTAATTATGCAAAACTATTGATGAAAATTATTAGAGAAGGTGTTAGTCACAGAGATATGAAGCCGGCTTAAATCAATGCAAGAGAGATTGAAAATGCTGTTATGATTAAAAGCCAATCTGCTGTTTATTCCTGCCAGTGGTGGGTGAATTGAGAAAAATGACTGGCCATAAAACTGCTTTTATACAGTGTTTTGTCCCTAAGAATAGGATTTTGTCGGTCTCTGTGTCTGGTGAATCTGCATAAGAGCAGGATTGTGTATAAAGAAAGTAAATCGGGTGAATTGTGAATCAATGTTGACTTTGATCTTGGAGGCTGTATGTACTGGATTTATTTACAGCAATTTTAAACCGGCCACAATTTCTTATTAAGTCAATCAAAGGCGCTTTAAAACCCTCACAGCAAATCAATAGTATAAAATGCATTTGGTCCAAGAGTTTAGCTTTGAATGTGTCTTGGGCTAAAACCAAGTAATAAAACGAATCCACATGCTGCTTATCTGAACAGAGAGCAGATCTGTGGCCATTTCTTGTTTTAACTGGGGCATTTGGCCTTTTGAGGTCTTTATCTGCTTTTATGGACATAAATTTCTCCCTGTTTTTCAGATAAACATGCCGTGATTGTGAAATTTAGGGATGCACCGAAATGAAAATTCTTGGCTGAAGCCGAACAAAATGAAACACTGGGCCGAAGGCAAACCTCGGAATAGCGAGGTTTTTCATGTTTTTTCCCCCATTTTGCCAATTTTTTCACCATTGCATAAATTAAATAGCCAAAATGTGCTTTTTACTGTTTTGTCTTGCTTTTCAAAGAAAAAAAATAATTTACAAAACAACAATTTAAAAATATTTACTAAACACTGAACATTTTTTTAGCATTCTAGCAGACATTATACCAATAAAACACAACTGAACTTAAAATGAATAAGTTAGTAAAATCATATTTTTTTGGCAATTTTTTTAGACCCCCTTCTTGAATCAGGCATGTATTTTTGCCTTACAAATAAATGCAGCCTTGCTGAGCAGAAGAGACTTCTTTTAAAACATTAGAAAATATTATAGATCTGAACACTGTGTGTAAATGTTACAATAAATGTTTTAATAGAGCTGTTGTAATTATTATTTTCATTATCATTTTTTATTTTATTTTACAGAGCAACAGTAAAATTACAATAATAACATTTATTAATGTTCTTGCTTTTTCTCAACTTTTATTTTGGCGAAAACGCTCAACGAATATATGCTTGGCATTCGGGGGGGGGGCAATTTTAATGATTTTTGCGTCTTTCTCGGACAAATGCCTCCACACTTCTGTCATGTTTGCTGCATTAGTGTGCGCCTCTATTTGATCGCGTCACGTCATTGTTCGGTACAATTTATTCGGTCTTTTCACTTATTCGGCCGAATAATTTCGGTTGCCGAAGGGCATTCGTGCATCCAGCTAGTGAAATTATCTCATGCATGCACTTCAGAGGTGGGGGGGGGGGGGGGGTGGTGTGTGTGTGTGTGTGTGGTGTGTGGTGTGTGTGTGTGTTGTGGTGTGTGTGTGTGTGTTTTGGAGTGTGAGTGTGTGTGTTTGGGAGTGTGAGTGTGTGTGTGTGTGTGTGTGTGTGTGTGTGGGGTTTGGGTGGCGCAGCTCACTTGTAAGGCTTCCTGGAGTAATGATGTTAGTCTTGCTGACAAACCCGAAACTTTCATTGCAGGTTTAATTATTTGAGTTGCTGGCTGGGCAGCGAGAATGTGGATAGAACACAGATAACATTAGTGTTTTCACTAGCCTTCCAATATAATGTGTGTGTGTGTGTGTGTGTGTTGTGTGTGTGTGTGTGTGTGTGTGTGTGTGTGTGTGTTAAATGAACTCGCCACTATTTGATTCATTTATGATGTTACAGGATTATCCCTGGAGTTTTCCAATAGAACGATGCTGCTGCATAAGCAAATGATGCTTGCTTAACGATCTGTCCTTTTTTAATTAAGAAGTAATTAACAAACACACAATATTATATAGTAATACTTAACAGATCATTAGCTCAAGTACATTCAAATAGATTATCTGGTAATAGTATGCAAAGTTTCATAGCAACTCTCGGAATATACATTAACTAATGGTCTGTTGAGAACTAATGTTTATTAACTAAATGTTTACATTTTATGAAGGAAATGGGAGTAGTTCTTGCACATGCAAACACTACAGTGGGTGGTTGCCAGGGTGTTGCTATGTGGTTGCTAGGTGTTCTGACTGTTTTTAGTGTTTTGCTGTGCAGTCAGATATTATGGTCTCTAGAAATGGCTGACATATACCCAGGTGACACATTTAGGTTGTGGAAACATTGTTTTTAAATTACAAAAATGTTAAAAATGTCCAGTTTTCTTTTCATGATTATAACATTATTTAAATTACATGATTTAAACACTAAAACCATGTTTCTTAAAACATTCTTACATTATTTTCAGCCAAAATATAACATTATTTAAATTTGAAATATTCCGAGAATGTTAAAATGTTCAGTAATTAGAATGTTATTTAAAGGCTGCTAAAATGTAACTCTACTAACTTTATTTTACCCAAAATATAATATTTGTTTTTAATATTCTATGAATGTTTCAGTGCAGTTTCTAAATATCATTAGAACATTATCTAACAGTTTACTATAAACGTTCTTATATCATTCTACTAACCTTATTTTCACCCAAAATATAATATATATTTCTAATATTCTAACAATGTTAAAATGTCCAGTTTTCTTATCATAATTAAAATGTTATTTAAATGTTACTAAAATGTTTCTTACAACATTTTATTAACTTTATTTTCACCAAAATATAACATTTATTTGTATATCTAACACAGATAACAATCAACATCTGCGCATTTTTCTAATATGAATTAGACACGTATTTAAAGGTTACGCAAACAGAAAACGTTTTTCCAAAATATTTTAATACATTGGTTTATTTTAATGATTTGTCTCCTACACATTGAGAGTATTGAATAATGTTGGATCTTATATATACATATATAATATATATAATTGTAAAAAATAATTTCATGAGAATGTTCCAAGTTTGTTGTTCTAGGAATGTTTTCTCTCAACATTATGAGGACATGTATCAAATATTAATGTTATAAGAATGTTCCATAAACATTACTTTGAGTATGTTTTGTACTAACATTTATATAACTTTTAAATAATGTTAGTGGAAGTTGTGAGAACGTTCCCTGTTAGCTGGGGAGCTCCTTCAGTGTCAGTCGGTGGGATTTTCTGACAGGTGAAAATCCAGCACTAGCACAGATCTGAGCAATCATTCATGTCTGGAGCACTGTAACACCACTGTAAAGATGAATACTTTATGTTAGGGGTTTGTTCTTCTCTAAGTATGAGTAATAATGATGATTGCCTAGCAAATACCACTAATAAAAATTATGATGAATTCTTGCAAAAATCACTCATTTAAATATGTATTAAGATCCCCTTTATCATTCCCAAAAATCAATACTTGGTCACATTTTGTGTGTTCAAAGATCAGATTCTGAGTTTCCAGCTCCTGCTGTACATGTGCATCACTGCCAGCTCTGTTTAAAGCAGAGTGACTGCCGTATGTAATGTAACTTCTCTATTCAATCTCCTTCATGAGGTGTCATGATGCTTTCTCATCATTGAGCTTCAGAGCTGAGTTTAGGCTGCACTGATTGAGAAAGACGGATTGTTTTGAGACGTGTCCAATGTAACAAAACGTCTAGGTTACTTGTGTAACCTCGTCGTTCCTCTGAAGGAGTAAAAAAATAAAAAAAATAAAAAAACTGAGAGCGTTACCTCATTTGACTGACGAATTGGGATCTTCGTGCCGCAGAGCCGGAAAAAAAAAAAAAGAAAAAGGGGGGAAAAAAAAAAAAAAAAAAAAAAAAAAAAAAAAAAAAAAATAAAAAGAAAAAAAAAAAAAAAAAAGAAAAAAAAAAAAAAAAAAATCAATCACCTTACGAGTGTTACTAACAAGCCAATGACAGTTGGCGTGTGCGTGTTTCGCCACGCGCACCCCTCCCCGCAGCGCGGGTATAAAAGGAGATCGCGTGCAAACGCACATCAGCTTTTCGCTTCGGAGCCGAGACTACGTGCCCCGGCCGTACAGGGGGGGAGCAGGCACTGTGGCGAGGAAGGGTTTTTTTTTTTTTTTTTTTTGTTGTTTGTTTTTTTAACGTCTCCGTTCCCTCCTTTCAGGGAACGAGGGTTACACAAGTAGCCTAGACGTTCCCTTTCAGTCAGTCATGTTCTACGTTACGTCAGTGACTGACGAATTGTGATCTCGTATGGAAAACGCCATTTGCCACTATTGTGCTGACCTCCCGATCCCAGTGCCCTGCGGAAGCCGTCAATTCCGCCCCACACCAGCTGGGGGGCGGTAAGCATAGGACAAAGGCGCTATGGGGCAATGAGGTTTCTGCCATTGCTGTTGCGCATACAGTGGACATTGGATAAGCACTGGGAAAGTCGTATACCCGGGACCAGTTGGGGACGCTACGGAAGCTCACATTCCCGGCACAGTTAGGAGGTATCAGGTGGATTACACTATATGGCTGTCCCTAGGGCTGTACTATCATTATGGAAGTCTCTGTCTGGTAGACAACGCCGCCTGGGGTGAGATCATCTACAGCGCAGAGATGGCAGGTGAACGACTGCAGGGCAAGACACCGGGCTTAGCCGTGAGGGGATCCGTCACCTGGAAGATACCCATGTGGGATGCATAGCGTCGCCTAAGGGAGGGAATCACTAGCACAAACGGGCACCTAGCCTGCATCACAACAAGGGCTGACTCTTGGGGCTATGCACACGAGTGCTGAGGACCTGGCGTCTGGCGCTCCAGCCTACCGCCTGACCACCGATGGGGGTGCGGGAGTAACTTCAACAGGGTTCGCCATGGGGAATTGAACTGAGAAGCAAAAAAAGCGCAAGTATCCTGGTCCTTAGAGGGGACTGGCACAGCAAGCGTGATCGACAATGAGCGGGTCTGGTGTTACTGCCTACCTGAGGCAAGTACATGAGAGGGCACGGGCTCTACACTGAGATTATAGAATCTCGCAAATGTGTTAGGTGTCGCCCAGCACGCAGCTCTACAGATGTCTGCTATCTGAGTCGTCTCTACCCTTCGCGCGCAATGCCGCGAAGAAGATGGCTCACTACCTGCTCTCGTAGAGTGAGCTCTCACTCCGAGGGGGCATGGTAAACGTTGGGCTTGGTATGCTAAGACTATAGCCTCCACTAACCAGTGTGCAAGTCTTTGTTTGGAGACAGCTTTTCCCTTCTGCTGTCCTCCGAAGCAGACGAAGAGCTGGTCTGAGGTCCTGAAGTTCCGTGTACGGTCCACGTAAATGCGCAATTTGGTGAGGAGCGCTGTCTTTAATGACAAAAACCTTAAGCTCTACTGACTGCAGAAGCTCGAAGGGCTCCTCCTTCAAGGCCACCAGGACCGAGGGGAGATCCCAAGAGAGTAACAGGTGAGGAGGGGCTGGCGCGGAGGATTTAACCTCCTTGCCCCTCTGAGAAACTTGATGACCAAGTCGTGCTTCCCCAGATACTTACCGTCTACTGCCTCGTGATGCCGGGCAATGGCGGCAACATACACTTTAAGGATGGAGGGAGACAGCCTTCAATCCAACCCTTGCTGCAGAAAGGAAAGCAAGCGACTGCGATCTGGCAATCTACGGGGTCTTACCCGGCGGAATGAGGCAAGCCAACGACCGACGAACAGGTCCATCTTCAGCGCAGTAAGTGTTCTGGTAGACAGGCTCTATGCTGAAGCTATGTGTTTACTACTGTTGAGGTAGCCTATCCTAGAATCGGCCTAGGTTCCATCCGCGTCACGCGTCGGCAGGGACCTAAGTGAGGATTGCCAGCAAGTCTGGACGCAGGTGCCAGCGGGGGCTACCGCTCTCTGATAAAGGAGATCATCCTCAAAGGATTCACGCAAGGAGGGGCTGTCGCGAGGAGGCATCAGTTCGTGAACCAAGTCCACTGGTCGCAATATGGCGCTACCCATATGACCCTGCTGCCCTCGTCCATCCCGAACGCGCTTGGACCTTTTGCACAGTGTCTGTGCGAGAAGGCTCTCTGGGGGAAAAGCGTATTTGCGTAGGCCCCGAGGCCAACTGCACGCCAGTGCGTCCGTGCCGAAGGGACCCTCGGCCAGGGAGTAAAACCACTGGCAATGGGACGTGTCCGGGGAGGCAAACAGGTCTAACTGAGCGTCCCCAAAGCGTCTCCAAATCAGCTGGATTGTCTCGGGGTGGAGTCGCCATTCTCCCTGAAGGGCGGGCTGACGTGAGAGCTCGTCGGTTGCACGATTGAGCTCGCCTGGGACATAAACGGCGCGAAGCGACCTCAGATGCTACTGACTCCAGAGGAGGAGATGGCGGGAGAGTTGCAACATGCGACGGGAGCGTAGACCGCCGCCCTGTTGGTTGATGTACGCAATGGTCGCAGTGCTGTCCGTACGGACCAGTACATGTTTGTCGTGTAGCAGCGATTTGATGCGGTGCAGAGCCAGCCATACTGCTTTCAACTTGAGGCAGTTGATATGCCACTGCAGTCAGGGACCCCGACCAGAACACCGCAGCTGCAATCCCATTGCACATGGCACCCCAGCCCAGCCCAGCGGAGGCATCTGTTGACACAACAACAAGCCTGGATACTTGCCCAAGGGACACCACTGTCCGAAGAAAGGCAAGATCTGCCAACGGGCTGAAGGTCCTGATGGTCTAGAACGGGTAACAGAAACCCGGGTAAGTGCCGGGTCGCACTGCCTCATTCTCGTATCCGTCGTTTTGCGTCGGCGTTGAAGCCAACGCTGAGCGTTCTGCATATGAAGGCAACGCCGAGGCCGTTGAGCGGCTGGCGGATGCCCTATGCCCCAGTGAGTCCTCTGAAATTGTCTCTAGTGTGAACCGGGCCGTCTTGCACTGGTAAGGACTGCAACGCAGGCAGTTGCAGGGGGCATCGAACTGCGCACAGCTCCTAGCTGAGAGACGTGCTGAGAGGCTTGACCAGGAGTCGCAGCTCGCATGCGCTGAGAAAAGAGATCCTCTGTACAGGGGAGAGTTTGCTCTTTTCCCAATTGACCCGAAGGCCCAACAGGCTGAGGTGCCGGAGGGTTGGCATCCGATATGCCCTGTGTTCCACAACTGCGCTCGGGACTGGGCCAGTATGAGCCAGTCGTCGAGGTAATTGAGAACGCGAATGCCCGCTTCCCTCAATGGAACGAGAGGCTGCCTCCACGACCTTGGTGAAGACACGAGTCGACAGGGATAGCCCGAAGGGGAGGACCCTTGTACTGATATGCTCGCCCTTCGAAAGCAAAACGGAGAAACGGTCTGTGTCGAGGTAGAATCGAGACATGAAAGTACGCGTCATTGAGGTCGACCGCTGCAAACCAATCAAAAGGACGGACGCATTGAAAGATGCGTTTCTGGCTGTCAACATCTCTGACTCGGGAGCTTGTGAAGGGCCCGGTTCGTACGAGTTGCATGTCCTAGGATGGCGGCTCGTAACCCACCGCCTTTCCTTGGTACGAGAAGTATGGGTTTATTGTTTGTGGGGGGGGGGGGGGGGGGAATCTGTAGAAACCCGACCTCATCTCGCTGATGGGAGCCGGCTGTATCGCTGTCGCTTCGCTAGTCAGTACCGGACATCTGGGGCACACTAATGACTAGGAGCATCTTGTCGCATTGCAGCAGAGTTAACCAGATAGCCCCCTGAACTTGGAGGCGCGCGGTCGAATTGAATCAGCGTAGCCGAGTCGATGGTTTCATCGATCCGATCGCAGCGAACCGGCCTGGGAGTCGTGCTAACGCAGACGGCCGCTCGCCGCAAGCGACCGAACTAGTGGGACTAGGGAGACCACTGACGTACCTGCAGTGGGGCAGCGAAGTGGAGCACAGGGACCCGACCCGGGAGGCCGCTCGTCCCAGGGTGGGGTCTGAGTGCGCGTCGCGTATCTGCACTTACGCTGGTGTGCTCCACTGCTGGCCCCCCCCCCCGGCAGGGTGCTCAGTGATGAGGCGTAGCGTCCTTGAACTGAACCCTGCTGCTCATTAGCGAAGGGAGAGGGGGCCGGCCGTGTGAAGACTGGGTCTCGTGCACCGCCATCCTCACCCTCTTGAGAACCGAAGGCAAAGAAAACTGCTCTTTTATTGAAGTTTTGGGTATCACTGGCTGGGTAGCCAGTGGCGGAAAAAAAACAAAAAAAAACAAACCGGAATGCATAAAGATTCTGCGTCACCACCCCGGGGCCCTCCTTCCAGGGATAGGATGGTGCAGTTCCAGCTCATCCTCGTGAGAGCATGATCTCATAGATCTCCGGTCGGCCCTCTCAAGGACTAGGTCCGCCTTCTTTGGCGCTTCCACGGGCTTGCAGGGCTGAGGCGGGCTGTGCTGGCGCGATGAGGGCGCGCCTCGGGACGAGCAACAGAGGGGGCTGCAGTCTCGGCGTGGGGGGTGCGGACAGTGCATTCAAGACCGCGCGTGGCATATGTGTCGGAACGCCTCCGTCTGCTTCTTTGCGGTGGAGAACTGTTGGGCAAAGCACTCCACTGCTTCGCCGAATTGGCCGGCCTGGGAGATCGGGGAGTCCGGGAAGCGATGCTTGTCGGCCTCCCTCAGATCCGCCAAGGTCAGCCATAGGTGGCAATCCTGGACCACCAATGTGGACATCGTATGACCCAGGGCCGGCTCAGGGCCCGTTGACTTTCGTCGGCCCTATTAAAGCGGCGATGTTCCGTCGCCGAGTGCTCAGTTTGCGCTGGGCAGGGCTACCCCTGAGTCAGCTACTCAGCCACCCTCGATCAACTGCTTCAACGCCCCCTGGCCGGGTGGACTGCAGAGTGGCATGGTCTTGCAGAGGGAGCGAGAGCGCCTGTCCATGGCACACTGTAAGCCTTAGCCGTCAGATGCGGATCGAGTAACTTACAGCTCTGGACGAAGGCGTGGTACTAACTCATCTCCAGGGGCGGTCAGGCACTTGTGCGGGTCAGAGCTGGGCATGGCAATCCCGCGCTCAGACCGGAGGATGTCCACATACTCCTTGTTGTTCCGCCCCGTCCGTCGAGGTGTGTGAGGACGGAGGAGGCACCATAGTCTGTTGGGCAGAAAAAGTGGCGCTTCTCAAGTTCCTTAGTAACCTCCCTCATGCACTTCCGGGCAGAATGGGAACCGTAGGCGGCTGCGCGACGCCCTGGACGATCTTCCCCCCCCTCCAGAACCATCATTCCTAGCGGCTGCGAGCATTCGTAGAATGCTGATGCGCTGCCAGTGCAGATCCCTCCCTCATCAGTCGGGCCGTGAACGCATAGCTTCTGCAGCTCTGGATCTGACTCGGTCAACGCCACTCTTCCTGACAGAGGTAGCCGAATCCTCATCTCCAGAGCCTATCATCTGCCTGCGCTCAGGCCGATGCGCAGGCGATCGACATCGTCTGTCCTCTAGCAAATATCCGTCTGAAAATACTTCCGTAGCGCGGCACTGTATATATATATATTATATATATATCCAGTTGTTACGGAAATTATTCGCGAGCCCCGCTTTTAAAATTTTCACATTGGTCATCTTGTTATAGTGCGGGCCATATGCTAAAATCAATTTAAGTTATTTTTTTTGCTCATTAAAATGTAGCACACTAGCACTCCCTATTGACAGAAAAACACAGAATGGTTGACATTTTGCAGATTTATGAAAAAAGAAAAACTGAAATATTCACATGGTCCTAAGTATTCAGACCCTTTGCTGTGACACTCATATTTTTAACTCAGGTGCTGTCCATTTCTTCTGATATTCTTTGAGATGGTTCTACACCTTCATTTTTAGTCCAGCTGTGTTTGATTATACGGATTGGACTTGATTAGTAAAGCCACACACCTGTCTATATAAGAACTTACAGCTCACAGTGCATGTCAGAGAAAATGAGAATCATAAGGTCAAAGGAACTGCCCGAAGAGCTCAGAGACAGAATTGTGGCCAAGGTTACAAAAAAATGTCTGCTGCACTTAAGGTTCCTAAGAGCACAGTGGCCTTCGTAATCTTTAAATGGAAGACGTTTGGGACAACCAGAATCCTTCCTAGAGCTGGTCGTCCGGCCAAAGTGAGCTATCGGGGAGAAGAGCCTTGGTGAGAGAGGTAAAGAAGAACCCAAAGATCACTGTGGGTGAGCTCCAGAGATGCAGTCGGGAGATTGGAGAAAGTTGTAGAAAGTCAACCATCACTTCACTGCAGCCCTCCACCAGTCGGGGCTTTATGCATACGTGTGTAGAAACTACATGAAAGCCGCGCATGGGAGATTGCGCCTTAAAAAAACACCTGAAAGGACTGCCAAGATGGTGAAAATAGATTTCTCTGGTCTGCTGAGACGCAAGATCTACTCTTTTGGTCCTTAATCGAAGCGATGTGTGGGGAACACCAGGCGATCTGGCTCATCACGCTGTGCAATAGTCAGTCCACATTGAAGGCATGGTGGTGGCAACATCATTGCTGGGGGGGTGTTTTTTGCAGCTGGCAGGAGCAGGACGACTGGTTGCAAATCAAGGAAAGATGAATGCTGTGCGGGCAAGTACAGGATAGTCCTGAGAGCGAAAACCTCTCGCGAGAGTGCTCAGGAGACGCGTCATGACTGGGCCGAAGGTTTACTTCGGCAACAAGACCATTACGCTTCTCAAGCACTAGCACTCTAAACATTTTGCCCTAAAATAATGAGGATGGGCTTCACGAACAACTCTGTGACTGTTCTTGAATGGCCCAGCCAGAGCCCTGGCTTAAACCCAATTGAGCATATCTGGAGAGACCTAAAAATGGCTTTCCACCAATGTTTACCATCCAACCTGTCAGAACTGGAGAGGATCTGCAATGAGTAATGGCAGAGGATCCCCAAATCCAGGGTGTGAAAAACTTGTTGCATCTTTCCCAAAAAGACTCATGGCTGTATTTAGATCAAAAGGGTGCTTCTACTAATACTGAGCAAAGGGTCTGAATACTTAGGATCATGTGATATTTCAGTTTTTCTTTTAGATAAATCAGCACAAATGTCAATTCAATTTGTGTTTTCTGGGGTGCATGTTATGGGGTGCTGTGTGTACATTAATGAGGAAAACAAAATTAACTTAAATGATTTTAGAAAACGGCTGCAATATAACAAAGAGTGAAAAAAATAAGGGGGTCTGAATACTTTTCAAGTCGTGATCGTCACTGTATATATAAGAGGCATACCACACACAGACACACTTTTTTATATTTACTTTATTTATTTTCAAAATGTTATGATATTAAAAAATGTTTCACTGTATATTTATTTTTAGTTAACTTGTGTGTGCCTTGAACATCAAAATATTTACTTACCCGGTCACCGTTTCAGTAGATGGCAAACAACAAATTAGTTATGCATAAAGAAGCGAATAATTCAGCCAGTTCAATTTTGTTTGGATTATATTACAATAAATTATTTCTTTATAAAGCGTCCCTGTTATATTTCCTCACTTCCATAAATGTGCTGATTGGTGATCTTCCCCACTGAGAAGAGGATTCAGCCAGAAAGCCGCTATATGCCGACACAGCTCTCTTATCAAAAGTCTAAACGGCTGAAAACTTCAGAGCAGGAATCACACAGCGCTCTCATTTCCATACAGGCAACACAACAGATGACTGCTGCTTTCAAACACATGCACATTCTCCACCTCATATTCTTTAATTCTTTCTAACTTTAACAGTCTCCTGCAATGTCAGTAGATAAAAATCATAATATTTGGCTAACTGTCTATTCAGATATTTAGTTAGGCGGGGGGGGGGGGGGTTGCTGCTGCGTTCCAGCAGGAGAGATGTTCTGTATTTACTAAAGTAACCAATGTTCCATACGTTTGGTTGAATCCTTTCTTCTTCTTTTAAAGGGAGAGTTCACCCAAAAGTGAAAATTCTATATTTTATTTACTTTATTTACACCTTGATGTGGGTTTGGAATTACCTCAGGGTGAGTAAATAATGACAGAATCGTCACTGCTGTCAAGGTCTTAAAAAGTCAAGAATAAATAGGCCATGTCTCTTGCATTGCATTTCAGGTCTCCTGAAGTCATATTTTATTCACTATTTCAAATTTTCCAACTTGTTGGTTTTAAAAGGCAAGACACTACAAAACATTTGTTGTTTTTGAGATTTTGGGCTATTGTTCTTTTATAACTTAGACTAGATGAATTAAAACATCATGTGTTTATTTTTTTATGTTTTTGTTTTTTCATTTTTTCATTGACATCCCGTGGTAACTAGGATTTACACAAGCTTCAGTCTGGATCCAGAACACCTGAGAAGAGATGATGCCAACCCTGAAACAACATACAATAATTGCTCTTAATAGTGTTCATCGTCTGTTTGATTACGTCTTTGATTTTTCCGAACATTTCTGTAGCAACTCATAATGTAATAACTGCACATAATGTAAAAACTGCACATAATATGTATTACATTATTATCGTAATCAAATGTTCATAATGTAATCATTTTCTCAAAACGTAATTAAATCTTGAGCTCATAATGTAATCATTTTTAAATGTAATAAAACATTTTCACAATGTAATAGGTTGTTGTATGAGAAATATATTACATCATGAACACACTGTGGCAACTTATAATGTAATAACAGTTCATAAGGTAATGCCAGCACATAACTTAAAACAATTATTATTATGTTTACAATATCATAATTATCTTTCAATATAATACATTTGAGCACAAAACAATCATAGTTTTATTAAAAGAAAATTGGGCTATGTTGTGAACTTTTATTTAGCACACATTGCTAGTCTTAAAGCCAACAATTAATCTGTGCAAGTTAATCCTCTGAAAAAAAAATTTGTTTTGGTAATCTTGAATCAAAATCTGATCATTTGCTTCCGCTCTGGAATGGCATGCCTTCTCTGATGACGTCAGCTTGACAGAATGGCTTAACATCACACCCTTCCGACATGATTCCTGCTGTGAGTGAGAGATGAGAGTAGGAGCAGCAAACAAAACTCCGTGGGGTAGCCTTCCTCTATCTACTCAATATTCCATTTCAGTTGGAAATATGCCACCACACTGAAATCCATTTCTTCATCAACTTCCGGTTCATGCGGACTTTAAAGTAAATATGTCAGCAAACTGCACTCTTTCAAGGATGTGCATTTAATGCATGGCCAAAGTAAGAACATAATCTAAG
The DNA here is from genome assembly GCA_018155175.1 of Sinocyclocheilus anophthalmus. NCBI lineage: Eukaryota > Metazoa > Chordata > Actinopteri > Cypriniformes > Cyprinidae > Sinocyclocheilus > Sinocyclocheilus anophthalmus. The sequence continues at coordinate 201,784 of JADLZN010010207.1, read as the reverse complement.
TGTTTAAAACATACAAAGTAGGTTTGCCAACTGTCCCCGTATTTAAGCAACATATTATATTATACATATTAAATCCATACAGAAAGCAGTTTATCATGTCACGCCCAGTTTAGGGAGCTAATCACACTCACAAAAAACTAAAACAAGAGCACCCTTAGTTGAAACTGTAATAATAACATATTTGGAAAACTCTTCTGTGCATATTTACATTTGCGCTCTGGAGAGTCATCAGATGTTTCTATTTACAATGTTGTGGGGGCAGGCATTGAGCACTGTGAGCTAAACACAGACACGTCCATTGAAGCTTCGACGAACTGAGATGAGTGACAGGCTCAGTGCATTTGAAATGATAAAGGTAGGGCCTACTCTTTGCCCACATACTAACCATCTGTAATGCATTCAGATTTTTAATTAAAGGTTTTTTTCTATGCATGCATAAGAGAAATGTCCCCTCACTAAAGTTCAGCTATAGTTTAGTTATTCTATATGAATGCTAAAATGAATCTCAGACGTGAAAATATTTGCTTTGCTTAATCCATTCATGTACAAATTAATTATAAAAATTAATTAATTTGTACATGAAAAGATTAAGCAAAGCAAATAATATGTTCACGTCTGAGATACATTTTTGGGGGCATTTATCTCTAATAAATGCTCATATATTATACATTTAGGTTAAATAACAGCACAAATATTTTGACTGTCCCTTATACTGGGCTGCTTATACTTTATTATAAGTAGAATTATATAATTATGACAATATTACAATATTTTTGGTCAGTTTATAATGTAATAAATTTCTCATAATGTAATCATTGTTATTACATTATGAGCTCAAGATTTTATTACATTTTGAGAAAATTATTACATTATGAACATTTCATTACAATAATAATGTAATACTTATTACATTATGTGCAGTTATTACATTATGAGTTGCTACAATATCTGCCGATATTAGCATTAACTGATGTGCACCACTGACAATCTAAGCTACTAATATATTGTAAGTAACTTAATTTTCTTCAAGATTGCTTTGGCAGATCGATTTGTATCGTGAAAAGTTCTATAGCAAATAAACTTGAGATTGAATGATTGATTGCTCAAATCAGTCACAGAGAGTCCGGAATCTCCACAGTAGCACTTACTTGCACTAAACTTTATTTTATTTATTTCTTTATTCTAAAAACAGAGCAGTTTGTTCTTATATCATTCACCGACTTATATAGCGTTTTATTCCTAATACATGGTGATTTTTTTTCTGACTGTTGACAGTATTCTCTAATTTATGGAGTGATAAAGAGAAAATCCCTAAATCATGCTCTGTAAATAAACTCTTTAGCTCTAATATGGCAACAAATGAAACAAGAATTTTGAACCTGACTTTATCCAATGCTCAGAGTTATGCAAAGTACTGCATATTTGATTAGATAATGTGTCATTTGCATATTTAAATATAACATTTCAGAATGTCATGTACTGTGAATAATCAGCTGGGCAAAGGCATATAGTTATATCTGTTAGTTAAAATGTTTTATCCTATTCGCCTGTAGTAAATACTGAACAAGCTGTTGGGAAACTTGGTGATCTTGAAGATGTGCAACCATGGTGTAGTTCTTTACCTTTAGCTCTTTACTTCTGACAATTGTATACAGGCTTCATAATTAATAAAAGTGTTTATTTGTGAAAATTATCTTGATGAACGTGTAAGAATCAAAATCTTTTGTTTGTCACAGGACTTATTTTCTACCATAATCCAAAAGCCAGTACGTGGCAATATCAGTAATGTTGAAATCTGTCTAACATGGTTTAAAATGGTGATAGTTCATGGTAGATCAGGATGCAATCATCTTTTATTGGTTTTGCTTTTTTGATATTATTGTATTTCACCAATATCAAAGCAGTGCAAAAATGTGCACATATCCAAAAGACCCAAAAATTTGGCTCAGGTGCAGGACAATGTTTCGACCAGTCAGGTCTTCATCAGGCACAAAGAGCTTTTCAGTGTGTTAAAGTTGTACTCCATTGTAAATTTCTTGGCAGTCCAGAAATACAGTATTTCTGCTTTTGTGGGTTTTGTGAATTTTAATAAATATCGTCTAAAATAAGGGTTAATATCAGCATATTTCTGTGCATATTTTATTTGTTGTCATTAAACTGTATTGTAGATCAAACAGTAGAGCATGGCACTTGCAACAGCAAAGTCATGGGTTCAGTTCCCAGTGAAAGCAAGACTGATACAAATAGAAAAAAAAGAAAATGTGTAATGAATACAATGTGTCGCTTTAGATAAAAGCATCTGTCAATTGCATATATGTAAATGAAAAATTATATTTATGGTCCATCTTGATCCCTAGACATCAGTTGAGGAACCCACTTGTCCTGTTTTGCTCTGAACACACTTTTGCTGTTTTGTTTTTCAGATTTCAGTGGAACATGCAGAAGTGTGTCAGGGAGCATTCAAAAGCCTGCTACATAATCCTACCGCTTTCATATGAAGAGAAGACAGCTCTGACAGCTGACGTCATGGGGTTCTGCATTTCTGCCTGAGCTACCATCGCTAATGGCTGCGAGGCCGTTCGAGATCTACAGCTCCAAGTGCACGTAAATGCATCACAATGCCTTCAAAAGTGTCATGCCTCTACGTGCTGACAGTCGTTTGCTGGGCCAGCGCTCTGTGGTACCTAAGTATATCGCGTTCCACGTCGTCCTACGTGAGCCAACTGTCCGTCCCGGCACATAAAACGGCAAAAGTGCTCAAGAGCAACGCCACCACAACCTTCAGCAACATCCGCACGCGTCCACTGAACCCCCACGCCTTCGATTTCATCATCAATGAGCCCAAGAAATGCGAAACCAACGTGCCCTTCCTCGTCATCCTCATCACGACCACACACAAAGAGTTTGACGCCCGCCAAGCCATCAGGGAAACGTGGGGCGACGAAAGCACCTTCAGCGACCTTCACATCATTACGCTGTTTCTTCTCGGACGCAGTACAGATGCGGTGCTCAACCAGATGGTGGAGCAAGAGAGCGAGATCTTTCACGACATCGTAGTCGAGGACTTCATCGACTCGTACCACAATCTTACTCTCAAAACGCTGATGGGAATGCGCTGGGTGGCCACTTTCTGCAACCAAGCCAAGTACGTGATGAAAACGGACAGCGATATCTTCGTGAACATGGACAACTTGGTGTATAAACTCTTGAAGCCGGCCACCAAACCTCGACGGAGGTACTTCACGGGATACGTCATCAACGGCGGACCCATTCGGGACATGCGCAGCAAGTGGTACATGCCCAGAGACCTTTACCCTGAGAGCAAGTACCCGCCGTTTTGCTCTGGCACTGGGTACGTGTTCTCGGCGGACGTTGCGGAGCTCATCTACAAGACGTCCTTGCACACCAGACTCTTGCATCTGGAGGACGTTTACGTCGGGGTGTGTTTGAGGAAGCTGGCCATTCACCCGTATCAGAACAGTGGCTTCAATCACTGGAAAATGGCCTACAGTCTTTGCAGGTACCGTCGAGTCATTACCGTACACCAGATCTCCCCTGAGGAGATGCATCGTATCTGGAACGACATGACCAGCAAGAAGCATCTCAAGTGTTAGTGGGAGCTGCCTGAGGATGTGTATTTGTGCCCTTTTTTAAATCCCCATGATGCACAGATGCGATAAGGAGCCTTGGGATAAACTAGTTCTTTCTTAGAAACACTAACATCCTTCTGGGGCATTTCAAGGATTTCGAAACACGCCGAGCCCATTGTTTGAGAATCGGTTGGGGAATGTGCTATTTGTGTTAATATAACTGTGCCAGTCTGTCTAAAACTAGTGAAGGTTCAACATGCTGGAGTTTCTTTTGGTTGGATGTAGGGCTGCACGATTAATTGAATGCGATTGTCATGCGCATTTTGTTAAAAAAGCCGGTTCTGTAATCAGCAGGAAATCATCATCACATGCTTTCAGATGGAGCAGAATTTACTACACATAGCCGTAGTTGTGTGAGTTCTCAGTGAACTACGGCTCTGTGACGTAAATGCTGCTTATTAGTCACGTTGAATCAATGAAAGCAGTTGAATCTTCTGTTTATTCAGCTGCAGCGATAGGCATTTTCTGGGTTTCTTCTGCGAGGCGTATTTGGAGTTTCAGCGCGAGAGCGCCCTCTGGCCTTTGGATGGAGATTTACTGCTGATCACAGAACCGTGCTTCACTGAAAGATACGCATGACAATCACAGCTTCTGTCGAATCGCAATCTCGATTCCATTTCGATTTATCGTGCAGCCCTAGTTTGGATGCAAAGCAGAATGTCCGTGATCGTTAAATTTTCTTTGCACATTATTCTGGTTGTACAAACGAAAGTACCATTGCTTTGTTTACTGTATGTGAAAGCGCCTGCATTGTTTGTTAACATGTTCAGAAACGTCTTTTCTTGAAAAAGATAACGCGATGTATAGTTCCTTATTTATAAGTATAAAAATTATTTTCTTACTCCTAGAAGTTGAACACCATTGCTTCAGAACAGCTCATGTTTGTAGTTATACTGTAAATCTGTATATCTAAAGTCATTAACGCTTGGTATCAAGTGTCATTTAATGAGTATCTACCGTACATTGTCAAACCTGTAGAAATGTTGCGTAAGGATCACAGTGTAAATGTGGAATATAATGAAGGTGAGAAACATGAAAAAAAAAAAAAGCAGAAAACTTGAAAGTGGATTTGATTTCATTGAGGCCAAAATGTGATTCATGCGTTTTATTTTTTCCTTTTTCAATTGTCTGGAGTAATTGAGGGGACGTGACATCTAACTGTGAAAACAAAAATGAACATATTATCCCCAGTGGGTACTATTGTATTATACTGTGTATTTTTCACATAAAAATATATAACAATGTTCTTTTCTTTTTTTTTTAAGCGTTGTTCTTTTTGTTTGTATGTTTTGCTCATTTATATTCAAGATTCTAAAGGGATAATAAAAAAATAATTTACTCACGGTCATCTCAAGTCAAAGATTTAAAGAAATTATTAATTGTATTCAGCCGGCCCACAATAAATTAATCAAAGCAAAGGCTATATAATGTTACAAAAGATTTCAAACAAATGCTGTTATTTTGAGCTTTCTATTCATCAAAGAATCCTGAAAAAAAAAGGTGTCCACAATTGTAGCAAATGTTTTTTTTTCAACATATTAGAATGATTTCTGAAGAATCATGTGACAGTGAAGACTGAAGACAAATTCACAGGAAAAAATTACATTATAAATTATATTACAAAAAATGCTGTTTTTTTATAGTGTTTTACAGAAAACTGGGGTATTGTCTGCAGCCATATGGCCATTTTCCAATGGCTTTGAAAACTCAATATGCATTTAGAGTAGGGCTGATTTGTAAAACATTTGCTTGTTTGGAAATTGTTTTCTGACTTTCGATGAGCCTGTTTAGAAAACCATTCTGTTAAATTTCTGTCACTTTTGAATCTGATGACTTACCTTTAGCATGTTTGACAGCATAAATGTGCTGTGGAGATCCAGTAAAATGTCCATCCCACCTTCTCCATCCTTGGAGGATTTCACCAGTCACTTGTCCTGCCAAATGCCCACAGTAGTGCCACTTGGCAGACTGGTCAGGCAGCTCGAGACGTGCCAAACGCTGGCCTTGCCAAACTCTGTCAGCACCCGTGACAAATAAAGACAGTCTTTGGCGTTGCTGTGTGTGTGTCATAATGGAGCCAGTGCTTTACAGCAACCGATTTTCAATCAGGATTGGGGGTCTATTATGGGATGCCTTCCAGGAGGCTGTTGTCAGGGCGGAATTAAAAGCAATCAACATCCTGAGGGAATATAGAGTCAAACAAATGGCTCTTATCTTGAATAGAGGCACACTTTGTTGTCCCATTACCTTAAAAAGTGCTTTTGGCCAGTCCCAACTCTGAGGTCTGATGCAACAATTAAAATCGCACAACATCTGACATAACTCACATTCATTTTATTATATAGCCTATATTATAAAAATGTGCCATTTTTAACAGCCAAAAAAGTGATGTCCCACATTCATCCAAAATCCCCATCTTTTCTGTCTACATGATCTTCCCTGTTACAATACATAAAGATAAATAAAATAAAAATCTGTCTGTGACCCAAGAAGTGTCATCATCTAAATCCCTTCTACAGCACGATGGACAGCAAGTAAATAATTTGCCCTTTTTTTAAATATAGTTTTGACTGCATTGAAGAAATTGGAGGAAAAAAAAAAATGAAAAAAAAATGAAGAAAAATAAAAATTAACTGAAAAAAAACAAAATTAGTTTTATATAAATATATAAATTATGTAAAAATATATAAAAATATTTTGGCTATTTCCATGGGTACAAAATAATGCATGAAACAAATGCAAAAACCATAATCCATAACCAATGCTGCAATTTAATGTTTATACGTGCACTGTGTGTGTGTGTGTGTGAGAGATGAGAGAGAGAGTGAGACGCGAAAAGAGTGAGCGGAGTGTGCGCGCATTTTTGTGATAAATGAGGACATAAATTTGTATAATGACATGGGTATGATAGGTATTACAAGGAGAAGGTGACAGGTTTTCAGGACATTATCCCATGTCCCCACTTTTCAAACGCTTATAAATCACACAGAAGGAGTGTATTGAAAATCTGAAATAGCAAAAAGTCTCCTGTGAGGGGTAGGTTTAAGGGTAGGGTTGGTGTAGGGCAATAGAATATACGGTCTGTACAGTAGAAAAAGCATTACGCCTATGGGATGTCCCCACTTTTCACAAAAACAAACCTGTGTGTGTGTGCGTGTGTTGTGTGTGTGGTGTGTGTTGTGTCATTTTTACGTATATAGATCTAGTTAATATACATAAAACAGATAAAATGATACAATAGGCTTAAGGTGATATTTTAAGCTACTGTAGACAAATGCAATTAAAATCAAGTGAAATTATATTTCTGAAATATGTTTTTTCTTAAAATAACCACAAATAATTTGTCCTTTTCATGTATAGTATGCACCAATATAATAAAGAAAAAAAACATTAAAGTCACAGTTTCTTTCATTTCATAAATCATTTCAGATATTTGATAAATTCCCCATCCCACTAGTTCAAGTGCTCACATAAATCTGATCGTTTTTCTCCCCATTTCATGAGAAGACGATTAGATACTAAAACACTGTAATGGAATCTCTTTCTGAGGGTTTGCCGGTGGTAAATGATAGCAATTACTGTATAAAAAAACACACAGAGGCAGGCAAAAGATAATATCATAATCACATTATACGGTTAGAGTCCCTTTTCTTCCAAAACACAGCCATGCTCCGGTTTAATAGTAGCAATTCTGTTTTATTTGTTGTACCTTCGCAGAAAGTTTATATTCTCTGATGATTACAGAAGGGCTGAATAGTAGGGAGGGAACATGCATGGTATATAGAAAACACAATTCAACTTAATCATAATAATAAATGATTTAATATTTATTTACATTTGGGCTGAGAACAGAATCATTTAATTCAAGCTACTATACTGGTTTTGGACACACAGATGGCTTTTCTGTCATTCAGTAGTAGACATTTGGTTTCCTTTACAAAATACCTCTTGTTCACTGACAGACAGATGCATTCTGGGCTCAAAAACAAACACATTCGAGTGCTGTAAAAATGACGCGTAACCATCGGCCATCTGGTGAATATGATATATCAGGATTAAGGTGTGCGTTGTGGTAGCAATGACCTTGTTTGTCAGCTTTAACGGGTTAAACATGGATAGTTATTGGGTAAGCGTCACAGGTGCATGTACATCGCACCGCATGAAATCAAAGTGCATCAGCTGGTAACTTCAACACGAGCCACTGACCGGTGAGAATACTATGAGCGAATCTGCTGACGGGCAGCATTCTTCCTGTTCGGTGTCAGCCGAACAGCTTCAAGCCTGTAACCTACGTCTCTTAGGCACGGATTAAAATTAACAAGGCACCTCTAGCGTCGAAGCATCAACACTGTCCCGAAAAAAGAAAGCAGCATGTGTGCACATGGCAGCATTCGGGTCTCCGCTCTTATACTCTTTGAGCTGGAACTAAAACAACTAAATATTCCCTTATTTTAGACATCATGTATTCTATGTACAATACAGTTTGAATGTGTTAACATTCAGAATGAAAATGTGCTTTTTACATTCAGAGGGAGACGTCTCCCCTCTCCACTTCAGTTTTGTGGTCTACGATCTGCGCTACACTTACATGAAATAAAAGGCTTTTTTTTCAGTAATAATCATAATACGGTAAGAGCTATGAGGTAACACAATAACAATCATAATTATAATTTAAAAAAAATAATAACTTTTTGTTTCACTAGCTATTGCCTCCTGAGATGATGGCTCCTGCTTTGAATTCTGGGAAATGGCTGCTGGAATGTTTTGGTGAAGGGCATACAGTGTCTGGGAACAAGGGCAAAAGTGTGTGTGTTTGAATAAGAGTGCTGCGTTTGATTGAACAGGTGCAGAGGGCGGGGGATTCGGGAGGAGAAGGAAAACCTGAATGGGAGCAGGAGGTGGGAGTTTTGCAGCAGAGGTCTTGAATGCGGTAGCGGCGTCTCCTGCAGCGTTCACTCTCCCCGTCCTTCTGCTCTGGTAATGAGATACTATCAGGTGACGCTCAGCTGGGCGAAGCCAATCAACTTCACCTCATCTGGGATCTCTGTGCTGTCACAACCAGATGCCTGGAGACACAAACACAAAGAAACAAATGCACGTTAATGCAGCTGAAACAAATCACAGCTTGTGTGACTGCTGAAGCATTATTCAAAGGAATGTTCCGGGTTCAGCATGTTAAAGAGGTCCTATTATGCTCTTTTACAAAGTCTTGATTTTGTTTTGGGGGTGTACTAGCACACTCGTACTAGGTTGTTTGAAAAACACATTATTCTTCAGATATTTTACATTATTACAACACCTCTCTCCCCAGTCTGGCATGAATGGCTCAAATAGTTCCTGTATCAAATGAAGGCCCGCCTTCTGAAATTCGAAATGTGCTGTGATTGGTTAGCTGGGCCAGTGTTTTTCTATTTACAGGTGTTGTGATTGGTTACCTGGGCCAGTGTGTGTTGTGATTGGTTAGCTGGGCAAGTGTGTGCTGTGATTGGTTAGCTGGACCAGAATGTCCTGTGATTGGTTAGCTGGCCCAGTGTGTGCTGTGATTGGTTAGCTGGGCCAGTGTGTGCTGTGATTGGTTAGCGGGGCCAGTGTGTGTTGTGATTGGTTAGCTAGGACAGTGTGTGCTGTGATCGGTTAGCTGGGACAGTGTGTGTTGTGATCGGTTAGCTGTGCCAGTGTGGGCTGGACTTGGTCAGAGGGCAAGTGTTTTTTGTGCTGTGATTGGTCAGCTGGGCCAGTGTGTGCTGTGATAGTTTAGCTGGGCCAGTGTGTGCTGTGATAAGTTAGCTGGGAAAGGGTTCTTTGTGTTTGTATTGGCAGCACTCGGCGCCTCTCGGGAAATGTCTTGCCTCTTACCATAGCCGCTTGCGAGCTTCAGTGTAAATATTGCGTCTAAATCAAATCAATTTGAGCGTGATTTAAACTCGGATGATTGTAACCACTTTAAGTTCTTCTGCCTTGGGAAAGCTAGTGTGTCTATGACATAGTGATAACAATTGTTGCCTTCTCTAGTGCAGCTCAAACCAGGTCTCGTCCCATTCATCGATATCTGTGATATCACAAATCCCAGAAAATATGCGTTGCAGTCCAAACGAGTCGTTCGTTGTAGTTTTTGAAAAGTGTTTTGTTAAATAAAATACCTCCTTTTGAATTGGATTTTGAACTTTGTAAATTTGCAGATTTTTTTTTATGCTCAAACAGCAACATTAAACACTAACTAAAGTTAAAAAAGTGGTGAAAAAGCATATTAGGACCCTTTAAGCTTTTTTCAGCACTTGGTAGGCATACTGAGGTTACTCAGATAATAATTTGACTGTTTTTCGCAATAATTATATAAGAATTAAATTAAATAAAAATAGATATATAATAATATATGATTGGTAATTTTTTTAAATTACACACATGCAATAATAAGGTCCTTTTTGTAAAATAAAAAAATAGCTAAATAGAAATATAAAAAAATTATAATAATAAATAAATAATAAAATAAAATAAAATAAAACAAAAAACAAACATATGTGGCAATGTGATTACAATAAGGCAATAATTTCATCTATTAGGGACAACTAAACCATAGAAATATAATAAGAAATATTACCACATGACAATGTGTGCGAATGCACAGGAAAAAAAAAAAAATAATAATAATAATAAAAATACTATAATTATACTAGGTAATCTACATTACAAGGCAATAATTTGAAAACTTATAAATAATATTATAACAATAAGTACAAAAATAATAAATCTTGGCTATAACAAGTAGAAACATTATACACAATGGCGTGTTAGAGACTAGCTGTTAATAATACAGCTCTAAAAACTTAGTGGATATTAATTGTTATGTATATGTACAGTAACAAATTTTAATTAAATTAATATTAATTAATAATATAATTTATAACATTTATTATAACTATTTAAATATTTAATTATAATTAATAATAAAAAGTATTCATGGTAACTAGTTCTGATTATTACAAAATATTATTTTATGTAATAAAATAATTATGTAAAACTGCTGTGCAGTTTTATGCCTAATACAGTTGCTTCATTTTTGAAGCAGCATGCTGATGGCAAACTCAAATAAAATCATGTGAATCAAGTAAAGTGTTTCAGATCCGTCATATATGAGCTTCCAAACAGCAAGGCAGCTCACTAGGCTTTGCAATGCATCATCATAATGCTAGTAAGCCCGGTAACTTTCGCACAATATGAAGAAGGATACCAGAAAAAGACACTTTACCTGGTTCAAATTCATCAGCAACACGTAACCAGATGTTCATCCACTTAGAAAAGTAGGTTCACCTCAGAAAGCACTATTTAGGCAACTTTACAGCTCATATAATAAATGGGTTTTTACTGAATAATTCATGCAAGTGCTTTAACAACAGCAGCTTCGCATGTGCACTTTTAAACCCTCCGCAATGCTGGTACACATTTACTTACATTTCGAGTGCATACTAAAAATAAAATAATAAAAAATTAATATAAATAAATAAATACCCCAAGGTACTTGATAATCAATATTATGCCACAAATTCTGTCATACAGTTTAACCTGCATTGAATCTAGACACTCTCCATTATTTTGTGGACATTACTAAAATAAAAAAATATAAACAAACAATAGGTACTGAAAAAACAGTATGCCCCAATTCTGTTAATAGAAAAGTTCAACTGCAAGGAATCTAGACGCTTGCCCTAAATTTTATGGCAATAAAACATACTAAAAAATTAAAATAAATAAATAAACAAACAAACAAAAAAGGTAATCCAACATCATGTCACAAACGCTGTTTATCTCGCATTGAATCGGATACTTCCTTTATATTTTATGCGCATTAACTAAATTAAAAGAAGAAATAAATAATGAGATGAATTAAAAACATAAATAAACCCAAGGTAATTGTAATCAACATTATGCCACAAATTCTGTCAGCAGAGTTTAACTTGCACTGAACCTGGACTATTCCTCTAATGGTTACTATTCGTTTACTGTACTTCACATTTTGACTTAACTTCCAAAAACTAATATCTAAGAGACTTCAAAAAGGGAGGTTAAGGGATGAAAGGCAAAAGAAAACATGAAAGAGTAATGAAATGGTGGTCTGTCTTTGACGGGTGTCTAATGACGGAGCGGCGCTGGGCAGAGAGCAGATCATCTTATCGCAGGTAACACAGCCCGAGTGTCTGGAGGAAATCGACCGCCTGTCCGTATTCTCTGGAGAAGACACAGAAACATCAGCGTCAGGGTCAGAACGCTATATTAGACGGAGGTGTGTGTGTGTGTGTGTATTTATATGTTAGTGAGCGTCTGCTCTCTCTGAAAAACACTGCAGTGAAACACGGGCTTGAGTTCATGCTCCTGCTAAATAAGAGGGACTGTGACCCTTAGAAAGGTCTGACCATAAAACTCCTCACTGACGTAACTCACATTTCTCCTGAGTGAAGCATTATGAATTACTCAGAAATGAAGGAAGTACTTCTTCTTCTGCTGTGTGTGTGTGCTTACACATGCAGAAAACACTCTGATAGACACATACTGTAGACACTGGTAAAATAAAAGTGATATTTGGAAATATTTAGCTTAATATGCATAGTCAACTGTAAGACTGCTACGATAGAAACATCCAGATATGTATTTGTATCTTCTACAGGAAGGACAACACTTAATAAATTAAATGTAAAATATAAAACATTTTTATTGTAAAAAACATTTAATAAAAAAAAAAACTTACTAAATAAAAATAACAAAAATAAAAATTTCATTACATTTGTAATTAATAATATAAATATTTTAAGTTTGATAGTATTAAAAAACGAGATTTGTATAAAAATGTTAATTAGATTTAATGTGTTTTCTCTCTCTATATATATATATATACACACACAATAAAAAATAAAACTTAATCTAACATAAAAATAATTTTATAAAGCTAGATAGATAGATAGATAGATAGATAGATAAGATAGATAGATAGATAGATAGAATTAAAATGAAAAAAAAAAACTAGAAATTAAAAAAATTTTAAATAGTAATGTAATTAAAAATGCAAAATATATTAATTTAAAAATTTTATTTTATTTAAATATAATTTTTTAAATATGTTTTATTATTTTTTTAGTGCAGTAACTTCTTATCTAAAAGCAATAAATCGTCCGCTGTACTGTGTGCCTAATAATGCCCTTCTGCTGTGATTATACTGAAAACACAGCATTAGCACAGCCTTTTGCACCTAATAGCTGAAGTGAGCTATTAGCAGGCTCATGCTATATGAAAACATCAACTTTAGTGCGACTAAAATCACTAATTTAGTTATCAAACTAAAAATGTGTGGCTTATTCACAAACTATATTGGTTTGTTTGGAGGAAACAAGATCAACTTTTGTTTGCATGAGACAACATCACTTTCACAAGCCCTTGCAATGCACCATCCTCATTGAAATCAATGTATTTCCAGCATCAGCTTTAATGTGCATAAACTGTTACGCTCAAACCACAGAGCCTCCATGTGTGCACACAGCAACCACAAACACAAGTCTTCTTCACGGTTCAATATCCAAGCAGCCTAATTGTCTGAGTTGCACACAGTGTAGTCAGGAGTGACATTAGTAAATGAGATCGGAGAACCGGGCAGCCTGAGATATTCCACACACACGCCACGGTCTACGTTCCTGTTACATATGCACATTTCTCAGAGTTGTTTTCTAATCATGATGTGAAGTTCTCTCCAGGGACGCTCAAGCTGAAATTAAACAATAAAACTCCACACTTCATAATGCGATTTTCGAAAACACTCCAGGTGCAACTGAGAAATGCATTCTGGGAGCTCTGTGGAGGGTCGGAGGGTGAAGTTAAGGGTAAGAGCTGGCAGATGCTGTAGAAATAGCTCTCTGAGAAAGGCCGCAGCAGAATGAGCCGCCTGCTAACACGCAGATGTTGTTTACCACCAACTCATCTAACGGAGTGATTAAACACAGCCGTCGCCGCCGTATTGCCCAGTCCACCGGGACCTGCCCTTAACGATTAGTGTTTTCTAGGAATGGTTCATCTAAAGTTTAGATAAAGTTACTTTTCAACCTGTGTGTATATATATATATATATATATATATATATAATATAATTTCATATATTATATGAAGAGTTAATTTGCAAAAACCGATAAACGCCACTTTAAAAAAAAAAAGAGCTGAATGCCGTGCATTATTCTCCACATATAGCGTGATCTGAACCCTAAACACGTTTTGTCAAAAAAACCGATTTTGTCCACTTTCAAGGCATCGCGAATTCACGTTTTACTGCACAAGCCGACAAGCGGCCATGTTGTTTTTGAACAGAAGCCGACAAGTCTTTTTTAGCGAATCAGCGTGCTGTATTCAAGTCAGGTGACAAGGCTACTTTCACTTAAAAAAGACGTGCTAGCTGAGAAGAGTTTCGTCAAAGCTGACTAAAAGTAATCGAGGATGGATAATTTTGACTAACTCAATGAACTTGTGATATCTTCTTCAGGACAAAAAAGGAAAATAAAAGCTGAAACGTTTTCACGGAAACTTGCAAAAGCACCGCATTACAATGATGAGGGAAAAGTGCCGTGTATTGCATCACATCCATACAGTTTATGATCACAACAACAACAACAAACGTTTCAGTCAGGCATCTACATTGTCATCTGAGAAGATTACAAAGATTAAACAAGTGTTTATTTAAACTCTAAAACATGAAATGTGGAGTTAAATCTGCTTTTGCTATAAAACAAACTTTTAATATGTAAAAAAAAAACATACTTTCAATGAACTTTAATTTTGTAAAATACATGTATTTGTTTAAGTTATTATTACTTAATCAAAAAAACCCAACTGCAGTTTGATTGATATTAACTGGAATGCGCAATAAAAAAACGTGATTTCTGAAAAAAAATTTAATGGAGTTATCGGTTTCAATGATAAACCGATATATCTGATTATATTTCAATGAGTATTTAATGCTATTTATAAAACTTATATATATATCTATATATATATATATATATCTATATATTAGGGCGCGTTTGACACAAATTCATAACGCGAGTCAATTCCATTCACAAAAGGGGCCTTTTTGCGATTCGATTACCAATTCGATTTGATATCGATTATTTTGGATATATATCCGGTACAGTACATACCAAATTTTCTCAAAGAAAAAAAATCTCAACTAATGCTGTAAAAATATTCATGAGAGTCAGTTGGTACTACATTAAAATAATATTGAAGGTTAAAATTGACTGAATTGTTAAAACATTTTATTTTTTGTCTTTAAAATATATATATTTAAAGGTTTTTAAAAATAATAGTTTACAATTACATTAATAAGATTCAATTCGTTTTTTTTTAACTATAACAATGGGGCGTCAGTAAAAAACGGATGGATTTATTAAACTAAATGAAACCTGATCAAAAATGTATAGAAATGTTATATGGTGCATATTTTTAGCAAAATGCCCCTCTCTACAGTGTATTTTTCTATCTGACTAATGAATTTATGGTCACAGAATATGTCTTTTCTGAGGTAAATGCGACGTTACGTGACACATTGTTTACAAGACGTTATATTGACGTCTTTGCGCAGCTGAAACACTGATTGAGTGATTACATGAGACAGGACACGGATTGTAAAGTTGAACTCTTTCTTTTAACTTACCTTCGGATGTTTAGTCATGTTTATTTTGTGATGAAACTGGTATTAATGTGGAGGAGATGATCAGTTCACATGCGCCTCGCGCTGCGTCTGATTACGAAGCGCTTACAGACTAGTGCGATATGTATGTAGCACATTAAACAGCACCAAAACAGGATTTATTGTTTGAATACTGTAATACAATGGACAGAATTGAAATCTGAGACTTTGTTTCATATAAAAATTACCAAAGCACAATGCTTATTGCAATATATTGGATGGGACGTTTGTTGTATTTCACTTCAAATGTTGACTACTGTAAATCAATTATACTAAAGTATCTTTGCAACAGGTATTTTTTTATGCTTTATCCTTCACATGTAATAACCTAAAACACTATCTAACACTTGATGGCTGCTCTGTCAATTCCTCGTCATCAGTTAGGTGCGCTATTTGATAGCAACGTTCCTTTGAAAACCATGTTTCTAGTATTTGTAAAACCACATTTTTCCATCTTAAATATATATCTAAATTACGACCTATGCTCTCAATGTCAGATGCTTAAATGTTAATTCATGCGTACATGACCTCAAGGTTAGATTATTGTAATACTTTATTGGGTGGTTGTTCTGCACGCAAACAAACAAACTCCAGCTGGTCCAAAATGAAGCAGCAAGAGTTCTTACTAGAACCAGGAAGTACGACCATATTAGCCCGGTTCTGTCAACACTGCACTGGCTCCCTTTTGAACAACGAATACATTTTAAAATCTTGCTAATTACTTATAAAGCCCTGAATGGTTTAGCTCCTCAGTACTAACGCATTATTGTCCTTCACGTCCGCTGCGATCTCAAAACTCTGGCCATTTGATAATACCTAGAATATCAAAATCAACTGCGGGCATCAGATCCTATTCTTATTTGGTGCCCAAACTCTGGAACAATCTACCTAGCGTTGTTCGGGAGGCAGACACACTCTAAAAGAACCCTAGAGACAGATCCCCTGCGAAGACCTCGATGACCATCGGCACAAGACCACGGGAACCAGACGAGTCCTCTGCTCAATCTGAAGTGTGTTGCAGCCTGGAATTAAACCACGCCATGCTGGTTTCGTCTGGCCAGAGGAGAACTGGCCCCCCAACTGAGCCTGGTTTCTCCTAAGGCTTTTTTTTCTGTCACCGATGGAGTTTTGGTTCCTTGCCGCTGTCGCCTTTGGCTTGCTTAGTTGGGGACACAATTTCTGGCAGCATTGTTGACTTGAGTGCACAGATACTATTGGAAGAGAACTAAACTGTGCTGGACGATGACATCACTGAATCAACAATGAACTGACTTTAACTGATAAACTGACTGTTTTCTATTGTCCTCTTGCATTATCAGCACTCGTTTTTGCTGTTTAACAGTGTAAAGCTGCTTTGACACAATCAGTATTGTATAAAGCACTATATAAATAAAGGTGACTTGACTTTATTTGATGAAACGTATCTATTCGAATATGATCTCAGCAGACTATTCATGACAACGGTGAAAGCATTATCCTATCCAATATAACGGGATCCACTTAAAAGTGGATTAAAGCTGCGTCTATCAGCACTATCTGTCTCTACTCTTCCACAAAGAGTGAAATGCAAAAGGCCGGGGGAATATGAACAGATATTTCTACAGGATCCTGCGGTCTAACGCGTTCCCTTCTTCATCTATATGGGTTTAGTGAAAATGCTCGGTGACATTTTAATTCGGGTATTCATGTACCTGCCAGAAATTCCCAGTTCTGTCTTTTTTTTTTACGCATTAAAAGGCATCATTAAACACTCTTCTAATATTCTCTCAGGTTTGACGTGTGCTCAGAGTAATCAATAAGTAATTATGTAATGAAAATTCATTACGCTGTCAAAGACGTGATTTCAGCAAATAATAAATTAATGGCTGTGTGGGACCTGAGGGATGTACGGCGTGCATATTCAATGCACAATGATCAAAACAAACAGCATCGTACAAAAACAAATCACTTTTTGTTCCTGACAAACTGAAGGACTTGCCGTGTCTTTTCCAGTTTTTCGTAACTGGATTGCAAAAAAAAAGCCGCAATGGCCTCAATTACATTGTTTACTAAACTACAAGTTTATTAAAGTTAACTAAAACTAAAACCACTATTTAGTATTAAAATAACTAATACTGAAATAAAAAATAATAAAAACTATCTAGAACTATATATAAAAAACACAACAAAATTACTAAAACCAAAATTTAAATAAAAACTCAAAATTCAAATATAAAAATGAATAATATAATCAAGTCAATATTATAAAATCCAGTTATTCGTAACTGATTAAAAAAAGCCTCAGCTGTCTTGAACAAGTCAGATCTATTTTATTTCAAGTAGCATTTCCTTGAAAGAAAATAAATGTTAAATGAAATATAAAAAAAACTTACATTGATTTTTATTTTAGATAGTTGCCAACTTGACTTGATATACTAAAACGGAAATAAAATAAATAAATAAAATAAATAAAAAAAAAAAAAAAAAAAAAAAAAAATATATATACAGTATATATATAGATACAGGGTGCGAACTACGTGGGAGCTAGGGGGAGCTCGGCTCCCCTAAATAAGACATGGGCTCCCCTGAAAACATGACTTGTAAAATTTTGGGGGGTCTCAAAAAATATAGACAATGTGTTATTTTGACGTGTAATTTCAGTTTTGTGTAATGTGATCATCGTGGATTATTATGTGTAAAATTGCAAAAATATCATTCATTCATGCATGATGGCGATTTAAACCTAATTCACTTCAATAAAGATAACTATACATGCTATTCTTGTCATGAGTATCAAGGTGTGGGGGCGCTGCGGTGCAAATTCCACTCATGTTTAGTACATGTTAACTCAAAGATTCATAGAAAAAAATATAAACGTTGGACTCTGTGGTCGATTCTGTGTTAAGGTAAGGCATGTTATTTGCAATTATGTGTTGTGGTTGTTATAGGAGGGGCGGTCTAAATCGTGGAAACAGTTGTTCATAATTGGATTTTGAAAGTAACTTTATAGAGATTTCACCCACAAAGAGCAATTTCTAGCCAATGAAATACAAAGAGCATAACCAGAAAATGTATATGTATATTTTACAGTTAATTTCCATTACTTTTCCAGGCCATGATATTCCCAGCTTTTCCTGAATCATGGGAATCCTGCAAGATTCTCTGTGACATTTAGCATCCGAATACTCACCAACTTAAAGGTCAATAATTTATAGGTAATTGGGTCTTCTACAATCTTCTGAAGGTTAGCAGCCACTGGGAAAACACATGTAGAAAAAGATACTGACATTAGAACTGAGCGATATAGCTAAACAAACAATATCTGGATATGCAGTATCTCAGCATTCATGTATTTGCTCTGAAATGCCTTGAAGCAGGGGTCTTGAACTCAAATTGCCCTGAGGGCCACTAGGCAAATTGTGTGTAGCCGTGAATTTTAACTACATGCATTAATTGGTGCAGTTATGGCGTTACTGATGCATGGACAGCTCTTTTCAGAGCTGAGCGACTCATCTTATCTGTATACCTAGCATATTGCTCTGAATGTTTAGTGAACTAATGACCCCTGGAATTGTTTCCTTTTGCAATTTTCTCCTTGCAGATGAAGCAGGTATGAGCTCCATTACAAAACCAGAAGCATCACAAGTTGCTGTAATGGTCAGAAGTAATTCAAATTTTAGTAATATCTGTTAATTAAGAATTTATACTATATTATATACAAATTTAAATAATAAAATGTTTATTAATTAAAAAAATTATTATAAAAATAAAATAACCTAACAGTAGAGCATGCCGTATGGCAAGATTAAGGGGTTTGATTCCCAGGAAAATGCATGAAGTAATCACATTACACACACTACCTTCAATGCCATGAAAATCACTTTAGCTAAAAGTGTCTGCCAAATGCATAAACGTAAATGCAGTATTTAGGGACTAAAATGCAATCAATTCAAACTTATGGTTTTTGTAAATAAAAGCATTGCATTTCAGTCATACAGGCAAAATAAAGTTGCTGCACTGAGACTGTAACTGATATTACAGGGTTTCTAGAAATATGGAAATAACGTTGACTGTACCTTCTGAGCACACTGCAAAAAAACTGGTGCTCTTTCTTAGTATTTTTGTCTTGTTTTCCCAATACAAATGTCTAAAGATTCTTTCTCAGAAAACAAGACTTCATA
Source organism: Sinocyclocheilus anophthalmus (assembly GCA_018155175.1). Lineage (NCBI taxonomy): Eukaryota > Metazoa > Chordata > Actinopteri > Cypriniformes > Cyprinidae > Sinocyclocheilus > Sinocyclocheilus anophthalmus. The sequence goes on along the minus strand of JADLZN010010207.1, from coordinate 182,256 downwards.
TCTTAATTTTGCATGTCAAATAAAGCATCTTGATTTAAGAATGTATATGCAACATTTCAAGCCATAACTATGAATTTAAGATTGTTTTGCTCTGATTCAAGGCGTTTTAAGACCTTCATTTTTGGAACGGCAAATTAAGACTTCTTAAGACCTTTTTAAGACCGGGCAGTGTATTGGAGTTTAATATAATGTACATGCAACTGACCCACAACAACATCATGGCCATTGACCAGACCAGCAGAGAAGAGCTCCTGAGAAACTCCATCAGCAGTGTCTGAGGAGAAAAAACACAGATGCACAGCATGATATCACAGCAAGAAACCCGAGAGAACACAAAGTTAAAAGCATGTTCTGGCAAACCCACGCACACAAACATCAACAAGCAAGTCGCAATGGCCTCGATTGAACTGAACACGTCAGATCTCGAGCTGGGCAGTGTGACGAGATGTAGCAAGCAATGATCGAAAGAAAGCAAAGTTTAGTGTTTTATGGTTTGCCACTTTAAAATATAATCAACTGATGCGCAGTCAAACTTCAAATGTGTCAGAATTCAGAATTTAGAGTTGGAACAAAGAGTTTTATGATTTGCATTTTAACTTTTAAAGAAAATGTTAAATAATGTGTGACTTATTTATTTGTTATAAATAACCTAAATAATTTGTGGTTGCCAATAACAAGAGAACGTGATAGATAGATAGATAGATAGACAGATAGATAGATAGATAGATAGATGGATAGATAGATAGGTTCACAGAGAGAGAGAGAGAAAAAGAGATCTGCACACATGCAGAGCTCATCACGAGTCAGAGTGTGAACTGAATGAATGCTGAGATATTTCTCACGCTGGGCGTCTCTTAAGGTTTCTCTATTGCTAATGCTGCCTTCAAGTCACTCCAAAAAGATCATTTTTATTAGATGCAATAAACACCAGCACAATGTCATAATTACCAGTAGGAAACTGGATTTTCTCTGAGCTCCTGCTTACTGAGCTGGAGTCGTTTCGGCATGGCAGAATTAAATTTCTATTAATCATAGTCAGTTTTCAGCGTGTACAGTGACTGCACATTTAGTTCATGGGAGATTCTTCTGGGTTTCATCTATTTTAAAACCTGGAATAAAAATCTGATAACAGTCTTCATCAAACTTCAACTGGAGTTTGGTATGATATGCAATGAAAATGACATTTTAATTTTTGGAGAATGCAACAAGCTGTCTAGCACTTAATTAATTTTATAAAAACAAAATAAAATGGATTGTTTCGTAAAGGTGGGGTAAGTGATGTCTGGAAGCCAATATTGATATTTCAAATCACCAAAACAAACACGCCCCTACCCCAAAAGGGTCTCACCCCTATTTTGATAGCTCCGCCCCACACATACGTACGCAACGATTAGTTCTGTGAAACAAAGCAAAACCAATGTTACACCGTGTCTACACCAGACGTGAGTGGCGCGGCGCGACAGAAGACTATAGAACTCATTATAATCAGTGATGCTGTCTACACTGGATGCAGTGCGGCGTGACGCGACAAATCCCCGACAGAAAACTGCTGCTGCGTTCTATTTATGACGTACTGACACAAATTTCAAATGATTTTCAATGGTCGATTTGTCGCGTCCAGCTGTTGCGGCGCGAGGCACGGTGTTACTCACCTATCGAGAAGAAACAAAGCAACCTCGGCGTACGATCGCAGGCCTCCGCTCCTTGAGTTCTCTCCAGCGCTGGAAAGCTGATCCGATATTTACACGGGTCCTACTTCTTGCCTTATCGTAGTGATGTTACGTTCAACACGGAAGCTTTGAAGCTTGTATCAAAAAAACAACACACTTCACATTGAAGCTCTGTATCGCAGCATGATTCGTTTTGAGAAGAGCATGTGATCTATGATGTCCGAAGCTTCATTCGCCTGAAAACCACCTGACTGCTTCAGTATCTGGTTCAAACAAAGCGAACCTCAGCGCGTTTCCTTTACATTATGTTACATTATAATGTGTTAGCATTGTTTTTTTTTTGTTTTTTTTTAATCGTAATTTATATATTGACCTCAAAAATGAACTTTGGCCATAAAATAACACTATAAGGACTGAGGCAGAGTTAAAATAAACTCTAAAAAATAAATCTAAAATAGATTTAATTTATGAATTTATGTTTTATTTATTTGACTTATTTTAGTGCCAGTACACCGACACAAATGAATGACTTTGACAATTATTTATATAAAATATAATAAAACAAAGAATCAGTTGTTGAACCACATGTGAAACCACTGGCTGTATCGGAACATAACACTTTGGAAGGTGTTATTTATTTTTATGACCACTAGATGGCCGCACCATTTTAAAAAGCTTCGAGTAATGAACCTTTTTCCGATACAATTGTGTTGAAAGCTTTGCTGGTTCAGAACGCTTCACTTCGCCATCACTACCTTATCGTAAGCCTTCTTTTGTTCCGCAGACGTTTTCCTCTTTTGTTTTTTTAATCCGCCATCTCTATTTTTCTGTCGCTCGGCTCTGCTAATGTCCGTCCTGTGCACTAAGCGCTCTCTCCTCCGCATCATGAGTAGACACGCCCCTTACTGCTGATTGGCTACAAGTTTGTTTTGGTACTCGGCCTGACTCTGTATTGTAAAGCGTTTTTGAAAAAATACATACCCCACCTTTAATTTTCAATCTGGTACCATGGCAAAGATGTGCTTCCCTTTCCTTTATTCCACAAAATACTTGATTTAATGATTATGACAGCAGTACTGGGGACAGATTTTTATTTTTTTTGAATTGCTATTTTGTACACATAAATACCAAATGAACTGCAATCATTGTAATTACTTTTCCCTAATTTTTGAGAATGTTGAAAGATTAAATTTGCATTAAAATCAGGGAAATTGTACTTTGCACTTTTTCTAAGTCCTTAAAGCTATTATAATATATAATTCAAAAACAGAATGACTGGTTAAAAACAAACAAATACATCTATTAATCTAGCTGGATTACAACCAAACATGCCTACACTTCCCATCATTCCATGTGGTTGCACTAGAACAAGAATATATACATAAAGCATGCAAACCTAATGCCCATCCTTTACTTTTCATTTTGTTGCACTAGCGCTAACAAAGCTCCAAAAGTCTGTCGGGAAGTGAAAAAGAAATTGTGCCCATTTTATTCTGACCAAAATCACGTCGTGATGTTTCCCGGCCTCGTAAGTGGGAATTTCCCAGGAGGATTTGAAGGCAGCATAACACTACGACTGCGGCTGATGTATGATGAGGTGCACTGACCTTGCCCTGGAGTGAATTCAAACCGTATGTCATTCAACTCCTTCCTTGAGTTCCTGAGGGAAAGACGGAGAGAGAGAGAGAGGGAGATATCTGTGGTGAGAAATGGGCGTCCACCTGTCCGTCTGACTGTAAGAAAGCCAAGTGAGATCACAGCCATCTGTGCTGTTTCACTGAGCGTGTTTGCCGAGCCTGAAGTACACACACACACACACACACAGATACGAGCCTCAGCGGAGTCCTGTCCTCAGAGCTCTCCATATAATAATTTCGGAAGAAAATTTGACAGTGCCAGTAAGCAAGCAATCAGTGGCATGTTTTGTAAACCAGCGAGCTTCTTCTGTGATTACAGGGGTTTGGAGGAGAGATCGTTTTACACAAGCATTCAGGTGGGCTTTTAGAGGGAGTGCTGTGTTCATTTGAGTCGCTTTAATGAAGGAAGGCTTCACTGTACTGTAGATGATCTGCGGTTAAACGGCATTTCATATCACTAATGGATCTTTCATCATTTATAATGTTTTTTCTCCATTTCGGAGATTAATGTGGTCACTATGAACTGTTGCTGTATGGAAAAGAGTTGTACTGCAATGGAGGACTAGGAGTGAAATGAAGGAATAATTATCAATTTTACATAAAAAGGAAATAAATTATTCATTTTTGTAAATGGACAAATTAATAGACATTTAAAACTGCATATTTAATTGTAATTAAATACAAATAAATCAATAAATCTATTACATTTAAAAATACATTGACATTTAAAACGATTTAATTCACGTTTTAAAATGTAATTAAATAAATGAAATGAATAAATATTACTTACATTTTAAAATAAATTGACATTCTAAAACACAAATTAATAAATACTTCTTAAATAAAAAAAGAACATTTAAAACTGTCTATTTACTTCGTGTTGTAAAAGAAAATAATAAATTCATATTTATTAATGTAAAAATAAACTGACTTTTAAAAATCTATTTAATCCACATTTTAAAATGTAGTTAATTAAATTAAAAAATAAATAAACATTTTGTAACAACTGTCGATCAATTATGTTTAAAAAATATGTTTAAAACATAATAATAGATATATTTTTTTTAAATAAAATAACATTTAAAACTGTCTATTTAATTTGTGTTTTAAATGTAGTTAAGTATATGGACCATAAATAGTGTCAAAATCTACTTAAGTATATACAAAACCTAACCAAAAACAACTGTTATATTATATGCATTGCACACATCAGGGGTACAGCAGTGATATTAAATGTTTTGCTTTTAAATTTTCAAAAAATTATACTCGGTATCACTGACATCATTACTACTAAAGATGTGATGCCAAATGAAAATCTGAAAACATAATGATTATTTCCCAAAACGGGCCGAGGGACTTCCTAACAGTGGGGTATAATGGTATGAGGGTTTCATGGACGATCGTCATGATCCTAAGGCTCTGGCGTTCTCAGTAAACACACCTGGAGTGCATCAACGCTCTGGTTCTTCTCACTGATGTTTATGATAAAGCGAGATCTGAGCCAGACCTTCACTTTGTCCTCTCCAACATCAAACAGTCTGTTCTGCTTCAGCAACAAGGCCTGACAACCTCATAAAAGTTACATTTGCAGAGGAAAGGCAAAGGACACAAATAATATGCACAGGCTGCAGTCATTTAAGCAGGAGAGAAGACTGAAGTCACCAGAGCTACGGGAGATGAAGCTCGTCATGCTCACCGGGGGAAGTGTCAGACAGAAAGAAGTAGGTGTACACTCTGAGTGAAAAGTGTAATGTCAAGAACATGTCCAGGTCACATTTCATGCCATTTTAAAGCCAATTTCAGCACCGCTTTAGCTTGTTCTAAAAGTATGCAGCTTAATCATGCTGCCTTCTAAGAAACCTTCTTTTAGGTTTCAGATTTATCCTTCACAAAGACGACAATCCTATAATGGACTGTGACGAGAGCTCAGTGGGAAAAAATTAGTGTAGGATTTACTTTGAAAAATGTTTTCCCTCACAATCAATAGTGAATACACACACACACAACACCACCACACAAACATATACTATATATATTAGATATAAAGTGTCTTTACAGACATTGTAATGTGGCACGGTGTAAAACTTGACACCCATTTTGATTCTGTTGCTCAACAGAATACCTGATACTGCGTTTACTGTACGCATGAATCCCGTTTCATTTTATGAAAGGTCAAGACTCCATATTAGCGAGCGGTGTGTGTGTGAGTCCCTTCAGCGGCTGCTCCAGAGATCCAGCTGCGCTATTGAGCCCAGTGGACTTATTTAGCAGATTGACACTTGCATTAGCCTCATTTTCTCTAGTACTAGATTATAATGACAGCAATCATCACTGGTGTCGCTCTCCACCCCTCCGTCTCTCTCCCGCTCTCAAGTAGGTCACTTAACTGATCGTCAGAGGAATGGGATCTTACTCTAGGCGAATATACCAACAGCAAATTTAAGAGGTTTCTATAGCCAATCCCACATTATGATGCATGGTGGGTTGTCAATGGCACGGTGGACCTTGAAGACTAAAAAGGATTTTAAAGAGCTAAACCATCATGCTGGCAGCGATAAATACGTTATGGAGCTAATAAAAAGTAGTCTGTAGGGGTGTGAAGCAATCTCAGCAGGCAGATGAAATAAAACCAGATTTTTTTTCTTCTGATTTTAATGATTTCTGTTGTTTTGTATATCTTCCTCCTATGCCTTGTTACACTTTTGTCATTTCATTTCAGTTTAAGGCTGATATTATCATATCAATAACATCCTACTGCTTTCTACCCACTAGCATCAGAAAATATATAGTATCTGTGGTGTGTGTGGTGGGTGTGTGTGTGCTGTGTGTGTGTATTCTATATATCTATCTATATATATATATATCATCTATCTGTTATAACCACATACACACCACAAACCCTTTGTGTATTTTAAGGTTAAAAAAACTTAAATCAGTATCTTTATCAAATCAAATTAGTATCATTTGGTATATGAGGATTAAACATGCGTTTACATCAGGTAATTATATACTGTTTCAGAGCAAAATTCAGAAGAAAAGACAGCATTTGTAATGCTCAGTTACAAAGAGAAAAGCCTCATTGTTTACATGATAAATAGATAGATACTAACAAAGAAATAGATAAAATAGAAGAATTAAAACAGGTAACCCATTATGTTAAGGTGTGTGATAATATGTTATGTAATAATAAAGATTTATTTCATATTGATGGAGTGTTTGATTGCAACCAAAGCCATGACTGTAAAATAAAATAAAGTACATAAATACATAAACAAACAAAAATAAGGAAATCAAAATTAATCAAATTTGCAATGGGTTTACTTCAAACATTTTGGAAAGGGTAAAATATCAGGATATTATTTACCAGGTACACTCTAAAAAATGCTGGGTTAAATACAACCCAGTGCTGCGTAAAAATAGGACAAACCAGCCAATTAGGTGTTTTTGACCAGGCAGTTGGTGTTAAACATTTAACCCAACCTTTAGGTAGTAAGCCCAACTGTGGGTCAAACAAACCGATTGCGGGTTTGTCCTATTTACCCAGCAATGGGTTTGTATTAAACCCAGCATTTGTAGAGTGTAACTTCTCCAATCAGACTCATCCAATCAGGAATTTAGAGTTGCATCTAATTAAAAAATAAGAAATATTAAAAAGATTAAAGTATAGAACTAACACTAAAAAAGTAAATAATATAAATAGAATAGTAACACTTCACAATAAAGTCTTATTATGCTAATTAATGCATTAACTGAGATTAAATAACTATGAGCAATTAATTTGTTACAACACATATTATTGACTAAAATTAGCATTAACTAAAATTAACAATGAGCAATTCATTTGTTACACTACACGTATATTAATTGTTTTTAAAAAATACAACCGTTCATAGTTAGTTCATGATAGCTCTGGTACATTAATAAATGTTAACATACAACTTTTGATTCAATCATGTTTAGTAACCAGTGTTAATTTTAACAGCACATTTTGATTTAGTTTTAATCATAATCTTTTGACTAAAATGCATTTAGTTTTAGTCATATTTTAGTCATCTGAATTGTTTTCAGTTGTAGTCGATTACATATCATAAGATTTTAGTCGACTAAATCTACAGTAAATTTAGTCGGCTAATGGGTTTAGTTACAGTGCATTTATTAAGCATTTCTCTAAAATTTCCAAACTCATTATATAGGTTTGATATTAAGGTTTTATCATGATAGACACTGATTTAACTGTGGTGACACACAACATGCCTTTATGATAAAATTAAATAAAACCACTTCTCATAAAGAACAAGAACATGGTCTCTTTTTAATGAAATACCAGTGGTTATATAAGTTAATTATGCATTCTTTAGCACTGTTTACATAGTTCTTCATTTCTTCAAGCCTGAATATTTATTTCTATAAATAAATTAGATTAAGCTTAGGGTACTAAAGTTTATTCAGTCAAGATCAGTGCGTGATTCTTGTTGCTTGATTAACATCCATGACTTGGACAATAGCAACTAAATTAGGCTGCTGTACCTTTAAATGCGAATGCACAGCTGCAATGGATCAATGGATGCAATGTACTGATACACGTTCTCCCAAATGTTTATGTTCACTTAAGACGTAATCAACGAGTGTTTAGTGATACTCGTCAAAACGGACAATCGACATCATTTTGGTGTGTAATTATCCGGTCATGCGACGCGAAAGAGTACTCGTTGCGCTGTGAGAGGCGCTTCTGTGGTGTATGTGCTTCATGTCTTCTGCGCTCAGAAAACCCGAGCCGAACCGCGTTCTCTTTCGTCACAGATTTATCCATATGTCTGCTTTCTCTTTACTCATACATTTGGACATTTTTTAACGTTTTATGAGACGTGCAGCAAGTATATGTTAGCTTATGTCCCGCCGGTTCATATGTATGCATCTAGCCTCCGAACAACGCAGCAGATTCGTTCTGAAAGAAACTCTTTCCAACTCGTCCCTCCCTAACATTTTCGTCTCGTTAAATGTTGAAATGAACATTAAGTGAAGATTAATATGCTTTAGAATTATTTTTCATTGTTAGTTCATGGTAACTAGTTGCTAACTAATATTACAAATGTTGTGAATAGAGTAGAATAGAATAGAATGGAATAGCTGGTTTTTATAGTTTGGTTTTTGTCCAATTTGAGACCAAATTTCAAAAAAGAAAAGAAGATACAAAGAGATTCACTTTATGCTTTTAGAAAAGGTAACAAATATCCTGAAAATCAATTCTAGGGGACAAACATTTACTCTTGATAATAATAGTAAACTAAAAAACTGAATTTCTGACACTGCTGTCTGCAGCATCTTTAAGTGTCAAATGCAGGTTGTTGTGCTTGTGCCTCAGAGGCTGGATATTTTGATGCAGTCATCGCCAGCGGCAGTAAACTGACACAGCACAGGCATCTTAGAGCCAGTTTTGTCGTTATGTTTTGACAGTTTTCGGAGGTCAAGCTCTCGAGACAACCATGCACACATACACTCCCAAAAACACAGCGGTACTCTGCGTGAAGCGTGGCTGGCCAGCCTTCGGGCTGCTGTGATTCAGCCATGCGGTATGACCTGCTGTTGTTATCCAGCCAATCAATCCTGAGAGAGCCGCAAGGCACGGAAAGCCCTCATACTTGACACTTGTCTCCTGCTGGCTCGAGGTGATATTTTCACCCTGAGGCCAGAGGAAATCAGCACCCTGCTGCTGTTTTCTCACTTTTCTTCTCATGGGAGCCTCTGGTTCTCATCTAACTGATCTGATATCCGTCATTTCCGTCAGGAGACGTCAGCTCCACAACCACTTGACTACAAAAGACCTTAACAACCAAACAAACAGGGTGAGCTATTATAATACTTATCTATTCATTGTTACATATTTAGAAAGTATAGTGCATTAAAACAACCAAGTTCAGTTGTAACAATGAATCTGAAAATACTATAATGCATTTTAACTTTATAAAAGGATATAAATGTACATAAAATATCTTTATAAAAAGATATAAATGTACATTAAATGTACATTATGAATCTGGTAAAATACGTTTTTATCACATTGATCATCATTAGTGGAATTTTTTATTTTTTTTTAAGTACAAAAAGTGTTTGCACCTAATAGCACGTTATGAAATTTATTTAAGTTTATTTCAATTGTATTTAAATTAAAATGATTTGTGTGTGTGTGTAATCGTCACGGAAATAATATAATGTAAAAAAGTGATGTAACAATGTAAAATATATTGGTAACACTTTACTAAGCCTTCATATATAATGTATAAAAAGGGTATTTTTTATGCATTAATTGTGCCTTCTGATGCACTTTATAATGCATTTGTATGATTTTCAGTTGCAAACTTTTAAATGCATTGTAACTTTGGTTATAGTTATTTATGAAAAGATATAATGCATTCAAATGTACATTATGAATCTCTTTAATGCTTTATACATAAAGGTCTCTTGATGTATAATGCATGCTATCTTTAAGGTGCCAAAAATGGTCTCAATTTTCTTAATGCAAAACATCATTTTTCTTTTTTGTTTGAAGTGTTGTCAAGAAATTGACCTAATAAAATAACCAACCAGCAGTCAGCCATAATAACCTATTCCATGAGAGAGAGTGTCCGATAATAGGGGAATTAGCGTGGTAAAGCAAATAGTATCTGGATGGTCATGACTTAAGTTTTAACATATTATTCAAAAGTACTCTTCATTTTTCATTTGCAAAACTTTTTTATTAAGGAAAAAAATTACTGAGTGGACCTTTAAGAACAATTAGTTACAATTAACTTAAGAACCATTTATGTTTTTTCCCCTCTGTGCACTTTATTTTCCTCTAAAGAACTGCTAACTAATGAGAGTAAGACTTTAATTGAGGGAGTTAATTTAATTCAAATCCAGCTCTAATGAGGTTTCACTCTGTTCAGTTTTGTCTGGTCTGAAAAATGGGATGGTAGTCTCACAAATCAAAAGGTTTCAAGCCGAGTTTGCTACTGATTACCCTAAATTACAAAGACAGATTGTTTTAAAACAGACACATCCAAGCGTGCGGAAAAAACTGAGTGTGCAATATGCAAATCACGTCAAATTGTAAAACTTTTCCTGATAAATTGTACATAAAGTGTGCTTTGGATCAAAATGCATGCGTCCCAATCTCCACAGCATCAATCTGCATTTTTTTATTCCTGTGGTTTTTAACATTTATTTAAGAGTGTAGCCCTTTTTTAAGTGAATTGCTAAAAAAATTGCTAAATTGAATACATAAATACTCTTGGGTCGTACATGCAACTGTTTAATTTCTGCACCACTAGTATCACCAAATAAAAATATAAAAACAGAATTCTTCAAACAGGTTTCCTGAACACTTTTTAATAGTTTCTCAATGTTTACTTGCTGTTACTCACTGTTTCTCATTGTTGACTCACTATCATCTGATCACTGTTTATTTAGAAGTTGTATATATATTGTTCGGGGGAAAATAATACTTTTATTCAGCAAGAATGTGGTATACAGATGCAAAGTGAAAAATTAGGTCATTTATAATGTTACAAAAGATTTATATTGCAATGCTGCACTTTTGAACTTTATATTCATCAAAGAATCCTGAAAAAATCCTGACGAGTCATGCGTTTACAATGTTTTGTCTAATTAATTACATGTGGTAATCAATTAATCACAAATTATTCGGACATCAAATTTACCGCCAAAAGATTATTTAAAGTCATTATTGCATTAAATGAGAAAAGCATCACACAGACATTACAAAAAGTGTCTAAAATATTTATTTGATCGAATTTTTGACATTTATTACACAACGGCCATGACTTTATTTTATTTTTTTAAAGCTGTCATTACTACTGTATATATATAATAGAGAATATAGTTGTGTATATGGCATAAACTGTGTGTTCCTCTCTCTCTCGCTTCGCTCTATATATATACATTATATATAGATTCAGAATCAGAAAGGGCTTTATTGCCAAGTATATTCGCACACACAGGAATGAAGTAAATGGCTCTCTTTATGAATGGGCCATTGAATCATTGGCTCACCCAATTCGTTCAAAGGATTCATTCAGAAACAAATCACTGCTTTGTGTTGCTCAGACATGCACAACAGTTCTGCTGTGGCTTTATTGGTAAAATTTTCCTTGGTAAAATTGTGGAAAGACAGACAATATTATCTCTAAAAATATAACACAGTGTTATTTATTGAACTTGCATAAAGTCAATAGGTCTATCATATTTGCACTCGTCTGATATGACACTCATTACTCGAGTGATATTGCTCATCTATATCATATGCTGTAAATATGACAAAAACTCACACAGGGGCATATAAAGTAATTATAGGGGCATAGAACTGCATTCTATAGGCTACATCACAGGGAGTTGTAGCCCTGCAATAATGTTCATCACCAATCGAATGAATGTATTATTTTAACACATAATTTTTTCCATTTCCATAAGTAATTAATTAAATGTAAATGTAAAATCGATAGCCCTAATATATACACATATGCTATGCACAAGGAAGCCCTGATGTGAGTCATGAAAGCACTTTCTGCATGTCAGAAAAACACAATCTAACCCTCTGAATTTGCAACTGTGAAACGAAGCTAAATGTAATTCACCCTCCATAAAGAGGCCTGAGTGCAGAGCATCAAATCGAACGCAGCTTTCCGCTTCCGGAGCTTCATTACACACTAGTCGCGCGTAAAGAGCTTTGAGTAAGACTCCTGCGAAGTCGTGAGGCAGGGACAAATCCGTATCATATTCCGGCACAAAGGCTGTCAGAGATGATCGGCCAAACGCCTCATTGTTGTGTAATGGGAGCTGACAGGACTGAACTAAAACCATTGAGCGTGATCTGAGCCAGAGCGACAGTAGAAATGACTTCACAGCCAGCAGGCCAGATAACAACACCACTAGTTGATTAAATGTGTGTGAAGACTACACATATGAGGTTCAGCGTTCCTCTGGTACCATTATCTCAGATCCACTACGGCTTACAAAGCGAGAGTCGATCGCACACAACTAGAAAATAAAACCAAAAACACATCCACTGGGAGTGAGCAGACATTAGCTTTAGGAAGTTAAGTCTGAGGCTAACCTGAGGCAATAAAGGAGAAAACAGAATGGTTATAGAAAAATGCATGAGAGAAATCAATATGGAAGTTGTAGAGGGTACTAAATAAACACAAAAAAAGTAATAATCCTTCTACAGTATCAGAAGCATGAAGTACCGACTGCATTCAAATGCTCAAATGTCCATTAGAGCTTGTTTGAATGTGCCTTAATAATAATAATTCGTTGAAAAACCTGAAGGAATGTTTACTTAATTGGGAAACACTCAGACTACTGTACATAACATTAATTTAATTTGATAATATTTATAATAGCATTTAACTTTACATAAAAGTAATAGTTTTTTTGGGGTATCAAGCTAGGTATTACAATTCATGAAATTGAATCACCATTCAGAAGTGAATGTAGCGAATCAGCTCAAAGGGGGAATATGCATAATTAATCATAACTAGTTATAATTAAGTATAAATATTTAAATCCGATGTAAAAAAAAACAAACAAAAGGTATTTACTTGCCTCTCTGGGTCAACTGTCTGTCACTTCTAAAACACGTTAATTTTCCTGGTTAAGGGAAATAACTTGTTTGTTCCCTTACTGTACCATAACTACTCGAAGCATGTGCACAATTCGCATATTTAGTGACTGCAATATGATCACACAATGAACACCTCAGGTGTGATACAAGTAAGACTTTATTAACTACATAAACACTTAAAGTAGTCTAAAATACACATACACACACACACACACACACACACACGCATACAGTTGGTATAGGAACAGGATTAAAGCTTAGCCAGTAAAGAGAGAGAAATAAAACATGAAGCTTATGGGACCATTGGATTGCACAATCACAGGCCTGAAGGAAACATCATTTCTTAGTTCAAAACACCCCTTTGTAAAAAGTGGCATGTGAGAATTAATGTATCAATTACTCAGACTAGTCTTGATACTTGCACGTCTTGTCTGTCCTGAAAGAGAGGCTTGATGCAATTTGAAGGCTCAAGTTGATCTTTGCTGAACTTGGTTGATGAAAAAGAACCAGTTTGAGTCAGATAATCTTGGTGAATGGAAAAGTCAAGGTCAGGCTTTGGGGTGGTCCTTAGAGCGTTTTAGCTCACATCCTTATCTTCTCAGAATCTAACAGAACTGCAGACTGAAGACTTAGTAGAAAAAGAAACTCTAGGCGGAACGGTGCGTGGGCCCTTTTAAAGTCTGAGAAGATTCCCACCTCTTAGGATGGGCTTGTCCAATGAAAAAGGCTAAAATCCCAAGCGGGAGGTTGCAATTAATGGAGGGTTTTACGACCCTTTGTGTGAGGGCAAGGCAATTTGCAAATGGAACTTGAATCAAATTACTAAAGATTCTTAGAACACTAATATACTGCCTATGCACCAACATATAATATACAATCTTGTTTAGATAATCAGAAGGCGAATTCATAGACACTAAACATGGTAAGATTACATATAGGTAAGATTACCTGAAACGAGTTGGTTTCTATCATAGCATGCATACAAACAGTAATACAAGCTAAAGACCAATATACAGGACAGTAACAACTACACACTGACCTGAAGGAATGTGTGTTCATTCAAAGAAAGGTTTTCCTATGATTTAATTAGAGAACAGTCCATTTCTCTGGCATTATGTGTCTTTCCTATGAGGAAAATCAGTGAGTTGCTCTGCCCGCATTCCTTTGAACAATAAAACTGATATCAGCATGCTTGCCATGGAAACCAGAGCCCACTGTGTCTGCCCTTTCTGAGGTGTTAAACGCCATTTTTTCGGGGAAGGGTCCATTAGACCCCTTCATATGGCTTTGTTTTAACTGATTGGTGTTTTACAGAGTATTGTTTAAATAGAACCTAAAAAAATATATATTTTGTGTCTGATTGGTCCAGACGCTACATGAATTTATAATACCTTTTAATTTCTAATTCAAATACTGAAATACTGAATTCAAATATGAATTAAGCTAGCTAAAGAAAGCAGAATAACAAGTAGAATTTGAAAGCAAGGAAGCAGCATTAAATGAATATGAGAAATTCATATAGCTATAATTTTAATGATGGATAGATCGATCGATAGATCGATAGAATGACAGAACGATAGAACGATAGACAGACAGACAGACAGACGATAGATAGACAGACAGACGATAGATAGATGGATAGATAGATAGATAGATATAGACATGTACTCAATCCGACAGACCGACGATAGATAGACGATGATAGACGATATATAGACGCCATCAGACAAGACGACGACGATAGACCAGAATAGATAGATAGATGATTAGATTCGATAGATAGTAGATAGATAAGATAGATAGATGAATATATAGTAGAATAGAAGAGCATGAACGAACAAATGACACAGACAGAACGATAGACAGACAGACAGACAGAACAAGACAGTCCTACTGAATTTTTTGGTATCATGACAAACTTACTAACACTGGTTTAACTTTAACCTACAGCATGAGTTAAAACAACCCCTCTAAAAACAACCATTTCTTATAATGATCCAGTATCTGATCTGCGAAACCTAAACGACCTCTAATATTGACGCAATATTCAAAGTTTTCCTCAACATCAAGACACTCAGGATCATTAAATCTAGTCTTGTATTCTCTCCGAGTAAAACTACGAGTCTGGACTGAGCATCAAGCAGCAGGAACAGAGAGTAATGCTGGACTTAAGCATTCATTTACATGTCAAGGTTAGAATAATTACACATCCCTTGAGCTCTCGCTCCACTTGGCCTGTTTCTGGAGAGCAAGGTCTTTGTGTACTGGATAGGGGTCTAGGGAACATATGGAAGAGTGTGTTGTTGTGGGGTTTGTGTGTGTGTGTGTTTTGTGCCTCTATAATGAGTGTTGGGAAGGCGCCAGCAGACGCTGTTATCACATCAACCCAGACCCTATTACATACGAGAGTGAGACCAGCTTCTGTGCTGAGAAACTTTCCCACCAAACCCCCGGTATTATTCAGTGAGAATGCGGATAACAGAGTCCTTGGTGAGGGGCTCATTTCTATGAAAGAATATATTAACACAGGCAAAAGCAATCACAAACCAATTATGTCCCAATATTGTCTCCAATTGACAATGTGGTGCTACTATATAAGCAAAAAGCCACGAGAGGCTTGTTCATGCAGTCAGTTTTACCAAGGTTAAGAATGAAACCTGTCCTGTAAAGAGATATTCCACAACATGCACTATCTGCATTTTCGTACCTCATGCAGGGTTGGCGAAACTACGGTGGAGCTAGTGAGCTCAGCTCCCTTAATAAGACTGGCCTCCCTGAAACGTGATTTTGAAAATTTTTGTGGGGGGGGGGGGTCCTCAAAAAATAGTTGACACTGTTTTTTTTATTTTGACGGTTGCATTTTCAGTTTTGTGTAATGTGATCATCGTGTATTATTATGTGTAAAATTGCAAAAATGTAATTCATTCATGCATGACAGCGATTTAAACCTAATTCACTTCAATAAAGATACTATACATGCTATTCTTGTCATGAGCAACAAGCTGTGGGGGCGCTACGGTGTAAACTCCACTCATGTTTAGTACATGTTAAATCAAAGATTCATAGAACAAATATAAACGCTGAACTCTGTGGTCGATTCTGTGTTAAGGAAAGGCATGTTATTCGCAATTATGTGTTGTGGCTTGGTTGTTATAGGTCTGCGTGACTCTCGATGTCTTAGTCCTAATTGAACGGAGGAATTATGGTATTCTTCTGTAGGTTAGAGACAAGTAACTTTAACCGTTGTTCATTTGAACTCAAAGACAGCCTGATGCTTTTTTATAGACTATTTGTGGGTGGCTGTTTCACCTATCAAATCGTGTCGATAAAGTATAAAAGGCTAAATCCTGTATAGTGATTTATCCTAAATAGTGTTTGCATAAAGCAAGTAGTGCATACACAATTATGTATCTTTGTAAGTCATTGTAAACCCCCGCGAAGCGCACAACAACGAGTCCATTGACTGTTCATGGTACAGCCAACCAAATTTTTTTTTCAAACTATCTGTATTTTTATGTTTCCACTTCCTCAGCATAAAAACTGGTCATTTTAATTTCCAGTCACTGATGGGTGAAAAAATACCACAACACAAAACTGAACAGACCAAAATGTAACCACATTTTTCCCAAAAATTTGCTTATACTCCATCATTCAAATGTTTTTAGAATTGGGTTACAAATCTCTTATTCTCGACCAGGGCTGCATTTATTTGATACAGAAAAAAACATTAATATTGTGAAATATTAATAAGTTTTCCTGTTTTCTATTGTAATATATTAAAAATATATATATTTATTCCTGTGATGCAAAGCTAAATTTTCTGCATCATTACTCCAGTCTTTAGTGTCACATGATCCTTCAGAAATCATTCTATGTTCTGATTTGCTGCTCAATAAACATTATTTCTGGATTTTATCATGTGAAAACAGTTGTGCTGCTTCGTATTTTTGTGGAACCCATGATATTTTTTTGTCAGGATTCATTGGTAAATAGAAAGTTCAAATGAACAGTGTTTTGGCGTTTCCTCGTGTGACACTGAAGAGAAATTAAGAGGATCTAAATTCAGAGCAATATCTAGAAATCCATTCTCTCTCTTGAGAATTCCTCACTCTCTCTCGCCCTTCTCTCCAAGCCACTCCACACATCACTTATTATCTTATCAAACACCGACATTTTTCTCTCTGCCAGCTGAATCCCAATAAACCCCAGATTTATAGACTCATGCCTCTGTACGCTTCGTGATGGGATCCAGAGATTTCACACTGCGTTTCAATTTCAAAGAAAATCAAAATATCAGGAAACTAGCATAATAACTTTCCTTGCCACCATTGTGATCAGCCAGCCAGTAATTCAGCACTTTCATACTTCACCATAAAGGAATAGTTCACCCAAAAAACAAAATAAATAGCTGAAATGTACTCACCTTTCGGCCATCCAAGATGTAGATGGGTTTGTTTCTTCATCACTTGCTCACCAATGGATCCTCTGCAGTGAATGGGTGCCGTCAGAATGAGAGTCCAAACAGCTGATAAAAACATCACAATAATCCACAAGTAATCCACACCACTCCAGCCCATCAGTTAATGTCTTGTGAAGTGAAAAGCTGCATGTTTGTAAGAAACAAACCCATCATTAAGGCATTTTTACGTTTAACCATCCATATCCAATCCATAATAACGCTTCCTCTAGTGAGAAAGTCCATCCTTTGTTGTCATCTCACATCAAAATCCACAAAAATATTTGTTCAGAACTGTTGTAAACAGTCCATGATCTGTGCAAATTTCTCTCCTGATTCAGACTTTTTCACTGAAAGCAATATTCTGGATAGAGGAATTGCATTATAGCCAGAAGCGACCTTATAAAGTTATCTTAATGATGTGATGTTTTTATCAGCTGTTTGGACTCTCATTCTGACGGCACCCATTCACTGCAGAGGATCCATTGGTGAGCAAGTGATGCAATGCTACATTTCTCCAAATCTGTTCTGATGAAGAAACAAACTCAACTGCATCTCGGATGACCTGAGGGTGAGTGACTTTTCTGCATATTTTCAATTTTGGGTGAACTATTCCTTTAAATCTGTGTATTTAGATGGCATCACGTGCAAACATTTCCATTAGCAACAAACAGGGGCTGGTAGAAATTTTACAGCATTTTATTTGAGGTCCAAACTTTACACACCGCCAAACAAAGACCCAACCGAAATGGATTTCATAATCGAGCCAAATATTCAGATCATCCTGGGTCAATCTCAGCTTCGGACAGGTAATCATAAGAGAACGTTTGCATACAGCTTTACCGATCAGCCTCTAACGGCACGTTCACAGATTCACTTGTGTGTATTTATGTCAAGAATTATTTACAGAGTTAATTAAAGTCATTTGAAATCATTTAGCAAGCACACACAAACAAGTCTATCCCTCGCTTTCCTACCCATTATCCTGATCCGTTCTGATGAGCCGAACACCTGCTCTCGCTGCTGACCTCACTGTGCAAATGGATGCGAGCCATTCGTCTCTGTTCTCCTGCATCTGTTTACAGCAACCTCTCTCTCTCTGTTCAAACTCAGCTGTCCGTGCAGCTTGATTAGGTGTCTGTTTTTGGCACTGAATCAATGTTGTATAGAAGTTTCAATGCAAATAATTGAAAAAGCCTCTTCACACGCTTCATTCTCTCTGTCATTCCAAACTGAGGCTGTTGAGGGTAATTGGTTGAAAGACAGAAAGATTTCAATGTAATCATTAGTTGTGAACATGCCGGTGAACCACACAACCTGTAGGCATTTTTTTTTCTGTGCCGACTCTGTGGGAAAAACCCGAGTTCTGCTAGATTTAAAAGGTAAAATGTGTTGAACAGAGTACTACACTCTTACTGGTAACTAAAAGCATCATTAAAACAACTAAATATTTAGCCCTTTATGAACCACATTATGTTAAAACAAAATCAGTCAATGTATTATCAATGTGAAAAGCCCATTTTGCTTCCATGATGTGGCATAATTCTGTGGGGTACAGAATATTTAGGGTTGAACTTTTTGGGGAATTGAGTGGACCAAATAACAAAATTAAGCCAGACTGAATAAGAGTTTGCTAAAGCAATGCCTAAATAGTTATTTGGCTACTGTTCATTAAGTGTGACTTGCTAGAGCAAAAAAGCCACTGTTTTTGCAATCAGCACCCCAACAAGTATTGGATTTCATTAAGCAAATATAATGCAGGAATATGATTATACATATGATTACACTAAATATTTATTTGGCTACTGGTTAATATTACTAATAACCCCTGTGGCCATCACTGAAAACGAAAACTCGACTTAAAAATGCATTTTAATTAAATTTTACAAAGACAATTAATGACTTGGTCAAAATAAGACCAAAAAATGTTCATTAAGAAAGTAAACAGGGTCATGTTTGTGTTATATGACTACTGACCTTTGACCTAGACCTGTTATAATCAACAAATTTCATGAATTTTTTTCAGACCTGACCAATAAGACAAAACCTGTAAAGCCTTTTGAAATGATTTTCTACAGTATTTGATGCAGTTGATTGGTCATTGGAAATCCAGTTTTCTTGATTAATTCATTAGGTTCATCAGCAATAATAAACATGTCTGGACTGAGAACATTAATTATGCCTGTTGCATTTCTACATAAAAACTAACTTTATCAATGAATAATGCTAATAATGCTGTTTTGCAAAAAGGCCTAATATGACCTAATTTGATGAAAGAAAGAAAAATGCCATCGCCTTTTCACAAAATAAGAATTATTTTTCAAATTACATACATGCATCAGTTTTAATGCGCTTAAAAAAATAACGAAAGCAGACAAAAGTCTCCAATTTAATGACAAAAATAAATTATTCAATATGCATCATTTAACTTACAATCTGGAGAAAAAGTGGAAATCAGGATTAGGTATTAAATAACGTGTTCAGAATCATTCATACACATGAAAATCAGAATTGCAACCTGGCTCCGAGGAAGATGAGAATCATGTCTTTGTGGCATTTTTTTAAGGGATATATTAAGGGATAATATAAGACCTCTTCACTTTACAAATGGTTGTCAAATGCAAAAATGCAAAAAAAAAGTGTGACTCGCTAGAGCAAAACAGACACTGTTTTTGCAATCAGCACCCCAGCATTATTAAGAAACAAGAATTCTATTTCATTAAGCAAATATGATGCAGCAATATGATTATAAATATGATTACACTCTGATATACCTCACAATCAGGAAAAAAGATCTGTCGCTACTTCCATTTCATTAGGACTTTAAAGTCCCCATGACATCAAAATAGAACCTACTTACTGTATTTGTTAATGGTCTTATTGTGAACGATTTATATTGGACAATCAAAATGTCATAACTTGCTCTTCCTGTAATATGACTGACTCATATGTGACCCTGGAGCACAATAAATATCATGTTCCAAAAAGATATTTTATAAATTTCCTACTGTACATATATTAAAACTTAATTTTTGATTAGTAATATGCATTGCTAAGAACTTCATTTGGACAACTTTAAAGGCGATTTTCTTAATATTTAGATTTTTTTTGCACCCTCAGATTCCAGATTTTCAAATAGTTGTATCTCGGCCAAATATTGTCCTATCATAACAAACCATACATCAATGCAAATCTTATTTATTCAGCTTTCAGATGATGCATGAATCTCAATTTCGAAAAATTGACACTCAAGACTGGTTTTGTGGTCCAGGGTCACATATTTACATCCACCTTCATTCTGGTATGTAATGCTCACTTCTCACAGTCCAATCAACAACTGACGAATGAACTCAAGTCCCGCCCTACGTTTTTCTTTGGTCGATAAGCTGCTTCACTATGCAAGCTGGTCGAAATGTCTATCTTTAAATAAGTAAAACACAACCATGCTCTCGCAATGGTTTTGTCAAACACTCGCTTCAGCTTTTCTGGCCTTACACGTGATCTGAGAACATATCGTCATCTGTCTTTTGCATGGGTTCAAACACAAATTCAGGCAGGAGAATGCAAACACGAGGTCAGGGTTAAAGCACCGCTTCCCACGCTAACCCAGGGCGATTGAGAAAATGCATTAACATGATGCACTTCAACATGAGACGAGAGATGGACTGAAAGAGATCATTTAAAAAGAGACAAACACTTCTTCCAGCAGCAAGCGCACACACACACACACACTGCACTATCAGGCCACTTTATACAAAGAGGGACGGAGAAAAGAGTAACGGCAATGTGCTCGCTCACCTTAACCTCAGGACCATGTTCACCGCTCCCTGAGAGCTCGAGGGTTTCTCCAACGGTTGAACCTGGACAGAAACACACAACATGATGGTAAGTTACTTGCTAATGTCAAAGTGCTCTGGACGTTGAGGTTAAAAGATCTTTACACGGCACGAGCTGCAGTTTACACACAGGTCTTGAGGAAATAAGCATTATGCTGGAGATGTGAAGCAAAATTACTCTAGTCAGGATATCTATGTTGGCCGATATATGATATTTATTTGCACATACCTCTATTTTTATTTCCATAAAAAGTCAGTGTTGTTATGGACTACAATAATGAAAAATGTTTTTCAAAACTAAAACTAAACTAAACTAACTTAAACTAAACTAAAAAAAAAATAAATAAAATAAAATAAAATAAAAAAATAAAAGGTGAAAAACTTAAAACCCTAAATGAAAATTAGAAATGCTGCACTGGCAACTAAATGAAAGTAAATGTAAGTACTAAAAATTACTAAAACTGAAAGTAAAAATAAATTAAATCCTAAATTATAAATTAAATTAAATATATAAACTATGAACTGACAAAAAACCATAACAAATGTACGCAGAATTAAACTAAAAATTCAGAAAATTGTAAAATAGAAGTATTAATAAATACTATAATAATGATAATTAAAGTTTAAAAAGAAATACTTGATGAAAATGAAAATCTATTTTTCATACAGGATATTACAATGTTTTGATGCCAAAATCTACTTGAAGATTTAAATTGATTAATTTTTTGTTTTTAGTTAAGATGTTTCATTCACTCAAATAAAAATAGCATACATTTTAATATCAGCCATGTATCAGTTATTAGCCATATCAGAAGTTAATTTTATTGAATAATTTTTATTATTAACATTTTTATCACAATGCATCAGGGTTATAATATCATTAACTACAATTAAACAAAAGCGCAAGCACAATACTAAATGTACTAAATGTACTAAAAATTTTAATGAAAACTGAAAAAAATAAAAGTTCATTTAAAATATTTATAAAAACTGTAAAAGTATATAAATAGTGCTAAAAAATCACTGCAGTGCATCATGTGATTGCCTTCTTTACAAAGGATAAATGCAATTGAAAGAAGCTACCACCTTCAAACAGTCTTTGTGTCCGAAGTGCAGCTATGATGCATTAAAATGCTCCCTACACAGATGGCTCACTAGGTTTTGGAGCAGAGACTCTTTTCCAGATGCTGCTGCAGCAGGCATCCACTCTTACTCTTTATTTGAGATATTAAGTTTAACAGGCTCCCTCAAGGCCAGTCGGCCCCCAGGGTTGTGTCCAGACCACCCAGAGACCAGCCGCCTCACAGCACAGAGCGTCAGGGCCACCGAATCAAGATGAATCACAGCAACACAGTCAGCGCCAGCCGGGCCTCACCTGGGGATGCTGAATGGACAGGTCCTCTAGCGGGAGACTGTTAGCGTTCACTTCACCCTGCAGAGGAAAAATGGAGTGCTTAAGAGCAAAGGAAAGTACAGAAAGACATCTCTCCACCCCTCACTGTTTCTTTTCATTCCCTCCAAGGACACTTCTTCAGCAGCTGGGCAAATGGGTTTTCTACAAGCTCAAAGGCTGAGCTAAAAGTCATGACGTTTGGTAATCCAGTGGGAGAAAATATGAGTGGAACAAGGCTACACACACACAGACAGTAGAAAATAAGATCTGTGTTTGCGCTGCTTAATTGCGATTTGTCCAAAACGGTCGAATAGGCCACACTTGTTAATTATTTAATACGCAGTTTATTAGGCAAACAGCTCAGTCCCTTGATACTCTCAATTAAATGATCAAATGATACTTCAGTCGTTAATTAAATCTATTCACAGCCAAACATAGTCAGTCAAGCCCCCTGTGTCTGTAAGATCACATTTACAGCATTTACAATTACTAGGATTTCAGCTGTAGCGAAAATTGAAAGTCAACTTGAAACGGGAATCACGCACCCGTGACTTTTGTTCTCACATACAATTCTAATCAAAATTTGTCAAGTTTTTTGAAAGATTCTCACCAAGGCTGTTTTATTTGATCCAAAATACAGTAAAAATGTGTCATATTGTGAAATTATGTTAACATTTCAAATAACTGTTTTCTATTTTAATATATTTAAATTTTTAATTTATTCCTGTGATGCAAAGCGGAATTTTCAATCCAAATGCTGATTTTGCGGTATTATCGATGTTGAAAACTTTTGTGCTGTTTAGTCTATTTTTTGTGGCACTTGTGGATACATTTTTTTTTTTTGTCATTCTTTGAATGATAGAAAGTGCCAAAAGAACAGTATTGTTTAAAAAATAGAAATATTTTTTAGTATTAACATGTCTTTCTGTCCACGTTTTGAATCAATTAATGAATCTTTGTCTGCAATGAAGTATTAAATATACAGACACATTGCTATGGATGGTTTACCAGGGCATTGCTATGCGGTTTGAAAAGTTTTTTTGATGGTTACCAGGGTCTATGCGTTTTTATAGTCACACCTTATTTTCAAGTGTCCAGCTCTCACTATTAACTAACTATTAATAGGTTGTTTGCACATGACGTCACTGATGACGCGGGAAATGCAGCTGGAGGGTAGGAAGTGATTTTTCTCTCCATAGGAATCACTAGCAGAAACTCAAAATGCTTGTGTTTTGCATTGTTTATGGATGCTTAAATTGGCCAAACCGAGAAACCACAAGGAGCTTTTATCGTGTACGAAAATGTGTTGTTCATAAGTGGGGAAAATTCAAGTTGATTGAAAAACGCAGGAAAAAGTGGCTTTTTAAACCTGCGTCTGCGGTCGGGAGGAGCGAAGCTTGTGTGCTAATGTTCGTGCGTGCTAATGGTTATTATAGGATATAATGATACTGTATATTAAGATATTTATAAAGATATAGATTGGGCTGCCACCTCTCACGCACGCATTGTGACAGTCAGAATTCACTCAGTGCTAAACGCCACACGTAGACACTTAAATAAGGTATTATTTGCAGTTCAGAGAGCTTCACTGATTATGAAGGAACATCGTGAGGTTGCGATAAATTGAAGTGAGTGGCAGCTTTTTAGTGATTATAAAGGAAGCGCTATTTGCATGCTTTCTAGACTGCATATAATCCGTTCAGAATTTGAATAAAAGTTTTGTTTTACATGCTGCTAACAGGACCAACAGCCACATACCCTGTACATGCAGCACGTTTCAGGAGTGACTGAAAAAGACGGATGTGAGGATACAGTAAAGTCGGTACGTATCTACGTTTTAGGCCGACTGCATTATATCTATGTATATAATATATTATATATATATATATATATCTATATATATATACACACACACACAGTGGTGTGAAAAAGTGTTAGCCCCCTTCCTGATTTCTTATTTTGTTTTGCATGTTGGTCACACTTTAATGTTTCAGATCATCAAGCAAATTTAAATTTTAGTAAAAGATAACACAAGTGAACACAACCTGCAGTTTTTAAATGAAGGTTTTTATTATTAAGGGAAAACAAAATCAAAAACTACATGGCCCTGTGTGAAAAAGTTTTTGCCCCCTGTTAACTGTGGTTTATCACACCTGAGTTCAATTTCTCTGCCACACCCAGGCCTGATTACTGCCACCCCTGTTCGCAATCAAGAAATCTCTTAACTAGGACCTGCCTGACAAAGTGAAGTAGACCAAAGGATCCTCAAAAGCTAGACATCATGCCGAGATCCAAAGAAATTCATAAACAAGTGAGAAAGAAAGTAATTGAGATCTATCAGTCTGGAAAAGGTTATAAAGCCATTTCTAAAGCTTTGTGACTCCAGCAAACCACAGTGAGAGCCATTATTCACAAAAAGCAAAAACATGGAACAGTGGAGAACCATCCCAGGAGTGGCCAGCCGACCAAAATTCCCCCAAGAGCACAGCGATGACTCATCCAGGAGGTCATAGAAGAACCCAGAACAACATCTGAAGAACTGCAGGCCTTACTTGCCTCAGTTAAGGTCAGTGTTCGTGACTCCACCGTAAGAAAGAGACTGGGCAAAATGGTCTGCATGGCAGAGTTCCAAGACGAAAACCGCTGCGGAGCAAAAAGAACAAAGGCTTGTCTCAGTTTTGCCAGAAAACGTTTTGATGATCCCCAAGACTTTTGGGAAATACTCTGTGGACTGACGAGACAAAAGTTGAACTTTTTGTAAGGTGTGTGTCCCATTACGTCTGGCTTAAAAGTAACACTGCATTTCAGAAAAAAAACATCATAACAACAGTAAATTATGGTGGTGGTAGTGTGATGGTCTGGTGCTGTTTTGCTGCTTCAGGACCTGGAAAAATTGCTGTGATAAATGGAACCATGAATACTGCTGTTCACCAAAAAATCCTGAAGGAGAATGTCCGGCCAGCTGTTCGTGACCTCAAGCTGAAGCGAACTTGGGTTCTGCAGCAGGACAATGATCCAAAACACACCAGCAAGTTCACCTCTTAATTGCTGAAGAAAAACAAAATGAAGACTTTGGAGTGGCCTAGTCAATGTCTTGACCTGAATCCTATTGAGATGCTGTGCATGACCTTAAAAAGGCAGTTCATGTTTGAAAACCCTCCAATGTGGCTGAATTTACAACAATTCTGCATAGATGAGTGGACCAAAATTCCTCCACAGTGATGTGAAAGACTCATTGCCATTTATCGCAAATGTTTGATTGCAGTTGTTGCTGCTAAGGGTGCCCAACCAGTTATTAGGTTTAGGGGGCAAACACTTTTCACACAGGGCCATGTAGTTTTGGATTTGTTTTCCCTTAATAATAAAAACCATTTAAAAACTGCATGTTGTGTTTACTTGTGTTATCTTTGAGTAATATTTAAATTTGTTTTGATGATCTGAAACATTAAAGTGTGACAAACATGCAAAAAATAAGAAATCATGAAGGGGGCCAACACTTTTTCTTCACACCACTGTATATATATCGCTTTCATTGAATTGCTGCACACCCAATGCGCCTTACTATCGTATGAGGGGATCTCACTTCAACCACCACGCTATTACAAGAGAAAGGTATTGATAATCACAACATGTTGGACGTGATCCTTATGTTATAAAGGTTTTTAAACTAAATTGAAATACTTGCCTGCCATAAAGGCGATGGATATAGGCTAAGCAACTAACCCTGATTGTAAACAAGCTATAAGTGAAATCCTAGTAGTTTATTTATATGAGGGATGTGGGATATATGTCACTCCTGAAACTGTGCTGCATGTACAGGGTTTGTGGCTGTTGGTCCTGTTAGCAGCACTTAAAACAACTTTTATTTAAATTCTGAATTGATTATAGCCTAGAAAGCGAACAGATAGCGCTTTCATCTAACGTTAATCACTAAAAAGCTCACTCACTTCAATTTATCGCAATCTCACGATTCCGTGAACTGCAAACAATATCTTATTTACATCGTGTCTACGTGTGGCGTTTAGCATTCAGTGAATTCTGACAGTGTCACCCTGTATCTATTTATATATTATTTCTTTATTAATATTTTAATATATTATTATCTTATATTAACCATTTGCACACACGAGCATTATCGGGCTCCGCTCCTCCCGACCGCAGACGCATGTTTACAAGCCACTTTTTCCTGCATTTTCAGTAAATTTCTTGACTTTTTCCCCCTTATGAACAACACATTTTCGTAAACTATAAAAGCTCATTGTGGTTTCTCGGTTTGGCCAATTTGAGCATCTATAAACAACACAAAACACAGGTATTTTGGGTTTCTGCTAGTGATTTCTATGGAGAAAAATCACTTCCTGCCTTCCAGCTGCATTTCGCACGTCATCAGAATCACGTGATTGCAAACAACCTATTATGACTTTTGGCTCAATAAATTCCTAATTACTGCTTATTAATAGTTAATAAAGTAGTTGTTAAGTTTAGGTATTGGATAGGATTAGGGATGAATATGGTCGTGCAGAATATGTGCTTTATTAGTACTAATAAATGGCTAATATTCTATTAATATGCATGCAATAAGCAACTAGTTAAATAGTGAGAAGGTCCCTATACTAAAGTGTTACCCGTTTTACTAGTGTGTTTTGGGTGGATGCCTGGGCATTGGATGCTAGGATGTTTTGGGTAGTTACCAGGGCATCGCTATGTGTTTAACGGTCACACCTTATTTTAAGGTCCAGTTCTCACTATTAACTATGACTTTTGGCTCAATAAACTCCTAGTTACTGCTTATTAACTCTTTCCCCGCATTGACGAGTTTATCTCGTCTTTTACAAGAAAACCGCTTGCCCCGCCAAGACTGAGTTTTTACGGCTTTCCGTGTTTTTCCAACTTTTTACACGAGGGGGCGCTATACACCTCCTTCTAACGGGTACAAACTCCAGCAAAAACACACTAACAGGAAGAAACGAGCGATCTCATATGTAAGCATATGCATCTGAAAAATAATGCGATCATCAGCAATAGACAGCATATAAATGAAAACTGCATAATGTTAGAGTAAAATGTTGATCCAGGAAGTGGTATATGTCTGTGCAAGCTTTGGAGGTGTTGATGGAAGCGATTTACTGGATTTATGCTTTGATAATCGCACTGAAAATTATCCAGATGTAGTTTTTGATAAAAAAAAATGATTTTCTCACCTTTTTGCTCAAAATAATGATTTTTTTATGAAACCTACCTATATTCAAAGAATGCTTTTAACTAGAATAAAGCTGATTTTTTTGTTTAAAATAAGGAGTCTCTGATCTTTATTTGGGGTGTCTTGCAATTTCAAACAAATATTCCATACAGCAAATACTGGAGCCATCAAATTTTAGGGTAAAATCATTAAAAGCGTTTTGATTGGACGAACATTTCTTGGTCCTATGCCTTCCACAGAATATATAAATACAGATAAATACATTTAGACCACTTAACTTGTGAAGATGGAAGAGACTTTCAACCAGCATAACAAAAAATTTTTCTGAAGACAATCATTTGCGCCTTTACTTAAATTGCGAATTGGTCCCTAAGTGTGTACCCAGCTTTTTACTAGAGTGTTTTGATGGTTTCCCAGGGCGTTGCTATGTTTTTAACCTACACTGTAAAAATTCCGTGGCGGGGGTTGGTGTGGTGGAGAAAAAAAAAACACAGAATTTAATGGTAAAAGACTGTAAAAATGCTACAGTAAAAACCTGTTAAATGGTTAACGGTAAATTCCCCTACTACATACGGTGAAAAACTGTGTAATTGGACATTACATGTATTGGACATAATTTTTACGGTAGTATACCGTTTTTGGAAGTGGAAAAAGAACGTATATTTTACAGTGAATAACCGTAAATTGACATTCCAGAATTCCCTGCATTACATTTCAAATTTTATGTTTTTTTTGTTGAAATAACATGTTTCTTCTTAGTTTTTTTCTTATTAGTTTTGTATATTAGGGTTGTGTGTTCCACCTAATGTTGTTGAATGTTTATTGCAGTATTTCAGTTTCATGTGTGTTACCATAATGATGTTTAGTGTTTGTGTGAATGACACTGTGCACCTTCTATATATGTTATTATTTAAAAGCTGCTTGTGATGGGCTTTGGTTCATCATGTGATTTTCTCATCACCACCTGCATTTGGTGGTTATCAGTGTATTACAAAGGTGCAAAACAGATTTCAGTACTTCAATAGGTTGGTATATTAACAGTATATCAGTTAATGAAAATACGGTATTTAACTGTAAATTTAAGTTAAAACCGTAAAACATTGCTACCGTATTATTTACGGTAAAATTCCGGCAACCACAGCTTTTGTTTTACAGTGTATTGTGTTTTAATTGGTTACCAGGGTGTTGCTATGTGTTTTACTAGAGTGTTTTGAGTGGTTACCAGGGAGTTTCTATGCGTTTTACTAGAGTGTTTTGAGTGGTTACCAGGGAGTTGCTATGTGTTTTACTAAAGTGTTTTGAGTGGTTACCAGGGTGTTTCTATGCATTTTACAAGAGTGTGTTGGATGGTTACCCCAGGTCGTGGATTCTATGCATTTTACAAGAGTGTGTTGGATGGTTACTAGGGAGTTGCTATGTGTTTTACTAGAGTGTTTTGGGTGGTCACCAGGGCGTTTCTATGCATTTTACTAGAGTGTTTTGAGTGGTTACCAGGGTGTTGCTATGCGTTTTACTAGGGTGTTTTGGGTGGTTACCAGGGCATTGCTATTTGTTTTAATAGGGTGCTTTAGGTTGTTACCAGGGTGTTGCTATGCGTTTTACTAGGGTGTTTTGGGTGGTTACCAGGGTGTTTCTACGCATTTTATTAGGTGGCTTTGGGTGGTTACTAGTTGGTTGTATTCTAGCCCAAACCAAAGAGTCCATCCAAGTTTTTATTATATTCTGGTCTATAAACAACGTTCAGGTCCCTCTTTCAACATATGTCTTTTTTTGCCGGTTTCATTTTTCTTATACAAAACAATAGTGCAAATTAACAATATTTAACTATCAGAAAGATTATATAAAGGCTGCATTACCAACAACAACAACCTAAACAATGACTAAATACCTATTTGGCTACTGGTCAACACTGACCAACAGCCTGTACTGCTAAAAAAGTATGCCGTTTCAGAAATTAAGCAAGTTTTGATGAAAGACTAACATTTATTTTCTTGCACTGATGAATCATCCACTATAAAATGGGTAATGTGCATTACGTAAAGTAAAAAGGGTCAGTTTTGATTTCATGTTAACACACTCAAAGCAGCGATGCATTACCACACACAGCTAATTAAAACACAAACATTCTGAAAGGTAAAAAAGAGAATGACTGTAACTTACATGCTGGTTTTCATCTTTGACCCTGCGTGACTGCAAAAGCAATAACAAGACATGATTCAATTATGTTCTCGCTCTCGCACAAAGTACGACAGACAGATTAAGCTATTTGTGAGGGAGTGCAATCAGCACTTGCTCATTTGCATTCCATAATAAACAATACACACAAGAACAACGTCTCCAGCTTCATTAGCAGCCACTGATTTGCGGACGCTTCGCTTCAGGGGCTCTGATTGTTCCTTCCTGTCGGAGACGTTTTAGCATTATATATTCCCCACTTCAGAGTGAAAAAGGCACCTCGGCTTTGATCAAATGGTGTGCGCAACCTGTATGGAACAGGCAGAGCATTTATGATAAATTATTAAGAGAGCTTGAGGTGAAACGCATCAGAGAAGTTAATTTCTTCAAATTTCAATTTGTTGGTTAAACGCAAATACATACTGAAGGCTTTATTTTTACAGTAAGGTCCAAAAGTCTGAGACCACTAGTGAAAATGCTTCCATATTGCATTTTTCCAAATGAATGCATTACATCTTCTGAAGACAAATTATACATTTGTGTGAGAAACAGACCATAATTTAATGTTATCGATAATCTATTGTTAACCACTGCTACTGGATCATTCAGCGAGTCGGACTCGTGACTGAATCAAATCATTCAGATAAACTGATTCATTGAAAAGATCAAAAGAATGATTCGTTAATAAATCAGTTCAAAGTTAGTATGTTCATTACACAATATAAATTAATAATTGTGTTTGAATCAGGTGTGTTAGATGAGGGAGACAGTGCTGGGCTGCTCCAGGACAGTTTTGAAAACCATTTCAGAGACATGTTCTTAAATCTGACTCATAAATAACTAATACATGCATGCACAGTTTTGGTAACTTCATGACTTAACTGACGACATAATTATGACACTGCATGCTCGTATTTCTTTTGCGCTTTAATATGAAATGAAACAGGCTACAGCACGTGCCGCCACGTTTGTGCATGCAATTGAAGAGCACGTGCTACGAGCACAGTAAACCGGATGACAGGACAGGAAAATTAGTTTTTACTGACATATGGCCTAACAATATCTCATCTGACCGCTGTTCACTGTTGTTCTACTGAAGCTCCTCGTCACCTGTAACTTTTCCGCACTCATATTACATAAACATAATACATATTCTAAACATATTTATAAATAAATAATTTTTGTGAATATACATTTTTGGGTGAGCTATCCCATTAAGAATGATGATTCACATCCTGCAAGGCCACACTTACCCTTCCATGATTGACGCAGCCTTCCCTCCTCACTTCTGAGTCCCATTGCGTCATCACTCCATCCCAGTCTCCATCCTCGGGTTGTGCAGAGACCATCGACCCCGGAAAACCTTCTGACTGCGGGGTGTGATACGGGACACGCTGTCAGTCTCACAGTAGTGTGCACACGCAGTGGACTGCACACTTTTCCAGAAGATTGGTTCTGAAAAGTATTTTTCTCATTCGTTTTCTCCATAAGCATTTCAAAACTATAGATATATATATAGTTTTGGAACCAAACCAACCAGCTCTGAGACGAAGCACATTACAACCTTTGATTTGAAGCAAAAATGGGATTGTAAAATAAGGAATGACCTACTCATCCCATAAGCATCAAATTAGCAATCAAATGCTAATAATATATATATATATATATGTGAATAGTTCAAAATATGTAAAATATACACACCATCGAATTAGTTTTGAGAGTAGGGATTAAGCTATAATAATAATACTAATAATAATTAATAATATCAAAGTTGTGCAATAATGAAAATATATATATGAAATATAATGTGCGTTATGGACATTGTCAAAAGTAAGATAGCATTTGTTTTTTTATATCATTTAAAAAATCTGAAAAAAAATATTTTAATAATAATAATAAATCTTTTGCATTACATATTATTGTATATTTAAATATTTGTAATAATGCACGATCAATTTGAATATTATTTATATAATATAAAATATATAAATAAAGGTTATATTTATAACTATAAACATTTTAAATATACTAAATTTATTATTATTATTTTACAGTATAATTCTGTTAACTGTGTGTGTGTGTGTGTATTTTTATTTATTTTTATTATTTTACCAATAATATTATATTTCTATAAGCTGAAATCACACACTTGTTTCTACAGAAGCATATGACTGTTTACCAACTTCAGAGCTCAGGCTAGGTCCAACTTGGTATGTTTACAAATGATTGTTAAAAAACAATTTCTCTATGGAGGAAATGAATGGCATTTGTACTTTCAGAAGCCTACTGTTGTGCTACTGTACGCTTTGGTATCAGCAGGGGTCGAGTGTGTCAGATATAGTCTGTGCTGAACTTACAGGGCTTATTTCTCTGGGTCAGTGAAGTGAGCTTTAATTCATCTCTTTATTTCAACAAAAAGACCAGGTTTTTGGAGGCCTGCTCAGTGTCTGTAACCAGCGCTAAAATATTCCACTATCTGCTCTTTTCAACAGGACACATCTTTCAAAGCATGCTAAAGGTTTAATCTGGCCCACAAGATCTCAACATCTATTGAAGTACAGCAAATCAGGGGATCAGCTCAACTCCAGAAACCATGCAATTCTGCTCAAAAACATCCCTAAATTCCTGTCATTTAGACAAGCTTTTTCTCAGTCTGGCAATCTCTAATCTGATCGGCTGGCTTTACACAATTTCCCAGAATAAGGGCACATAGGTTTTACTATCTGTCCAACAGGAAATCAATTTATGTTTACAATGTACCAGCATGGCTTACAAAATGAACCCTGGTCACTTGCTAAAGTTTGTCAAGTTAGTGACATTTAAACTTGAAAGTACAGGAGACTATTAGAGTTATAGCTAGTTCCATTCATTTAATCCTGGCACAGAAGACCTTAAATCCTCTGGATGTCTGTGAAATATGAGGCACTAGACTGTTGAGATCAGACAGCGTCCAATCAATGACACTTTCTGAAGTTTGCTCTGTTCTGAGAGGCTATTGACAAAATCAGATTGGCCTGATCGAGAAACTCAGTCGACCTGCAACATATACTACATCCTCCCGCCCCGTCCTGACACACAGACACACTGTCTTCCAGCAGATTTACTCAGCTTCCAGTTCAAGACAAGAGGTGAAACACGGCACACAGACACACATACAGTACGTCTAGAGGCGAGAAGCACTAAGTAAGCGTTCTGCGAGTGAGATAACATGTACCCATTTCCCAGCATCCTCTGTGTGCTGCTTCCTCTGCTCGGGATCCTTCAAAATAACACACAGACAAACAAAGCAACAAATAAACATCAGCGCATGATGACAAACTGCACCTGCGGGCTGTGTGCTTGTGAATAACACCAGTGGGTCAGCGGCACAGAGCGCTCAAACTCACACTCGCTGTCATTTAGGGACATTATGTAAGCTCAAATAGCCAGCGGTAAATTGCTCTCTTAGAAAATGTAATGTGCAATCGAGTGTTGTGATGCAGATGATGTTTACAATTACTGAATTTGGATATTTTTTGGTAGCTGAGAGTCAAATATGTCTAGGTGGCTGTGGAGATTGAAATAAAGAAAAAAAGGTCTCATTAAAAGTCTGTAATTGCTGAATTGTGATGCAGACATTCAGTTACCCAAAACAAATCATTGCAATGCTTAAAGCAAAAAGCAAAGCAAAAGAACGTCTTTATAAATAATTTTAAAGGGGTGGTTCATAGCGATTTCACTTTTTTTAACGTTAGTTAGTGTGTAATGTTGCTGTTTGAGCATAAACAATATCTGCAAATTACAACGCTGAAAGTTCAGTGCAAACAGAGATATCATCCTTTAAAATTATGGCAGTCTAATGCCTACAAAAATGGCTGGTAGGGACTACAACGAGTTACTTCCCGGGTTCGTGACATCACAAACCCAGATAAACCCCGCCCTCGGGAAAAGGCAGCAAAGGGGGCGAGGCCATGCTGCGCTGCTTTAGAGAAGAGGAAGAGAAAACTAGAGGTGCACGTAAAAATCTATTCATATATGAATCGCGATTCTGTCTTCTAACGATTCTAACGGATTTACAGGTTTCAAATACAATGTTCAAAAGCAGCGGTTCTCAATACTGTTCCTCACGTCACCCTGCTCTGCACACGCTCTGCTCTATCTCATTCAGCTCAGCTCCGACAATGAACTGTTCCAAGTATTTAGACGCGCACTAGAGGCAGTTTAGCCAATCATAACACACTGGGCTAGCTAACCAATCAGAGCCCCTCGCCTATTTCTGAGGGCTTGGGCTTCATAAAAACAGGAAAAGATCAGCCCGTTTCTCAGAGAAGGGACAGAGCGGTGTGGAATAAAGGTGGAAAATAATGCAATTTTTTTTAAACGAAGCATTAACAGATGTTAGACTGCACCCCATAAACACAATCAAGCCTAGAAAAAAACCCAGTGAACCACTCCTTTAAGTATCCAAATTTATTCATAATGCACTGTGATTTGCATTTCACATCTCTATTTATTTCACCTTATATTTCTGCACTACTGTATACATACTTCAAATGCTTTGGCAATAGAGTAAATGTTCACAGTCACACCACTAAAGCTTTGTTTACTGAAATGAGAAGAGAGAAATAAAGACGGTTTTATAGCTAGATATTCTGATTTATATTTTTAATTCAGCAGCAGGTATAACTCAGCCATCAATAACAAGAGATTATTAAAATATCAGCTAAAAATAACTCAAAATAATGTGCTCCAGCATAAGAGTCAGCACATGCGTCCACTGCAGAGATGCTGCAAGAAACAAAGCAGCAAGCTGCTGCGCCCCCTACTGGACACAAACCACACCCACTCAACTTCAGCCGACAGACAAAAGAATTCTATAAAATCTAAGAGAATATCACAGGCATAAGTGAAGAAATAAGGTAAGACCTCACCGCTGTTCGAAATGACACAATATCAACCAGGAAGATCAATTTATACGAGATGGCAGAAATTACAGGATAAAATCTAGTATAAAATAATCAAGGTGTTCATGCATAGAATTCCTATTTATCTGTCTATCTATCTATCTATAAGGGTTTTTTTATTTTGCAGAGGTAATTTCAAAGTACATCAAACTGAATTAAAAATCATAGAGAATGAACTTAATTTCTTCTATGATGTACAACTGATATTTAAAAAAATGTAACAATTAATTTATGATACATGGTATTTATCATATATATTTGTGGGTCAGAAAGTCAACTATATTTAGGAGGCCAAAATCTATTTTGTTGTCATGTAACAAGGAAATTATATCTCAGTCAAAGTAATTTTTTTAGTTTTCAGGTCAAACGAAATAAACAATATTAATAAAAAAAAATATTATATTATATTATATAATTCCAGTTTCATGCTAATTGTTAATAACGCTGTCTTTAACAAAATAAAGCACACATAAAATCATCATGATTTTCACAGTGCTGCTTAATTCTGTTTCGCTCTAGTGGACGTCATTGATGAAACACTTTGAAATTCCAAGGTCAAATACTGATTCTCTCCACAGCAGAACCGCGGCTACTGATATTCAAGTCCTATGAAAGGTCTCACGGTGAGAAGAAAGAAAGACACAGAGAAAGAAAGAGAATGACAAAGACAGAGCGAGGCAGACAACCACTGAGAGAGAGAGATATAAAGGAATACAGACAGAGGCAGAGGAAGTGAGGTAAGGAAGAGAAATGGTGTTTGTCAGGAGTTGTTCAGGTCAGAGAGTCCTTCCGTGACAGCATCTCTCTCTCTCTCCACGGGCTACGGCTATGCTGACTGGATACATAATGTAGGTGTGAGGCTGGGTCACAATCGCACACAAACACATCAGCAGTGAGGACAGACACCAGGTGACAGAAAGGACACACACATACTGCTGACACTGACACATCCTCCATCATAATATTCATGAGGGTTGTGATCCAATTTCATAATTCACATTTTTAGTATGCTACACTCCAGACTCACACTGCAGCCGTGTCTGAAACCTGTAAAACACAGCCTCCGCAAGCATTACACACAATAATTATTCAAATTATACTCTTCAAAGAATCCTGAAAGCATTATGAAAGGGTTTCAAAAATATTAATTAGCACAACTGTTTTCAGCATTGATATAATAAGAAATATTTCTTGATCAGCAAATCAGCATATCCAATGATTTCTGAAAGATGACAGTGACACTGAAGACTGGAGTAATGATGCTGAAAATTCAGCCTTTGATCACAGGAATAAATTACATTTTAAAATATATTCACATTAGATTGTAATAATATTACAAGATTACTATTTTAATGTATTTTTAATCAAATAAATGCAATCTTGGTGAGCATCAGACTTCATTCAAAAACAACAAAATTGATACAACAGTTTGTAAATTCATATACATCTGATATTGATAATATTAAATTAATTTTGTAACTCTCATTGACATAATAGCATTAAATTAATGAAACCATAAAATAATTTTCTAACCTTTAAAAAAATTTATTAATTAAAAATGTAACAAAACTATTAAATTAATATTGAAAAAAAGGTATAATAACCATAATCACAAGCATGATATTTCGCTATTTACTATTGATAGTAAGGCAGGTTTTTTAAAATATTATCATAAATCACAATTCACTGAAACAAACATTTCGCGCCAAATCAAAGTCTTGTCCATGTGACAAGAAACATGAGATTGTATTCAGAGTCAAGGGCAATACATTTTTAATGGACCTGAAAACAAAAAATATAGATAATAATGATTTATAAAATGTATGATATTTGTAAAAACCAAAAATATAATATACATCATATAGTTATATTATAATTCTATATAGATAGTATAATGTATATAATAATATATATATATATATATAGATATATTATTTAAATCATAAAAATTAAAAAAAAATATCTAGATTATCGCTATACAAATTTTTATTTTGAATTTTCAAATGGTAAGAGAATTTCTAATGATGCTGTCAAATAAAGCACACATTAAGGTCATCATCTTGTTCAAAGAAAGTTGCCATTTGGGCGTAAACAAATAAGTCTCTAAAAGTCTCTAAAACAAAAGAAAAGTCTTAACAACTTGTATAATTTTGCTTCTCCAGAAAACCGACTGTGTTTAAAAAATGTCTAAATAGTTTAATTAGGGGAAAAAGACAAAAATACTGATTAAAACGTGATTATTTTGCAGTTCAGTGGCTGAGACGGGGCCAAAGACATTTCAAGCTGCAAAGCAATGCAGTTACTAGCGCTGGGAGGACAGACAGTGATCAATCACCTGATAAAGTTGGCTACGGCCATCGACTAGTAGAAACCAAAAGTGATGGAGCCCCTGTCCTCCAGCACTTTAATCGCTGTTAGTGTGAACATCCCTTACAGCTGTTTGTTAATATGGTTTCAGCTGATGAGCTTCACTACTGTACCCTCCCCCACTAACAACTCCAATATCCCAATTGAGCTGCTACAAATAACATTTCAAATCTATAATTAAACCAGCATTTCCCAGAGGTTCCCTTCCCTGAATACAACGCCTCAGATGACTGCAACTGTTGTCAAATCTAACAAGTACGCATGGGCTTCGTTCCACCCAGACAACAGCCCGTGCATCTGTTTCTCCCTCCCTCCCATTAATACTGTAATCCATTGAGAAGAGTCTATTATTGAAAGCACAACTAGTTCTCTCTGACCACTTCAGACAACTAAAAAATCATCACATATCAACAAAATCAATTCTAAATTGATCTGCTGTAGTGATTGCTCTTTACAAGTCAGACTATAAATACTACAAAATACTACAACCACAAATGTGAAAGTGACGTGACATGTGGCCAAGTACGACCCATTCTTGGAATTAGTGCTCTGAATTTATCCCATCCAAAGTGCACACACACAGCAGTGAACACACACACACCGTGAACACACACCCGGACAGCCATTTATGCTGAGGCGCCCGGGGAGCAGTTGGGGGTTCGGTGCCTTGCTTAAGGGCACCTCAGTCGTGGTATTGAAGGTGGGAGAGAGTGCTGTACATTCACTCCCCCCACCTACAATCCCTGCCGGTACGAGACTCGAACCCACAACCTTTGGGTTACGAGTCAGACTCTCTAACCATTAGGCCACAACTTCCTACCGTGTGGAGTAATTCCCGTTATCAGTAAAAAACACACCTTTTTCAATGCAAGCAAATCATTCGACCTAAAAAACACTATTAAAAACATACCACAAGGAAGTCTCAATGCATTTAAGAGCTTCTCTCAGTAGCCGGAGGATACAGCTAAACAATTATGACATATTTAAGACATATTTATTTTTATTTACTCAGATACTCTTTACTCTTTACTTTATCAGACATACAATAGTATTTTTTTTGCATTCCACTGTTCTGCCTTTGCATTGCTTCTTTTTTCTCTTAACTGTTATCAACAGTATATTGTCAATGTGATTAATTGTATAATATTTTTGCTAATATTTTTATTCAAAATCGTGATTCCTCAATTTTAAAAAATTTCATTTTGGCAAAACATTAAATTTGAATTAATCGATAAAATCGGAAAAATCGCCCAGCCCTAAAGGAAAAACAAAAACTGAAATGAAATAAAAAGATCAACTGAAATTTAAAAAGTACTAAATAAATTTAACTAAAATTAAAAAAAAAAATTAAAAAATTGAATTAGAGAAAAAAAATATAAAATAACTATGTCATTTTTAAAATATTAAAATTAACTATATATAATATATCAGTCAGAAAGAGCTTTATGCCAAGTATGTTGGGCAACACCACAGATAATAAAAAATAAGAGTGAATAAAATACACATGCATAAATATAAACCACATAAAAAAGAATAAATTGTATGTACAGGGGTGCTATAGATGGAATAGGAATAGAATAAAATAAAATAAAGTTGTTGGGATGTACTAGGATTTAGGGTGATATATGAGCAAAAGTTCAAAAAGGAGATGGCTTGGATGTGACGGATCCAGAGTGATTTTCTGAGCCCTTTTCCTCACTCTGGATGTATACAGTTCTTGGAGGGTAGGCAGGGGGGCACCAATAATCCTTTCAGCAGTCCGAACCATTCTCTGTAGTCTTCTGATGTCTGATTTTGTAGTTGAACCAAACCAGACAGTTATTGAAGACTCGATGACGGCTGAGTAGAACTGCTTCAGCAGCAGGTTGAATTTCCTCAGTTGGCGAAGGAAGTACAACCTCTGCTGGGTTTTTTTAACAGTGGAGTCAATGTGAGTATCCCACTTCAGGTCCTGAGAGATGGTGGTGCCCAGGAATCTGAATGGCTCCACTGCAGCTACAGTGCTGTCCATGATGGTGAGTGGGGGGAGTGCAGGGGGGTTCCTCCTGAAGTCCACGATCATCTCCACAGTTTTAAGCGTGTTAAGTTCTAGGTTGTTAAGACTGCACCAGACAGCAAGCTCTTTAACCTCCTGTCTGTAAGCAGACACATCTCCGTCCTTGATGAGACCGATGACTGTAGTGTCATCTGCAAACTTCAGGAGCTTTACAGAGGGGTCCTTTGAAGTGCAGTCATTCATGTAGAGGGAGAAGAGCAGTGGGGAGAGAGAACAACCCTGAGGGGCGCAGTGCTGGGTGGTGTTACGGCTGTTGAATGTGAATTAACCAATTCTCACTAGCTGTTGCC
Organism: Sinocyclocheilus anophthalmus; assembly: GCA_018155175.1. Taxonomy (NCBI): domain Eukaryota; kingdom Metazoa; phylum Chordata; class Actinopteri; order Cypriniformes; family Cyprinidae; genus Sinocyclocheilus; species Sinocyclocheilus anophthalmus. Next base: position 142,611 of record JADLZN010010207.1, on the reverse strand, counting down.
TATATGTCAGAAAGCTGGTGATCCATTGACAGATAGAGCTAGGGACAGAGAGCTGGGTTAGTTTGGTCTGGAGGAGTGTTGGGATGATGGTGTTGAAAGCAGAGCTAAAGTCCACAAACAGGATCCTCACATAAGTCCCTGTTTTGTCCAGATGTTGCAGGATGCATCATCCACGGACCTGTTTGCTCGGTAAGCAAACTGCAGGGGGTCTAGTAAGGGTCCAGTAATGTCCTTCAGATAAGCCAACACCAACCTCTCAAATGTCTTCATGACCACAGACGTTAGAGCCACAGTCCTGTAGTCATTTAGTTCTGTAATTTTGGATTTCTTTGGGATGTGGATGATGGTGGAGCTTTTGAAGCAGGCAGGGACTTCGCACAGCTCCAGTGATCTGATGAAGATCTGTGAGAAAATGTGGGCCAGCTGGTCAGCGCAGGTTTTCAGAAAGGTTGGTGTCACACCGTCTGGGCCTGGTGTTTTTCTTCTCTTGTTCTTTCTGAAGACCATGGCGCACATCATCCTCACTGATCTGAAACGTAGGAGTAGGGGAGAGGGGGGTTGCAGGAGGTGTTGATGGTTGTGTGGAGAGATGTTCAGAGCGGGTGTGGGGTGTTAGACTGGGAGTTTCAAATCTACAATAAAACTCATTCAGTTCTTCAGCAAGTTGTTGATTGGCGTCAGTGCTGGGGGATGGGGTCTTGTAGTTGGTGATGTCTTTCAGGCCTTTCCACACAGATGCAGGGTCATTGGCAGAAAACTGGTGTTCTATCTTTTTAGCATAGTTCCTCTTGGCCACTCTAATCTCATTATTCAGTGTGTTTCTGGCCTGATTGTACAAGACTCTGTCCCCATTTATGTAGGCATCCTCTTTGGCCTGACGAACATGACAAAGTTTTGCTGTAAACCATGGCTTATCATTGTTGAATGTTAAATGAGTCCTGGTAGGGATGCACATGTCTTCACAGAAACTGATATATGATGTTACAGATTCTGTGAGCTTGTCCAGATCGTTGGTGGCAGCTTCAAAAACACTCCAATCAGTGCAGTCGAATCAGGCTTGCAATGCCTGCTCTGTTTCTTTGGTCCACCTCTTTACAGACTTTACTACAGTTTTAGCAGATTTAAGTTTATGCCTGTAGGTCTGTATAAGATGAACCAGGCTGTGGTCAGAGAGTCCTACAGCTGCTCAGGGGACCGAGCGATTATGCATCCTTTATTGTGGAGTAACAATGGTCCAGTATATTACTGTCTCTGGTAGGACATGTGCTGTCTGTATATATTACAAAAACACACATATATATATTTATATATATATATATTATATATATAATACCGTGGGTTCGGAAAGTATTCAGACCCCCTTAAATTTTTCACTCTTTGTTATATTTCAGCCATTTTCTAAAATCATTTAAGTTTTTTTTTTTTCCCTCATTAATGTACACAGAGCAACCCATATTGACAGAAAAACACAGAATTTTTTACATTTTTGCAGATTTATTAAAAAATTTAAACTGAAATATCACATGGTCCTAAGATTCAGATCCTTTGCTTGACACCGTTATATTTAACTCAGGTGCTGTCCATTCTTCTGATCATCCTTGAGATGGTTATACACCTTCATTTGAGTCCAGCTGTGTTTGATTATACTGATTGGACTTGATTAGGAAAGCACACACCTGTCTATATAAGACCTTAAAGCTCACAGTGCATGTCAGAGCAAATGAGAATCATGAGGTCAAAGGAAATGCCTGAAGACCTCAGAGACAGAATTGTGACAAGGCACAGATCTAGCCAAGGTTACAAAAAAAATTCTGCTACACTTAAGGTTCCTAAGAGCACAGTGACCTCCATAATCCATAAATGGAAGACGTTTGGGACGACCAGAACCTTCCTAGAGCTGGCCGTCCGGCCAAACTGAGCTATCGGGAGAAGAGCCTTGGTGAGAGAGGTAGAGAAGAACCCAAAGATCACTGTGGCTGACCCCAGAGATGCAGTCGGGAGATGGGAGAAAGTTGTAGAAAGTCAACCATCACTGCGGCCCTCCACCAGTTGGGGCTTTATGGCAGAGTGGCACGACGGAAGCCTCTCCTCAGTGCAAGAAAACACCTGAAGGACTCCAAGATGGTGAGAAATAAGATTATGTGGTCTGATGAGACCAAGATAGAACTTTTTGGCCTTAATTCTAAGCGGTATGTGTGGAGAAAACCAGGCACTGCTCATCAACTGTCCAATACAGTCCCAACAGTGAAGCATGGTGGTGCAGCATCATGCTGTGGGGGTGTTTTACAGCTGCAGGGACAGTACGACTGGTTGCAATCGAAGGAAAGATGAATGCAGCCAAGTACAGGAATATCCTGGACGAAAACCTTCTCCAGAGTGCTCCGGACCTCAGACTGGGCCGAAGGTTTACCTTCAACAAGACAATGACCCTAAGCACACAGCTAATATAACGAAGGAGTGGCTTCACAACAACTCTGTGACTGTTCTTGAAAGGCCCAGCCAGAGCCCTGACTTAAACCAATTGAGCATCTCTGGAGAGACCTAAAAAAATGGCTGTCCACCAACGTTTACCATCCAACCTGACAGAACTGGAGCGGATCTGCAAGGAGGAATGGCAGAGGATCCAAATCCAGGTGTGAAAAACTTGTTGCATCTTTCACAAAAAGACTCATGGCTGTATTAGAACAAAAGGGTGCTTCTACTAAATACTGAGCAAAGGGTCTGAATAATTAGGACATGTGATATTTCAGTTTCTTTTTTAATAAAATCTGCAAAAATGTCAACAATTCTGTTTTTCTGTCAATCTGGGGGCTGTGTGTACATTAATGAGGAAAAAAATGAACAAATGATTTTAGCAAATGGATGCAATATAACAAAGAGTGAAAAAATTTAAGGGGGTCTGAATACTTACCGTACCCACTGTATATACGGAACAAAATTAAACGCAACACTTTTGTTTTTGCCCGCATTTTTCATGAGCTGAAATCAAAGATCTAAGACTTTTTCTATGTACAAAAGGCCTATTTCTCTCAAATATTGTTCACAAATCTGTCTAAATCTGTGTTAGTGAGCACTTCTCCTTTGCCGAGATAATCCATCCACCTCACAGGTGTGGCATATCAAGATGCTGATTAGACAGCATGATATTGCACAGGTGTGCCTTAGGCTGACACAATAAAAGGCCGCTCTAAAATGTACAGTTTTACTGTATTTGGGGGTCCGAAAACCAGTCAGTATCTGGTGTGACCACCATTTGCCTCACGCAGTGCAACACATCTCCTTCTGTCTCCAACACATCTTGTACTAATAAACAGCCAATATGTTAATAATAGGTATGCTAATAAGCAATTAGTTAATAGTGAGAATGGTCCCTATACTAAAGTGTTACCGTAATGCATTATACAATAAATAAATACAATAAAATAATCAAGGCAATATTTGTTAAGGTTCATTTAACATTTATATGCACCAATACTACACTACTTACAAATAGAAAGTGCATATATTTTTCATGAAAACATTTTAAAGAGATTTCCATGAACAATTTTGAGAAGTTACGCAAACAAATCATGATCTTAGAATCGACTCATTTTGAACTGACTCATGGAAATGACTTAAATAACTTAAATTAACTTAAATAACTTAAATTAAACTGGTAAGTTTAAATCAAACTAATACATTTACAAACTTTTAAATGAATAAGTTTAATAAATCAGAGATGCTATTAAAACATCTTATGACTTGCACGACGAAGAAGGACTGCATCACCAGCAAAATCTTTGTGAATATTCTATATATGCACAGCATATCCCCTCATTCTGTCAGCTGCACCTCAACACAACACCAGCAGCCCACATTTAAAAACACCAACATCCCTCCATCATTTCAGCCTATCAATGTCACAGCCTCTACTTCCACCTCCACCGGGACATTCTGTACCTCCTCCTTAATGGATGGATGTGCGGAGCTCTTTAGCTGCCATTTCTCTCATTCATTTGGTGGGCTGGGGGTGTGGGGTGATGATAGCCACCCCTATCTGTCCTGACACAGCAGCACTACGGCACATGCGGCCTGCATGCAATCCCATTTTTCTTCAGAGCTCAGAGACATTAGGTGTCTGCTAAAGGCATGAACTGAAGCGACGCCTTCATTCAGAGTGAATGAGTTTTACACCACCTGCTTAGTAAGGAAACACACCGCACACACAATCGGATTTAGAGGGGAGGGTGTATGACTGCATGTTGATGAAACGTAAAACATGCAAAGAAAATTGCATAAACATGATGCAGGACAGAAATTCACATTTAAATGTAAAGAAGGAGAATTAAATTAAATTAAATGTAATTTAATTTAATTCACAGGAGTCCATATAACTAATAAACAGACAAACAGACAGACAGATAGAACGATAGACAGACAGACAGATAGATAGAACGATAGACAGACAGACAGATAGACAGATCATTAGAACAATCTAACGATATAATGTTACAATGATAAGAGAGTATGTTAAAACATTAGAATGTTAGAATGATAGATATAAAGTTAGAATGATAGAAAAATAGATAGAACACTAGATAGAACAAGAGATAGATAGAACGACAGATGGATAGAATGATAGACCGAATGTTACATAGAACACTAGAATGACAGATGGATCTGCCTATCCATCTATCATTATAACGTTCTATAACATTCTAACAGTAAACACAGTATCTAGCAGAGAGAAACAAAGGATCACACTGAGGGACAGAGTTCACGATAGAGTCCACTCTTACTCTTACAGTAATAGGTTAGAGTGCATTTGGTATCGGAGCGGCCAGAGAGACACTCAGTGAGTGTTAAGGGCAGATGTCCTGCAGTGAGAAACATTACGGCTTCCGATCCCTCAATCAAAAGCAGCCACACTGTGTAATCAATATAGAAAGCACTTTACTGAACATGAGAGCACAGACTCATCTGGACTGTGGGAGAAAATACACTCAAATGCGTGGGGAAGAATGAGAAAGCGTTACCTTTTTGGCTCTTTGGCTTATATTTGGTCCTTTACTAAGCAGCTTTTCAATCAAGTACTCTCGATTCTACAACACAGAGGCAAGAGGGGAAATATATAACATATATCAGTGACAGACCACTGTGAAGCACTGGTTAAAGCATTTGAAGTATGGAGGGAGAGTATATTGCCGTACCTTAGCCTTTTGGAAAAATTTACATTTCAAAAGCTCGGCTGCAGTGGGCCTGTGGAGATGAGAAGGAGCGCTTGATGATGACATTTTCAGACAGGTCCACATTTAAAGACTCATCAATAGGACTTTTTTGTCCTGGCCAGGCTGGGCCAGTAGTTCAGATTTTTACTTAACCTGGCGACATTTTCACTGTCCACTGTTTCAATTTTGGAACATACATACATACATATACATATATACATACACATACACACATACACACACACAAACACACACACATATATATATATATATATATCTATATATATATATTATATATATATATAATATATAATATATATATATATAGCCCTCTGACTGTACAATGTATTTACCAGGTGAGACAGCTGATGTAGAATGTAAACAGACCAGCAGCAATTTATTGTCTCAAAATCGCATTAGCTCATCTGTATCTATTTGAGCTACTTTGTCTGCGTGGCATTTCTTTTATTGAATGCGATTTATCTTTAGAGAGAACAAACAGCACGTAAACGAAGGACAGACGACCTGCTATTCAATAATATACACAATTCAAATCAATTTGTTTGTTTCTAGTATTAAGGCTTTGCTGAAACTTCTGGTCATGCAAGGAAACCATTTTGCAGACTGCACACCATTCAGCATTTTTGGACACAGATTTACTCATTTGTGTGAACAAATAAGGCAGGTTTGGCAATTCAAATTACCTCTTTGCAGGGTCCTTCTGAAGGCACAAGGATATAAGTTTTCTAAAAGATTTCCCATACTTCTTAAGCATGTCTTTGTCCTCAATTCCAGTCTCCAAGGTTGGAGGATCATTCTGCAGCGTGAGCATTAAAACCTGCAAAACAGCAGGAAGACATCAGATATGAAAATAAATAGACAGAACAATAGAACAAATCAGAAATAGTTACAGTAGATAGAACAATAGAACAACACAACAAACAATAGATAGAACGAACGACAGAACATTAGAAGGAACGATAGATACAGAACGACGTCATGGATGGATGGATGGATGGATGGATGGATGGATGGATGGATGGATGGATGGATGGATGGATGGATGGCGGAGGAGGATGGATGAAGGATGGAGGGTGGAGGATGGATGGATGGATGGATGGAATAGTGGATGGATGGATGGATGGGGGGATGGATGGATGGCGGCTGGATGGAGGATGGAAGTGGAGGATGGAGGATGGAATGGGGATGGTTGAATCGGGGATTGAATAGTGGATTGAATAGTGGATGAATGGATGGACAGAATGGTAGATTTTATGGCTGGATGGATGGATGGAATGACAGAATGGAAGATTGGATGGATGAATGATGGTGGAATGACGGAATGATAGACTGGATGGATGGATGGACAGAATGGTAGATTTGATGGATGGATGGATGGATGATGATGGAACAACGGAATGGTAGATTGGATGGATGGACTGATGGAGGCATGGAAAGACAGAATGGTGGATTGGATGGATGGACAGAATGGTAGATTTAATGGCTGGATGGATGGATGGAATGACAGAATGGAAGATTGGATGGATGAATGATGGTGGAATGATGGAATGGTAGACTGGATGGATGGATGGATGGATGGATGGATGGCATGACAGAATGGTAGATTTGATTTATTGGATGGATAGATGTATGCATGTATAGAACGACAGAATTATAGACTTGATGGATGTATAGATGTAAGGAACAACAGAATGATAGAATGGATGGATGGATTTATCTATAATAAATAGACAGAACAATAGAATGTCAAATAGAACATTAGACAGAATACTCAGCAAAACATTTCCTTTTGTATTTTAGGAAAGAAAACCTGAACAAATCAAAATATAAATTATGATCATTTTCATTCTGGATGAACTATTCTTTTAGTTGGTGCCTGCTGAGCTTGGGACGATGGATGCCTCTGTAAAACCACATTAGATACGGTTCAACTGCACAGGCTTTGCTTTCATTTAGTATACATATGTAATATCGGCAGTACAGACAAATAAAAGAAATCACCAACACTTGATTTACTTTGTGTAACTGCTATAATTACATATGCAAAAGAGGTGATGAAAACAGGTACGTTTTCACAAACACACAGCATGAATGGTCAAATGAACAGGCAGTCGTTGTGTTACCTTCATAGGGGGGTAGCGATGATACGGCGCAGAGCCTGTCGCGAGTTCAATGGCAGTGATTCCGAAACTCCAAATGTCAGCTTTGAAGTCGTAACCCCGTACCTGCGGTCACATGAGATGCTAGCGGATCATCAGATGATGGGATGACAGACTATGACCCACACCAATCATAAACAGCTGTTTTTTTTATAGCAGATATCCAATTATTAAACCATCTCTATGATCTGCACTAAAATAGTTGAATGGTTATTAATCATTCAGATTATCGAAAAAGCTCTTAGAAAAAGTCTAGCTGTGAACACTCTCATGGTGCCAAGATCCATCATATTTACAGTAGAAGACAGATACACATTGGCTCTGTTACAAAACCTACAGTACTGAGTGTCTTTCATCTTAGGCAGCAACTTTGCTTCAACTGATTCAGTTAGCATATCGCTGATCTAACCGCATGATACTCGAAGCACAAAAAATGAAAAGAACACAAAAATATTGGATAAAATTTTAATTACACTAACGTTCAAAAGTTTGGGGTCACTATTTTTTTTTTGCAAGAAACTGATATTTTAATTCAGCAAGGAATGCATTAAACTGATCAAAAGTGACAGTAAAGACAGTTTTGAACTTTCTATTAATTAAAGAACCCTGAAAATATGAAGCAGCACAATTGTTTTCAACATTCATAATGATAAGAAATGTTTCTTGAGCAGCAAATCAGCATATTAGAATGATTTCTGAAGGATCATGTGACACTGAAGACTGGAGTAATGATGCTGAAAATCAGCTTTGATCAAAGGAATAAATTACATTTGAAAATATATTAATAATAGAAAGCAGTTATAACAGTTATTACGGTTTTGATTGTATTTTTTATCAAATACATGCAGCCTTGGTGAGCAGAAGAGACTTTTAAAAAATATGTTAAAAAAAACAGTTCAACTATTTTGAATTTGAAACTTTTCAGTATTGAATAAATAATAATTATAATCAACATTTCTCTCTTTGTCCACCATATTTGATGGGTTATGACATTGAGCTTGTCAAGAAATGCATTATGGGATTGTCCTGTGTCTTATAACAATACATGTAATGCTGCTTTAGATTTAGGCCAAAATAGGGTATCTTAGTATTTACTAAACTTCTAGAACAGTCTTCATGTTGTTTTTGTTTAGTTAAAGAATTATTTTTTAGCGTTTTTGCCTTTCTTATCATAGGACAGTGTAGATCTGACAGGTAGCGAAAAGTGAGAGAGAGGGGGGGGGCTGGATCGGGAAAGGTCCTCAAGCCAGGATTCGAACTCGGGACGCCCACAAGGCTATCGGCACCAGCCTTCGTGTGTGCATCTATTTTTAATTATTTAAAATGCTTTCTATGTAGACAGCTCACTAGGTTTTTGAAACTGATCCACTTGTACATGTTTAATGTTGGCCCTCTGTGTAAACTGACCTGCTCCATCACCTCAGGGGCCATCCAGCACGGGGTCCCCACAAATGTTTTCCTCACTTTGTGTCTAGTGACGTCTCCACCGGTGGCCAGAAAAGCACTCACACCGAAATCTATAGAGAATGATTAAAAACCTCATCATACCCTCAAATAACATCTACTGCAAAATCTGCTGACAGTTGGAAAGTAAATGTTTTAAATGAAAAATTTGACATGCATGAAAATGAAAGATAGACATACAGTCTGATAAATTGGTTGTACTGTCTAATACCGTTATAAATCACTGAAAATATTGCTTTCCAAAAACTATGACAATTAGATGTGAACTACGATATTTGGACAGAGCAACCATGTGAACAGACTGTATGTCTACCTTTCACAGCTTTATTTTCATTCGTGTCAAACATCTGCTGTGCTTTCAACAATCAGAAATGTGAACGAATCCTCACAAAATATATCAAGAACATGTTCAAAGTCATTTACAGCCCAAAATCAAAGAAAAAAAAAAATAAATAAAAAAAAAGTATATAATATAGTCTAAAGCAAATGAGCCCTATAATAGTATAGGACAATATTATATATATATATATATATATGTATATTTCCCATGTATTGTTAAAAAGGTTTTCTAAATTTAAAAACTCTCTGTCAAACATTTCAATAGAAAAATCTCTGATTTGAAGTACAATCTGAACAAAGGAGAGCCAAGGTCACTACTGGAAACCCCTGTTATATAAAACCGATCAATATTCTAGATCTAGATCAGCCAGTTTCCCCTCAGGGACGGAAAAAGCCCCATTTCAGGAATTTAACACTTCTCCACACTATGATCAGTGTGTCTCAGGCCTGTTTTTCTGCTCTCCTTTATGTGGCTCTAACACACAAATTCATAAAACAAAATGAAACAGAGAGCAAAAGTGGAGAATATATTATCTGTTAATAATCAAACCATAATTAACCTCAATGAAAGAAATGTAAAAAAAAAAAACTTAAAGTGGCTTTACTGACTGATTAAATCACTGCTAGGTTATTGCTTTCACAGTTAGCATAATTAAAGCTAATTACCAAGGTTTAAAAAGCAATATAAATCTCTCTAAAGGCCCATAACTCTTGCTTTTTAAATTGACAACCAATATTAATTAAAGCAGAATTTTTAAAATATTTCTTTTTAAAAAGAAAGCTTAATTACCTCATGGCTATAAATAACTTCTTAAAGAGCAACTGAATAAGAATGCATTGGTCAAAATCAGTTAAGAGCCACCAAAGAAATTTTTAAATCGATGCTGCGTCTAAATATTAGATACCGTAATTATATATTTTGTTTTATGTTTTCCCCTGAGGTCATGATAAAGTCCTAATTTCATTTTTTATGACAATTTTACCTGCTATCGTACTCCTGTAATTAAACAGGCAGGTTTTTTAAGGCGTTTCTTAAGACATCTATGTAAATATTGACTTTGCATGTGAAATAAGATGAAGCACGTATTTGCAAGCCGCGGATTTGTTGTCAAGCCCATCTAGTATTTAACTGCGCCAATGGAAAAGTCTTGAGATGTTAAATGCCAAGATGCAGGTGGTTAACTTACTAAGACAACAAAAAAAGATTTTAAAAAACTTATGAGAGAATCTACACATTTCAGCCAAGTCAAAGTCAAGCAAAGCTACAAACCTGCGATTTGCACCGATCCATCTTCTCCCAGTAGAATATTACCAGCCTTCACGTCCCTGAGGTCAAACCGAGACAAAGCACATCCATGTCACGGTTTATTATAATCTTAAACATTAACAATAATGCCAGTGGCTAAAGAATGAATCTGCATGTTTATGAATTTTTTTAGACCATTATTACAGCAGCGATGGCCTGGAGGGAAAAGACCTCATTAGTATTTCCCAGCACTTAACATTCAGAGGAGCTTAATTAAATCATATGTTACACTAGTCTCACAAAAACAGACGTTTGATTATCAGCATAAAGTCTGACCCACTTAGCATCTTATTTGGACCAAGAATTGTAAACTTAAAGGAACAGTTCGCCCAAAAATGAAAATAGCTTGAAATTACATAAGGCCATCCGAGATGTAGATGAGTTTGTTTCTACATGGGAACAGATTTGGAGAAATGTAGCATTGCATCACTTGCTCACCAATGGATCCTCTGGCAGTGAATGGGTGCCGTCAGAATGAGAGTCCAAACAGCTGATAAAAACATCACAATAATCCACAAGTAATCCACACTGCTCCAGTCCAGTGAAAAATTCCATCTCCTGTTGTCTCTCACATCAAAATATTTGTTTAGAACTGTTTTTTAGGCTGTTTTAACTTGTAAACGGTGCATATTTCTCTCCTGATTCAGACGAGATTACTTTTTCACTGGAGAAAGCAATATTATGAATAGAGGACTCGTATTTTAACCGGAAACAAACAGATAGAAGTTAAGACGTCTTAATGATTGATTGATTTATTACAAACTCACAGCTTTTCACTTCACAAGACATTAACTGATGGACTGGAGTGGTGTGGATTACTTGTGGATTATTGTGATGTTTTTATCAGCTGTTTGGACTCTCATTCTGACGGCACCCATTCAATACCAGAGGATCCATTGGTGAGCAAGTGATGGAATGCTACATTTCTCCAAATCTGTTCCCATGAAGAAACACAAACTCATCTACAGTTTGGATGACCTGAAGAAGACTATGTATATATTTTTATTTTTGGGTGAAATATTCCTTTAAACAAAGACAGTCTGAAAGGCATGCAAAATGACCAGCCACGGTTCATTTTGTCATTGTCATTTTTTCCATACCTGTGAATCTGCCCATTTTTGTGTAGATAATCTAATCCTTCCAGTACTTCCTTCAAAATGGTTGCTATTGTAGATTCATCTAGGACACCGTTTTTATGCTCTCCTTTGCTGAACGTGTGCTTTATGATGTCCAACACTGATCCTGGATGAATAAAACGCTTTGTAATCATACACAAATTTTCAAATCTACTAAATATATATGCATATAACATCAACTATATGAATGTCATTGCATTAGATACATAGATATAACATCAAATCAAATCAAAGTCATTTATTTTAAAGAAATAAAACACAAGCACACTTTTCAGGCAAAACGCTTTATAAAATAAGCTTATTTTAAATGATGAAACATCACATATAGTGTTGAAAATGAACATGTCCATAGTTCATTGAAAAGATTTGTCTCACCTCCACTCAGGAGCTTCATGACCAGCCAGAGTTCATCTTTCACAACAAATGAAGTGTAGTAGGTGACCACGTTGGGATGGTAACACTGGCTCATGGCTTGAATCTCTTTCTGTGGAGACAGATGGAGGTGTCTAGCTTTATAATGCATGTCTTTAATAATGTCCATGTGCTTTAAAATGCATGCACATCAAAGTAATTGCAATGGCAGAAACAGAGAAGCTCTTGAACCGATTTATAATAGACAGTATTCACTAATAGAATGAATCTCGCAAAGTCTGTTACGAACAAGGCCATATTTCACACCAAAATCTAAAGAAAGAAGAAGAAATTTAAGCCCATGTTTATGACTATTATTTTTAATTTATTTGAGAAAAATTGTAAATAACATTTACACACATAGAGAAAAAACTCTATTCTTTAAAACTGCATATTATTTTTTTTAAGTATTTATACATGAAGGTAAAAATTACTGTATGACCTTTAATTAATGCAAATGTAAAAAAAAATTGAATGTAATAAAAGTATTAAAAAGTCTGATTGATTTACATGAATCAGTTCAACCATGGACTGGAATCACTGTCCATTTCAATTATTTGATTCAACAATTCATTTGAGTCATCATTCAGAAATTCATCTTTCTGTGTAAATGATTTAAATGTTTTAGCAAAAATAAGCATGTAAATTGTCTGTTATGTCCCTACATATTTTGTTATATTGGAGTAATTACATGAAAATGATTAGTAAAAAACATCTAATTTTTTTGTATAATTTTAAACTTACATTAAACATTTTGAATCTTTGGTTGAAATGACATTTCATTTGATTGAAAAGAAAAAGGAGCAAGCGTAACTGTTATAAATATGATAATATACAGACATTTTTATACTTATAAGGAATACTAATAAGGACACTTAATTTGTGAACACAACAGGCAAATTCTTATCCTTGAAATCTGCAGTGGCAATCAATGCTTCAATACTGATGCTGTTTTTCAATTTATTTCAAAGCAGAACTCATGCATGAATGTGCAAGAAAAACCTGTTTAGCTTGTGCATGTAAGCATGCATACAACTGATAAAGAAATTTCACATATTCCAATAATATAAGGCATTAATAAAAGGACTGCAGGATGCAAACCTGAAGTAAATTGAAAAAGTGCATTGCATATGTGCTGTCTGGATTCAGCATAAATTTACACAAACCATATTTCTGTGTCAGCCAATTTGAGAGTAAATCGGAGAGATGTTTATAGCAGAATCCCATCTCCGGGAATAAACTTGTTTTCGTGACAGAAAAGTCATTAATCAAACCATCAGTTTCCAATCTCACTGCACCAAAACAAAGATCAATGGAAAACAACTCAGTCATGAGTGTCGGAGTGAGAGCCCTGCTCTGTGTGTGTGTGTGTGTGTGTGTTTGTATGATTACAGTAGGGAAAGCGCACTATATTAGAGAAGCATGAAGTATGCGTGTCTCTGACATTTTTGAAAAACTAGGGCAGTCAAAACGATGAAAATCTTGGCTAATGATTAATTACTACACAGATAATTGTGATTAATGATTTATTGACACATGCACATTAAGAAGTCATTTATTCATTCAAAATCATTAAATGTGAAGTGTTTGTTGAAGAAATTAATTTTCTCTATGAGAAAATGATTTTTGGTGCAAATTAAAGAAAACTTTTTAAGACTTAATTTTTTTTAATTAAACAATATTATATGCTTCAATAGAAGCATTAAGTCAGGATGATTTCAAATTGATTGTTTAAATTAAATTTAAAATATTTATAATTTATTTCTAATATAAAAACTTGTGCAGCAAGAGTTTTTAGAGGCAATTGTCCAATCCCACAAAGCATTGAGAATGACATAAGAGAATCAACCAATTTTTACATTTGTATACAATGCATTGAAGTTTGGGGTTGTAAAGAGTTTTATTTATTTAATTGTTTTTTTAAGTTTTTGAAATAATTTTTTTTGTTTTTGTTCACCAAGGCTGCATTTATTAGATCAAAAATACAGTAAAAACAGTAATATTGTGAAATATTATTACAATTTAAAAAAACTTATCTATTTGAATATATTTTAAAATATAATTTATTTCTGTGATGCAAAGCTGAATTTTCAGCATCATTACTCCAGTCTTCAGTGTCACATGATCCTTCAGAAATCATTCTAATATGCTGATTTGCTGCAAACAGTTGTGCTGCTTAATATTATATTTGAAAACCATGATTTTATGTTTTTTAAAAAACAATGTATCTAAAATAGATATCATCTGTAACATTTTCAAAGTTTTTAGGGTTACTTTTAATTTAACACATCTTTGCAAAAAAAAAAAACACAAATTTCTTAAAAAATAAAACTTACTCTAAACTTTTAGAGACATTTAGCTTTACATCAAACGCTTACCAATGAAGAAAGTAATATTATGGAGAGAGGAGATTCGCTTCTTAAAAACATGCAGTTTTTCACTTCACAAGACATTAACTGATGGAATGGAGTGGTGTGGATTACTTGTGGATTATTGTGATGTTTTTATCAGCTGTTTGGGACTCACAGCCATTCACTGCAGAGGATCCATTGGCGTGCAAGTGATGCAATGCTTACCTTTCTCCAAATCTGTTTCAATGAAGAATCAAACTCATCTACATCTTGTATGGCCTGGGTTCATGTTTAATTTTTGGGTGAACTACTACTTTAAGATTATTGTTAAATGCCTATGATGAAAACGAATGGGGAAAAATGGAACCAAAAGATGTTTGTCCAATGTCTGCCCAGCCCAGTCAGGCTGCTCAAAAAAGCAAATTGCAATTTCCCTGTAACTAATTGCATTTCCATGTAATGTGTGCATGTTTACATGCATATGCATGTGTATGGCAGAATCTGCATGAGTAGACAAAGCTGTTTTTATGTTGTTCCTCACCAACAGCTCATCCATGCTGGTCTGGCATTTCTCCAGGTTGATTCTCTTGATGGCCACACGCTCCTGTCGAGGGCTACAAAGCGCTGCCTGGACGACTGCTGTGGCTCCGCTTCCTACAAAACACAGTGTACACGTCTCTAATGAACAAAGCGCATGCCGTGTCAAAGACATTATTCTAAATGAAAGGCAGACAGTAAACATGCCCTCTGGAATATAAAAGCTTGTGCACAGCAGGTGCAGCTGATCATATGATGTGCTTATAGGATTGATAACAGACGTGTGTGACGCTGTGATAAGTAGCTTTACTGTAAGAGAGACAAATTGCATGCAAGTTGTTATTTCTAAATCAATGTAATCTAAATCAATTACCATTTAAATTCAATGTAAATTTGTATTTCAATTATTAGCATTATGTAATATTATTTCATAAGGTGTGTGTGTGTGTGTATTTATATATATATACATATTATATATATATATATAATATACATATAAATATATACATATATATATATATATATAAATATAATATAATATAGAACATAAATATTGTGGTATATGTGTGTGTGTTGTGTGGTGTTGTGCCGCGAGGAGTGAGTGAACCGCGCTATCGCGTGAACGAAAGAGACAAAAACAAAGCCGGAAAAGTTAATTAAAAGAATACATACATTACATAATACAAAGAGATTAATATAGTATTTTATGATATATTATACAGTAATGATATATACTACCATTAAAAATTTGTGTCAATAAGATTTTAAATTACTGTTCTTTTCTTTTTTTTGAACAAGGTTTTATTTGATCAAAAATACAGTAAAATATTAATATTGTGAAATATTTTTACAAATCAAAATAACTGTTTCCTATTTTTGTATATTTTAAAATGTAATGTATTCCAGAGTCTTCAGTGTAACATGACCCTTCAAAAAACATATTAATATGCTAATTTATATATTAGTTATTATTGATTACGGATATTATCTGATGAATAACAGAAGTGGTTATTTCGCCTATTCAGTTGCAAAAATCTGCTGACAGCCTTGGGCATAAAATCTGATATATACAGGTGCATCTCAATAAATAACAGAATGTCGTGGAAAAGTTAATTTATTTCAGTAATTCAAGATCAAATTGTGAAACTCGTGTATTAAAATAAAAATCAAGGCACACAGACTGAAGTAGTTAAGTCTTTGGTTCTTTTAATTGTGAAGATTTAGGCTCACATTTAACAAAAACCCACCAAATTCACTATCTCAACAAATTAGAATATGGTGATATGCTAATCAGCTAATCAACTCAAAACACCTAGAAAGGTTTCCTGAGCTTTCAAAATGGAGTCTTAGTTTGGTTCACTAGGCTACACGATCATTGGGAAGACTGCTGATCTGACAGTTGTTCATTGACACCCTTCACAAGGAGGGTTTAGCCACAAACATTCATTGCCAAAGAAGATGACTGTTCACAGAGTGCTGTATCCAAACATATTCATAGAAAGTTGAGTGGAAGGAAAAAATGTGAAAGAAAAAGATGCACAACCAACCAACCGAGAGAACCGCAGCCTAATGAGTATTGTCAAGCAAAATCGATTCAAAAAATTTGAGTGAACTTCACAAGGAATGGACTGAGGCTGGGGTCAAGGCATCAAGAGCCACCACACACAGACGTGTCAAGGAATTTGGCTACAGTTGTCGTATTCCTCTTGTTAAGCCACTCCTGAACCACAGACAACGTCAGAAGAGTCTTACCTGGGCTAAGAAGAAGAAGAACTGGACTGTTGCCCAGTGGTCCAAAGTCCTCTTTCAGATGAGAGCAAGTTTTGTATTTCATTTGGAAATCAAGGTCCCAAAGTCTGGAGGAAGAGTGGAGAGGCACATAAACCAAGTTGCTTGAAGTCCAGTGTTAAGTTTCCACAGTCTGTGATGATTTAGGGTGCAATGTCATCTGCTGGTGTTGATACATTGTGTTTTTTGAAAACCAACATCACTGCACCCGTTTACCAAGAAATTTTGAAGCACTTCATGCTTCCTTCTCTTGACCAGCTTTTTGAAGATGCTGATTTCATTTTCCAGCAGGATTTGGCACCTGCCCACACTGCCAAAAGCACCAAAAGTTGGTTAAATGACCATGGTGTTGGTGTGCTTGACTGGCCAGCAAACTCACCAGACCTGAACCCATAGAGAATCTATGGGGTACTGTCAAGAGAAAAATGAGAAACGAGACCAAAAAATGCAAATGAGCTGAAGGACACTGTCAAAGAAACCTGGGCTTCCATACCACCTCAGCAGTGCCACAAACTGATCACCTCCATGCCACGCCGAATTGAGGCAGTAATTAAAGCAAAAGGAGCCCCTACCAAGTATTGAGTACATGTACAGTAAATTAACATACTTTCCAGAAGGCCAACAATTCACTAAAATTGTTTTTTTATTGGTCTTATGAAGTATTCTAATTTGTTGAGATAGTGAATTGGTGGGTTTTTGTTAAATGTGAGCCAAATTAACAATTAAAAGAATCAAAGACTTAAACTACTTCAGTCTGTGTGCATTGAATTTATTTAATACATGAGTTTCACAATTTGAGTTGAATTACTGAAATAAATGAACTTTTCCACAACATTCTAATTTATTGAGATGCACCTGTATATTTTTTGGCGAGTAAATATTATGCAAAAAAAAACTAAACGTGATTAAATTACATTTAAATTCATCAATTTGTCTGCATTTTATTTGCAATCATTAGATTCTATTTAATCCAGCTGCAAGGAAAAGTACTTGAACCCTTGGATTTACCATGTAAATTTGATCTGATCCTCAATCAACTCATCAGGAATAGACAAACGCAGTCTGCTTAAGCAAATACCAATAAAAACTACTTCATTTCTTTACAAACACACTGCGTGCGTGGAATGAGTATGTGAGCCCAATTGGCCTTTCTTTGGCAGCATTAACCCAGAGCAGAGCATGCATATAGGAGAAATAGGCAGCCGCCAAGAATGACAGCACAGTCAGGCCAGAAAAAAGGAGAGAGATTTAATTTTTATTTTATTTTATTGGACATTCATTTGGAATTACTGCACTCATAAGAACACGTTATCACCCCATTATTCTAATTCTAATTTAACTCCCACGCCGCCACCACTCCACTTTCAGAGCGGCATCTCTACACGCTCTTCAATATTCTACATGCAAAACACACCGATGTACATCCAAAAATGTCATCAAAATGAATAAATCTATCAGGAGATGAATACAAAACACTTTTGCTGCTGGTGATGACTAAAGAGTGTTAAAGCTCGACACACGCTTCTGAAAAGTACGCTTATGATATGTGTACAAGTGTGTGTGTCTGAGAGAAAGCGAGGGAGCAATGGCGGAGGGTGAACCAACTCCAGAGTAAGTAAAAGTAGTCTAGTCTAGTGTAATCCATTTAATACGCACATCATGAACCCGTCTTTTTAGGCAAGTAGCCTACCCAGTATGGGTTCAGAAGTGAAATATTTTTATATGACTAAATTTGTATTTAACAGAAGCTCAATTAAACAAAAGATTCTAAGTTACAAATTAGAACCCTTTCATTTTCAAACTGTGAAACATGTATACTGTAGCTACACAGAAAGCGAGCAAAGAACATATACTTGATCAGAGAACATTATCAATGACTACACTGTGAAAGGAATCTCTTACTTACGTACATCTGCACTTTGTTGTTTATGATAAGAGAATTCGCGATGAGATGAGAGATTGCAGAATTTAGTCAGCAAGCACTCGCACTCAACAAAACTCTGATTGGTCACTGCATTCATAAAATCAACAGAATCGTGTGTGATCGATTAGAATGTGAAACACTGTAAAAATGCATAAAAAGAAATATGCAACTAGGCATGGGCCGATTACCGGCTTCAAGGTATACCGCGATTTGAAAATGGCACGGTTTCAAAACCACTAACATTTTCCGTTATACCGTTCCTGCGGTATGCGCTGTTGTTCAGCCTCAAAGACTGAAAGTGTAGGGAATCCCTAGGTTGAGTGCAGTGTAGAGATGTAACACGACCTCCTCCAAGCTGTGGGTGGACTGGCTGACCTGCCGGCGCGATCGCGGTACGTCAACATGTGTGTGTAGGGGACGGCGTCCGAACTTAAGGAGCTTTCTCTGGAACTTACGCGATCGGCAACCGGACGGTTTTTGTCTTATTGCAAGCAACTCGTCTCAGTTCTGGACTTGCACAAACTGCGTTGAAATGCAATAATTTTCCAAAATGTAATTTATATGAGAATATAAGTCTGTAAACGCTCGTTAACAGAGACTAGAGACGCTGAAGATGGACGCAAAGAGAAAAAATACTGTAGCAGGCAGATCACTCAAAGTTCATGATGCACGAACTATTGGAAGAAAATCCTCAATATTGATTTGGGGGTTTATATGAATGTGTTTTTGAGGGGAACTGACTGTCTTCAGAAAAGTTTACGTGGTATTTTCTTTTAATCTCGTCTCTATAGTTCATTTTAAAGCAGTTTCAGTGTAGTGCTGCTTTGTTTACAGCGGTAACGAAAGAAACGCTGTATCTGTTGTTCCAGAAGCGCCTCCTGCTGTCAGAGAGGGAATCTGCGTCTCATTCAGAGCATCTGCTGTTTGCTTCGTTCAGGCATGTAGTATTTCACAAAGCTAGTCAGAACATTCTGTTTTTGCTTCAAATTTGGTTATTATTAAATCAAATTATGTATATGAATTATATAACTAAATGATATGAAATTATATAAATGATATGTATATGAATTATATAACTAAAATTAAATAACTCTAATTACAGATTTAGGTTAAATAAAAATGTCAGTCTTTATTTTTCTTCTTTTTAGGAAACAAATCAAAGAAAAAATAAACAAATTCTACTGTTCCCAATATTCTGTATGTTGCTCAAAAACAAAATATATTGTGTTCAGCGGAAAAAGTTTTTAGTTTTTTTTACCCAGTCATTTAAAAATAACACATTTTAGAGCTGTAACGACAATACCATGAAACCGTGATGTCTGCTTAAGGTTATCATACCGTCAAAATCTCATACCGGCCCATGCCTAGTTGCAACATGAGCATAGCTAAATTATGCTTGCAACACTTTGGGAATAAGGGAAGTCGTGGCCTAATGGTTAGAGAGTTGGACTCGTAACCCAAAAGGTTGCGGGTTCGAGTCTTGTACCGGCAGGGATTGTAGGTGGGGGGAGTGAATGTACAGCACTCTCTTCCACCTTAAATACCACAACTGAGGTGCCCTTGAGCAAGGCACCGAACCCCCAACTGCTCCCCAGGCGCCGCAGCATAAATGGCTGCCCACTGCTCTGGGTGTGTGTTCACGGTGTGTGTGTGCACTGCTGTGTGTTCACTGCTGTGTGTGTGCACTTTGGATGGGTTAAAAAAACTAGACCACTAGTATGGGTCACCATACTTGGCCCATGTCACGTCACTTTTTTTTTTTCATTTCATTTTCACTTTATTCGTGTCACCAGTAATAGTTGAATTAGTACAGGGGCACTTTTGTCCAGTTTGGTGGCATTTTTGCCCCAAGCTCACAATATTTCCGACCCGTGGCCAGGGGAAGACCAAGCCTATGGGAGGAGAAGTCATGTGACTCAGCTTATTGCATGAATAATATTTATATATGCCATATATTAATATTTATAATCAATATGAATAGCTGTGCATGCACAAGCGACGGGTATACTTCAGCTGTACGAGCACCTCTTGCACCACTTTCCATGTGTCTCTCATTGAAAATTAACTGACCTGTGCTTTCTGCGTCCTGAACAGCCTTTATGTTGAGCTGCCCACCGCATATTCACCCGGATCTTCCGATGGCCTGTACATACATTTATTAAATAATAGCCTATAATACAGAATTTGCAGCAGTAGTTGTGTGCATTTTTTTTTTTTACGTCATGAAACGTTCATGTATGCTTTTATTTTAGTGCAATTGTATCAATAAACAAAATCTCTTGTGCATCTTAAAGATCATGTTTAATTTGTGACATTGAAGTGGGGGCGGCATGACAGTGTTTCGCCTAGAGCAGCTGTTGAGCTTGTGCCAGCCCTGCATTAACCTCTTCTAAACGAAACGGTTTCAGTTCTGCAATATTTAAAGGTTATCTATCTCTCTAGGTCATGCTAAAGCATATCAGTCGGGTTGAGGTCAGGACTCTTCTGGGTCACTCAAAGTGGTGTATGACAGACAGATGGACTTCAGTCTCCTGCTAAATGGCCTGAATCGTATAAACTTGGGAATAAATTCCATTCGATTTTTTGCACATTTTTGACATGCAGCAATGCTTTTTTGGGACAGCAGTGGCTTCCTCTTTGCAGGACACCCACAGCGCTGAACTTTCTCCATTTATAGACAGTTTGTTTTACCATGTGTTGATGAACATGCAGAGATGATTTCGTAACCCTTTTTCAGCTTGCAAGTCAACAAGTTTCAATCTGAGGCGTGCTGAGCTCTCTTTTGGTTTTAGAAAGTTCCTTCAGTGTCTGTGATATCCCACGATCCCGTGCATGCAGTCAGTTATCCATTTTTTAACTTATGATTCAATTTTGTACTGTGAAATAAGCATTGTAGGCATTAAATATTAATTTGGTTATACCTAAATTCAACTTAAATTTGATCATTAGACATGTGATTGTGTCTGAAATGAGTTTCCTTAGGAGGTAGTAGTATCTTCATACAAAACCACTGTCTGTCATTGACTGAACTGAGAAGTGAGGCAAAATGAAACTCCATGGGTTCACATACTTTTTCTTGTAACTGTAGGCCTATTGCAGCATTATGTTTATCGGCCAGTAGCTACCATTCTCTCAAAATATTGAAAAAGTCACATTTGTTGACCACAAATCATATTATATGATATATAATTTATATTAATAATAGTAGTTTCATAATTTAACATGTTTTATTTTTTATTAAATAATTAATAATTAATATATTTTTTTATTAATCATGTTAATTATTATACTTATAGTTATACTGTATATTAATCAAATGTATAATACTTCATTATATAATATGATCCATTTATATACAGTACAATACCATCCAGAAGTTTGTGGTTGTTTTTTTTTAACAGAAATCTTTTGTAATATTAAGGAATGTTTAAGTTCGCTTTTCAATATTTTTTTTAAGTGTCACGCATGATCATATCACTTTGGACTATAAACCCCCGCACAAACCCAAATCAGTGCTGCTATTCACACGTAGAGTGTGTGACCACTCTGCCAACTGCGGCTGACAGATTAGGAGGGGGTCTTGACTCATTCAGTCCTGATTAGCCTAAGAAGTGCCAGAAACTATAGAGAAGCTCTCGTGTAATGCTAGCTCTTATCTGAGCTTATAGCATACATGCTTAACATGCACTACTAGAGCCCCACCGATATATCGTTTTGCCGATATTATCGGCGAATATGCTGCCGATATGAACATTTTTTTTACAGAACATAAAATGCAGATAAAATGCTTGTAAATGGTGTAAATACTTAGTTTGTCCAGCAGAGCGAGCTCCATTGTTTGCTACTGGCGACCTGGATCCCGGAGGGCTACCGACGCCTGGAGGGTGGTGTTCGAGAGGGCTCCTCGAGCTGAAGGGATCCTCCGAATTTGGTGGAGATCTCACTTCAGTAAGGAGGTCTCTTGTTCAGGCAGCAGCTTTCAAGCGTTGGCGTATTCGACTGCAAGTGCCCTGCGAAGTGGACTTCACATGAAATTCCGCCATGACTCCAGTTCCAAGGGAACGTACCCGTAACATTCAAAGGGCATTAAAGTGCGCAAGA
The DNA here is from genome assembly GCA_018155175.1 of Sinocyclocheilus anophthalmus. Lineage (NCBI taxonomy): Eukaryota > Metazoa > Chordata > Actinopteri > Cypriniformes > Cyprinidae > Sinocyclocheilus > Sinocyclocheilus anophthalmus. The sequence goes on along the minus strand of JADLZN010010207.1, from coordinate 119,867 downwards.
CGTGAATTTATATTGTATTTATTTACAGAGGTATATTATGTACCACTTCACGCTTCTCTAGTAAGTTTAATTTGTGTGTGAAGACAGTAGTGCAAATCCATGAATGAATGTTCCGAAGTGAAATAAACTTCAAAGGAATAAAGTTGAATGGAATTGAATTGAATTAAAGTTGAATAAACTTCCACTTTACTGTTCAGTGCACTGATGTCAGACTCATTTTGGATAATATAGTGTATTGTTAAATTGTTAAATGCCCGGCCTCCATTACGTATCTTTGTCACGTCATTATAAGTGTTTGATCACCACATTTGAGTGATCATTGCAAGAGATGTGTTTAGGTATATATATTCTGTTTATGTATATACTGTATTCTATTTATAGTATTAGTCAAATGTTTGGACACACGAATGGGAAAGTGTCCAAACTTTTGACTGGTACTGTACTATAATATACACAAAGGATATCTGCCTTTTTTTACTCCCAAATATCGGTATCGGCCCAAAAAAAAACATATCGGGGTCGGGGGGTGGGGTTGGGGGGGGGTGGGGGTAGGGGGGGGGGAGGGCCCGGGGGGGGGGGGGGGGGGGGGGGGGGGGGGGGGGGCTCTAATCTCAACCTCCCTGCGCTCACAGCCCTGAAGAGGGCCTTCTGTGTTTCTGTCTTTATTTACTCTGGGAGCCTCATGTCTGCAGGCAGTGGGTCCATCACTATCAGCCATCTCAATTTGAGTCGAACTTTTATAGATTTGAGAATGCAGCAAAATGTCAATGAATGAAGAAAAGAAAAAAAAACAGGGAAGGAAAATGTCATAAAATAACAGCTATTGATTATTAGGAAAAATTCACTCATAAAATTAAAAAAGTCATATATTGGGAAGTCTTTTTGCTATAATTATTATGCATGCTGTATGGCCTCATATTAACCGTTCAACTAGTGAAGACGAAAAGGTGTTTACAAAGAGTGGAAAAAAATGGAAATTCATAGAAATTTTAAACTAACATCTTGTTGTTGACCAATAAAAGCCCCTAAGAAGGTATGCATAAACTACACATCCGCAACTGCATGATGCTTTGCTATTATCTTTAAGGATGTTTATAAAGTTAGCATAACAATAACTTTTATATAAGCCCTAGTTAGTAATATTTCAAGATAAACACTTACTGCACTGAAGCAGCGTCTTTTTTTTTTAAATCATGTTAAAATGTTAATATGATCATCAGGTTTTTGATGAACGTTTATTTGTTCATCTTTCAATCATTATTGTATTGCTTTGCATTATATGCTTTGAGTTCCACAATAAAAGCTTTGATCCAAAAACTAATTTAAATATCATCTTACTAAAACATGTTATTGGGAGATATTGAGTGGTGACTGATATTTATATCATTTTATGCAAGTAGTCTGTTATACTGTTACAAAGATCGCATTGATTTTCGTACACTCCATTCCGATTGTTCCATACTAATATCATCATCTACACGAAATTGCATATTTTTGTTCAGTATGGCCTTTGATATATAGATATACGGTGGGTACGGAAAGTATTCAGACCCCCTTATTTTTCACTCTTTGTTATATATTGCAGCCATTTGCGAAAATCATTTAAGTTAATTTTTTTTCCTCATTTAATGTACACAACAGCACCCCATAATTGACAGAAAAACACAGAATTTTTGACATTTTTTCAGATTTATTAAAAAAAGAAAAACTGAAATATCACCATGGTCCTGTATTCAGACCCTTTGCTGTGACACTCAGATATTTAACTCAGGTGCTGTCCATTTCTTCTGATCAGCCTTGAGATGGTTCTACACCTTCATTTGATTCCAGCTGTGTTTGATTATACTGATTACTCTTGATTAGGAAAGCCACACACCTGTCTATATAAGACATTACAGCTCACAGTGCATGTCAGAGAAAATGAGAATCATGAGGGCAAAGGAACTGCCGGAAGAGCTCAGAGACAAAATTGTGGCAAGGCACAGATCTGGCCAAGGTTACAAAAACTTTCTGCTGCACTTAAGGTTCTTAAGAGCACAGTGGCCTCCATAATCCGTAAATGGAAGACGTTTGGGACGAGCAGAACCCTTCCTAGAGCTGGCCGTCTGGCCAAATTGAGCTATCGGGGGAGAAGAGCCTTGTGAGAGAGGTAAAGAAGAACCCAAAGATCACTGGCTGAGCTCCAGAGATGCAGTCGGGAGATGGAGAAAGTTGTAGAAAGTCAACCATCACTGCAGCCCTCCAGCAGTCGGGGCTTTATGGCAGAGTGGCCCGCTGGAAGCCTCTCCTCAGTGCAAGACACAAATGGAGTTTGCTAAAAAACACCTGAATGACTCCAAGATGGTGAGAAATAAGATTCTCTGGGCTGATGAGAACTTTTTGGCCTTAATTCTAAGCGTTATTTGTGGAGAAAACCAGGCATTGCTCATCACCTGTCCAATACAATCCCAACAGTGAAGCATGGTGGTGGCAGCATCATGCTGTGGGGGTGTTTTTCAGCTGCATGGACAGGACGACTGGTTGCAATCGAGATGAATTGAAAAAGATGAATGCGGCCAAGTACAGGATATCCTGGACGAAAACCTTCTCCAAGTGCTCAGGACCTCAGACTGGGCCGAAATTTACCTTCCAACAAGACAATGACCCTAAGCACACCGCTAAAATAACGAAGGAGTGGCTTCACAACAGCTCTGTGACTGTTCTTGAATGGCCAGCCAGAGCCCTGACTTAAACCCAATTGAGCTTCTCTGGAGAGACCTAAAAATGGCTGTCCACCAACGTTTACCATCCAACCTGACAGAACTGGAGAGGATCTGCAAGGAGGAATGGCAGAGGATCCCCAAATCCAGGTGTGAAAAACTTGTTGCATCTTTCCCAAAAAGACTCATGGCTGTATTAGATCAAAATGGTGCTTCTACTAAATACTGAGCAAAGGGTCTGAATACTTAGGACCATGTGATATTTCAGTTTTTCTTTTTTAATAAATCTGCAAAAATGTCAACAATTCTGTTTTTTTCTGTCAATATGGGGTGATGTGTGTAGATTAATGAGGAAAAAAAATTAACTTTTAGCAAAAAGTTTTTGATTTTAGCAAATGGCTGCAATATAACAAAGAGTGAAAAATTTAAGGGGGTCTGAATACTTTCCGTACCCACTGTATATATGGTCTGAAGTTTCAATAAATTGTTCCATTCAATTCGATTCTATTATTTCATGTGCCAGGCTTTACAGGGTTAATATGTGTACTGCGTGTGCGGTGTAATATAAAATATGCATATAAATTCTAATAATAATAATATGTACATTAGTCAGTGTTTAAAGCACGTTACAAAGCATAAACATAAAATACATAAATTGATATATCTAATGTCAATGTGTTATAAGATCAATCCGCCAATTGTGCTTAAGTGACGTAGGCAGGCTATATAAATGTGTCATTGTAATTCAATTTCTCAAAACTGCTGTTCATTTCTTTGTGAAGAACTTTTTGAATTATCAAAAAAAAATTACTAGATGCACTTTTGAGAAATGAGAAGTGCTCGATCTGAGCAGCAGAGGGTGTCGTGAGACGAGCGCAAACTCATCGCATGCAGCAAATGACACCTTTGAATCTCACAGACAGTGCAAGTGGCGACAAGATGCACGCATGCACTACACACTCAGAATATTAATATCTTAAAATATGTCAAATCATAATAATGACTCTCGTTGTCGCTGCTATTAGTGTTTTGTTAAATATCCGCCAGTCTGTGCAATGCATCAACTTCAAACCCCTGAAACTTGGTTGCACTTTTTGGTCAAAATAACCTTCACTGTGTATAATAATAACAGCACCTTTACTGTAAACGTCACAGTAGCCTGATGTCTCACTGGACACGTGCTATTATAAGGCATCATCACTCATTACACGCGCGCTGTCATTACATCTAATAGCTCCAAAACATATGATAGGAAGCTTCCCTTGTCACATCCGCATCGCATTACTGTCATCGGCCGGTGCATATGGGGAAAAAGCCGGTAGGCCCAAACCAAAGCAACAAATCGAAGCCAATGACAAGCTCAAATCCATCTGCAACTACCCACCGATCACCTCCTGGAGCTCGTACGCCTCCTTGACAATGGGCCAGCTGCTGGTGAGCGCCGGCTGCGGGGTTTGGACGGCCGCCGGGGAGTCGCTCTGCTCCGCCATGATGCTGCTGAGAGAGTCGCTCTCACTCGCTCACCTCCGCGCTGCTGCTGGATCACTGCCGCCTGACTGTGATGAACACATCCGGAGAGACACTTCGCGAATCCTACTACAGCTAGGGCTTAGCTCATGAATATTCATTTCGGCGCGCTGATATCACTACAGCGTAGCACGTGAATATTAAGTAGCTTATGAATATAAATTTGCCCGTGGTGACGTGGTTTGGTGACTTTCGTTGGAGTGTCAAGTTAGGTTAGGTAGTTTCATTTATTTTTATTTACTTTTATATTATGTAGTTTCATTTATTTTATTTTATTTCATTCATTCGTTCATTCAATCATTCAATCATTCATTCATTTAGTTGAGTAACCGTATTTTGAATGCTATCTTGTTTATTATTTATTATTTAGTCATCTTCATTCATCAGTCATTCATTCATTTAGTTGAGTAACCTATTTTGAATGTCTATCTTGTTTAATTCATTCAGTCATTCATTCATTTAGTTGAGTAAGCGTATTTTGAACACTATCTTGTTTTATTTATTTATTTATTTATTCTTCTTCATTCATCGTCTTCTATCATTATTTGAGTAAGCGTATTTTTGAATGCTATCTGTTTTATTTATTCATTCATTATCTTCCAACATTCATTCATTAGCTTTGAGTACGCGTATTTTGAACGCTATATGTTTTTTATTTATTTATTTATTTATTCATTCATTCATTCAGTCATTCATGTCATTTAGTTGATAGCATATTTTTGAACGCTCTCTTTGTGTTTATTTCTTTATTATTCAATTCATTACTTCATTTGAATCATTCGTTCATTTTGTTGAATACGCGTATTTTGACAGAAACGCTATAGTGTTTTATTTATTTTTATTCATTCATTCTTCCGATCATTCCTTCATTTAGTGATAGCGTATTTTGAAACGCTAGCTTGTTTAATTCATTCATTCATTCATTAGTTTCAAACGATTTGAACCTATCTTGTTTTATTTATTCATTCGTTCATTTCATAATCTTCATTCATTCAATCATTCATGTCATTCTTCATTCATTTAATCATTCATTCATTTAGTTGAGTAAGCGTATTTTGAACGCTATCTTGTTTTATTTATTTATTCATTCATTCATTTAGTTGAGTAACCGTATTTTGAACACTATCTTGTTTCATTTATTCATTTATTCATTTATTCTTCATTCATTCAGTCATTCATTCATTTAGTTGAGTAAGCGTATTCTGAACGCTATCTTGTTTTATTCATTCCTTCATTCATTCATTTAGGTTAAGTCCGGATTTTGAATGCTGAGTTTTATTATTTATTTATTTATTCATTTATTTATTATCATTCATCATTCATTCATTTAGTTGAAATAAGCGTATTTGGAACGCTATCTTGTGTATTTATTTTATTATTTAGTATTTCATTCATTCATTCAGTCATTCATTCATTTAGTTGAGTAAGCGTATTTTGAACGCTATCTTGTTTTTATTTATTTATTTATTTATTTATTTATTTTATTTATTATTTATTTTTATTCATTCATGTCATCCTTCATTCATTTAGTTGAGTACGCGTATTTGGAACGCTATCTTGTTTTATTTATTTATTCATTCATTCATTAGTTGCGTCAAACCGTCTTTTGAATGCATCTTGGTTATTCTTCCATTCATTCATTCATTTAGTTGAGTACCGATTTTGAATGCTATCACTTGTTTTATTCCTTCAATCTTCATATCCGTTGTTTGAGTAGTGTATTTGAACGCTATCAGTGTTTGATTTATTTATTTATTTATTCTTCAATCATTCATTCATTTAGTGTAGTAACAGTATTTTGAACGCTATCTGTTTTTGGTTATTATATTCTTCATTAATTAATTAATTCATTCAGTCATTCATTCATTTAGTTGAGTAACCATATTTTGAACGCCATCTTGTTGTATTTATTTATTTATTTATTATGTATTGTGTTGTCTTCATTCGGCTTGTTTTCGGTCAGATGTCTGTTAATTTATTAAGGATCGCATCATTTCCAGCTTTCAGCTGTGTTTTGAAAACGTTTTTCTTTTCTGCTTTTTCCACTTATTACATGTCTTAAGGAATATGATTTAATTGCTGCTACCTCTATGAGCTAAATTTAGTACACATAAATGTAAACACGGAGGTGAACATTGCTGAACTTCTGTCTCTCACAGAAGTTCAACAATGCCTTAAAAAAAACATTGTAACATTGTTGCACATTTTGTAAAGATTTGTAAATATTTTAATGCTTTGAATAACTTTTTCCATTTCCATGGTTTATTTATTTATTTATTTATTTTTTGTACGCACAAAAAAATAGTCATGTGTTCATAGAAGTAACATTCAAGTGTGTGTGTGTGTGTGTGTGTGTGTGTGTGTGTGTTACAGCTCGGCCTGATGGGAAAATGAGCCTCTGGACGGACAACCTACATGATTGTCTCATGATTTTGCGTTTTTCCCACATTAATAATTATTTAATTTTATGTCTGTTTATGTATGATATGCATTAGAATATCCGCAAACGATTCTCATGAATATTAATTTTAGGCGTGATAATATTGCAAAAGCGTATAGATATGAATTATTCTTGTTTATTCAGCGAAAGCGTATTACGTTGATTGGTAAACCTTTTTTTACAGTCGATGGTTCAGTCACGTTAGGTAATTAATATTCATGATCAAGTCGTAACCTTAGTATGTTTGCGCCAATAAAAAGTTTCCCTATTTCATCGGGTTGTATTTATTTATTTATTTTCAAAATGTAAAGGCTGAGATATCATATACTATTATGAAAGAGTATATGATAGTCTTTCATGACTGATGATCTCTCTCTCTCTCTCTCTCATGAGTTATACCCCTGAGAAACACTTTAATAGCATTTTTCCCCACTGATCTATAATGGAGAGCATTATACAGATCAGTAATTTCCCCCCCCCCCCACAATGTGTCAATAGCCTACACAACAAATAACCATTCATAACCATCTTCCTGAACTAATATTTAACCCCACTTCGCTTAATTTTTTTTTTTTTTAAAGAAGTCGGGTCTTGATTAATTTGGCTTCATGTATAAAGCATTTCGCAAGAATTAATGTATAGTTTACGATATAATCTCTGTTTGAATTCACCAAAAACAAAAAGACCAGCAGCACTGCAGTAGCCATCTGTCGTCCAGCAGGTGGCGCAATTTCATCAGATTTGACAGCTAAAGCGCCCGTGCCAGGTGGCCCTGTGTAGTTCGTTCTGTGCTTTTCTTTTGAGGAGTGACTTTTATTTATTGCGAGGAGTAAACGAATACAACAAAAAGTGCTTAATTACATTAAAAAAAAGATTACAAAATAAAAACGAATATTATTATCAAAATAAATAATAATAAAACACTATTAAAATGACAGATGAAAATGGTTGGTTTCTTGTTAGAACACTGTCATAAAGCATTTCAAAGAAACAATACAAAAACTAAAACTATACTGCCAACTAAAATTATTAAACATTTCTGTTAATTGAAATAAAGCTGAAATAAAAAAAAATAATAATAGATGGAAAAAATAAAAGCGAACAGTACTACATGTAAAGCTGTTGGCAACGGAAATTAGTTTAAGTCGAAGCAGAACAAATAATAAAAAAAAAAATAATAATAAAACTTAAATAGTACAGAAAAAGCACATATCAAAATGACTAACAAATGAAAACGATATACTTATTATATACTTTTGTAGGCTACTACCATAGTAGAGGAGATCTGGGTGATTAGAGCCTGTGGGGAAGTTCAGCCACCCCTTGTTTCTAGACAACCTGAAACTAAATTGGTGATGTGACCCACAAATATATGAAGAGCTAACCATTTTACATTTTTTGAGAAGCCCATGGAATAATTGGTAACTACATTTAAGTTTAAACAAAACAGTTTGTTTGCTGTTCAAAGTGATTTTTTTTAATGTTCAAGGACCCATGCTTCTTGTGTTTGAACAATTACAGACAAATCTGAAAAATATCAGGCATGTGATTGTGCTTTAGGAAGTTATAGTATGGCTATACTGTTAGCATGATGTCAGCTCTAAACTGCTGGATGATGCACGTTTGTTAAAAAGGTCAGAGTGGGCTCATTTGAGACGACAGTCTTGGGGTAAGTTAGTTATGATTATAAAGTTTTACTGTAAATTGTACATTTTAAATTGTACTGTACATTTGACTGTAATTTTACATTATACTTCATTCATTTTAAACATTTTTGATTTTGTTCTTGGTTTTGAACTTGGTTTTGTTCTGAAAATTGTCAAATGTTAAATAGACCCTGTTTTTAAATAGGCCCTGTAAATAGGGAAATTGTATTTCCCCACAACATCTATAAGTGGGATGTTAAGTTCTATTAGCCCAGTTTTGTGAGGTCAATTGCATTTTTTTTTATTCTTCAATTGTAACTTTATTTTGCTCTGAAATTTTTTATTACAAATAAAAATGCCTTCAAAGTTGTGAACTGTATCTTTAAATAAAACTTTTCAGAAGTCATCCATTCTATTATCCAAACCTCTTTGTCCTTATTAGGGTTGTGGGGAGCTGGAGCCTAACCCAGCATCTTGAGCCACAGGCGAGGAAAACCCTGGATGGATGGTCAGTCCATCACAAGGCGCACACATCGATTTTAAGAAGTCATTTTTATTGAATTTCTCTTCCTTTGATATAGCATGAGGTGAAAATGTTCACCTGTGAAATGTCAGATCCAAAGGTTGAAATGTGAAAATGTTTTACTTCAGCATAATCAACGGCACAGTTTCACTCCTTGTGGCTCAATTTACACCACACTGGGGGCAAGTTGAGCCAAGAGACCACTTTTTTTTTTTTGGAAGCAGATTTGAACAAAAAGCCCCCAAGTTTTTTTTTATTTTAGATCCAAAGTGATTATTCCCAATGATGCACCACATCCTGAAATGTATCATTTATATTTAAGTTGGACCCATTACTGTTGTGTGGTCGCTTTAAACACACCGTTAGTAAAAACTGCTCAACTCACCCGCTCTCCCCTATATCAATTATACCAAAATAACATTGCTTCAGAAGCTCTTGGGTTTCATAGGCCCATTGATGTGGTCTGTATGAACTCTTTTTTTTTTTTTTTAAGAAAAGTGTACATATTAATTTAAAAAAATACTTTTTTTCGTGTATTTTGATGAAAATAATGACAGAAGAATATTAATTTCTGCCTGAACTGTTCCGTCAAGCGACGCTCTTATGATTGACAGGCGCACGGACCAATCAGCGTCGCGGAGGCGGAGCGCGTCGGACACTTTCTACTTCCCTGCACTGAGAGAGAGGAGACTCGCAACCCGAGCGGGCGGTGCTGCAAACCCCGATTCCATCACCACCACCACCATCATCATCATCATCATCACACTGGACCTGCACAGATCAGCCGTGACAGAGCGTCGCAAGCCGCGTCGGCCACTGACTGCACATCAGCGCGGGCGTCCAGACCTGAGATCCGCTGGAAATGGCAGGGATCCTGGCGTGGTTCTGGAACGAGAGGTTCTGGCTCCCGCACAACGTAACCTGGGCTGACTTGAAAAACACAGACGAGGCAACCTTTCCGCAAGCCGAGGATCTGTATCTGGCGTGTCCTTTAGCATGCTGCATGTTTATGATACGGCTGGTCTTTGAGAGGTACGTCCAGTGTCACATCTTCATCATCATCATCATCATCATCATCATCACTGCTGAAGATGTTTCGCTCAGGGTTCATCCTCAGCTGATGATGATGATGATGGGACAGATTTGTGTTCCTTCACATTGTCACTGAATGCTTGCATGAATTAGGACAATGACAAGAACCCAGTATGGCCAGTCTTCTGGAATAATGATAGTGATGCAAAGTAGGTCAGTGCCTCTTTTTGTTGTGTAGAGTCATTCTTAAGTGTGCCATCTATTTTTTGTTTTTTTTTTACGGAATGCTTTTATAGCAAATCTAAAGTTTGAGAATGTTCACTGATTCCCAACACCGGGGCATGTTGTCACACTACTGTATGGGGTAAGTTGTCACAAAACAGTAAAACATTAATCAATTACTATGTGAATAATAAAAAGAATTTGAGTTTAATGTTTCCTATCATGCATTAATGTCATGAAAATGCATTAACCCAATTAAGACAATATTCTAGAAACCCGTCCAAGCCGGTGACTGGCATATGCTTGTATTAATCAGAATTTTGGGTCAACTTATTTAAAACATTTACAAACATTTAAAAGAAACGTCATGGCCTACATTTTTAAGAGTCTCTTGACCTACATTTTGCTATTCATCACACTGGTGAATTCCTGAATATGCTGATTATATCTATACAGGAATATTTCAGTAGCTGTGGAGCATGTAAACATCTTTTTTTTTTCAGCCATATTTCACCTACTCTAAATTATAGGATAAAAAAAACAATAATAATATGTTTTAATGTTTTTGAAAGAAGTCTATTATACTCACCAAGGTGGCATTTATTTAATAAAAAATACAGGAAAAAAAGTAATATTGTGAAATATTAAAATTTTCAGTTAATATATTTTTAAAAAGTAATTATTCCTGTAGTGGCAATCTGAGAAGATGTGTTTTTTATAGGAACATTTGATAAAAAAAAATGTTCAGGATTCTTGGATGAATAGAAGTTCCCCAAAAGAACGCCTTTTTAAAAAATGTAAATATAAAAAGAAAAACAATCCCCAAATAGATATATATATATATATAATATATTTGTATTACAATATATTTTGTAATATTACAAATATATTTATGTCGGTTAACAACCTTGCTGAATAAATATATTAATCTTTAAAAAAATAATATTGGACCTCAGACATGTGAATGTATAGAGTGTAATAGCGTAATTATATCATACCCATAATTTTTGTGTACAATCAGGGTATGCAAATCATACAAATTGAAAATACCTTATTTGAGATTTTAACATAATTTCGTGCTGTAGTAGTAGTAACACCAAAAACACCCAAGGGTTATAACAAAATATAGTAATATTATTTCTGTTCGACTGTGGGGAAATTTAATAGATAAGTGTTTTCTTTTTTTGCAGTCCATTCATGGTTATTCAATGATGTGACGTTTGTGAACTCGTAATTCTTATATTTATAAATAATTTATATTTATATTAAATACTGGACACATTATTTTTGCACCTGATGTTGTTGATTTATATTAAGTGATGTGGAAAAATGAAAGTGGGAGATGCACCCAAACCTTGTTGAACAGTCAAAATAATTCCATAATACAAAACGTTTCTTTTTTTTCAGTTTTGTCCCGAACCAGTGTTACATACAAAACCACTGCTAGAGAAACAAGCTTTTGTGCATTTGGACTTTTGACTGGTTACTGACATACAGTAAAGCCTGTTCCCCATGTGACAACTAGCCCCGGTCTCCTCTATATTGCAGTTTTATGATTGAGATTAGTTTATAAAACCAGTCAGTGTGCACCTGATATCAACATTATATCATACTTTCCAGTGAGTTATGAAACTTAAATATTAATTTTGCGGTATTATTAGCTTTGACATTTGAAACTGTGTTGGCTTTCAATGTCACAAAAGCAGCAGCTTTGACATATTCCCTGCGGGACGGCTCAAGTTTTGTGTTTATGTATGCCACAGACCATCTGCGCTTCACCTTCATCTGACAGAGTTCTTCAGATCTGTCCAGCTGAACTTTGGTCTACGTAGTTAGGAGGTGAAATATCTCCTCTGGTATTGTGTCTAGGGAGGAAGACATTTTTTATTATAGTTAGTGTAGAAGTTTCACCCGTGTGTTCAGTCAGTTCTGGACAGCCTGAAACCTTTGGATCTGACTTTACATATAACAAAACGTTTGCGAAATAATAAAAAGCCATCAGTGTCCATCCCAAAGCTCTCGTGGTCTTCACTGTGGCATCACTTGACTTCCTCTTTGGAAAGAGGACACACTATCTGAAGTACAAACATCCTCTTCCACCCACCTGCGTTGCACAATCGCTATACATTTTTATGACGAGCAACAACCCATTTATGGCATTTCAGCCCCACAAAAGCAAACAGTGCGCAGGCCGCAAATCAATCGGGCCGCCCATAACCTTATCGCAGCTCTATAGAAGAATCATTTCTAGAGCATTTTCTGCACTCAATTGCATTTTCATCGTGTGAGGGCTCTTAATTGGATGAGATTATTAATTAAGTGGCAAAAGCTCATTAAAACTGTCTGCTGTCACCTCCATTTCCATTCTTGTGACATCTTACTTGCCGTGCCTAGACTTAGAGACAAGTTTTGAGCTTTCTTGCGCATATATATATATATATATATTAGTGGTTTCTTATGCTTGAACCAAGGCTGCCTTTAATATTGTGAAATATAATTTCATCTTAAAATAACTGTTTTCTATTGTAATATATTTTAAAATGTAATTTATTCCTGTGATTTTCAGCATCATTACTCCAGTCTTCAGTGTCACATGATCCTTCGGAAATCATTCTAATATGCTGATTTGCTGCTAGTATGCTGAAACATGTCTTATCATCAAAAAAACAGCATATTTTTTAAATAGAAATACTTCATATCATTGTTGTAGTTATTGAGAACATTAGAAAAGTGTTGTGTGAGCAGGTTATAAAGAGAAAAATCTAAGAACTGATTCTCGAATAAGCACTATTGCTATGTTTTATTTGAAATATTTAAGAAATTGTCAGGTATCACTTCCGAAGCTGGACAAAAATAGAATCCGCTCAAAGAAATGATATGATTTGTTCACATCATTGATAGCGTCGTGATAAAAGAAAACTAAATATGGCTTTCGTAAATAGTGAGTTTAATATGTAGATTAAGATGAGGATATGAAAATGTACTGCACTGTAGCAGTGACCCATGAAATGTTTCTGCTGGTTGTCGTTCCTTTTTAACATTCTCATTATCAGATCAGCTAGATAGAATCACATTAGCATAACAATACCTACTGTAATGCAGTCGCTGTGATCAGTGGACTAATCCTAATACACTCATGTTTATCAGACCTTTGCAAAAGCAGCCAGTCAGCTGCAGAAAGACAAAATGCTTACAGCTGGCCTGTGCGGTGTTAACGGCCCGTCTCTGAAGATTTTGCTCGGCCGCAGTGATTGCAAACAGGAGGACTTCTTTAGCCGCCCGCTGCGGGTTTACCTCAGAGGTTCCCTTTGAATATTGATTTTTAATGCAGCCTGTCAGACCTTCGGAATTAAGTTAGCAGGCATTGGTATTACAAGGTATAAATCTAATAAAGCGTTCTTTGTTATTGGTTGTTTTAGGTTTATCGCAAGGCCATGTGCACTAGGTCTGAAAATCCAGGCCAACGGGCCGCAGAAAGCTCAGCCCAACGCCATTCTGGAGAAGGTCTTCACTGCCATCACCAAGGTACAGACCATGTTTCTTACCACAGTTAAAGAGGATTTATTGCTTCAGGAGGCTAAGAAAATCACTGCAATACAGTTTTGAGTGGTTTGCTGCTTTTATAAAATGGCAGGAACAGCAGTTTGATCAAATAGGGTTATCACAAAAAAATTCAGTAAGCCAGTTTCAATAGGACAGCAGCAACTATTATATTAATATAAATATTAACACATTTAATCAAGACAACACGTTCAAGTATGTCTCAGTTAAATTATTATTACTATTTTTACTGCATTATTATTATTATTATTATTAATTCTTCTGCATCAATATAAGACTTACATGTCCTTAGACTCAAAAATGGTCATAAAAAGTTTAGTTTTTTTTTACCAACATCACTTATGTTCATAACTAACCCTTTAAATGCTAGTTTGTTTATATAATGCCACTGCTGTTTATGAAGAAAAAATAATAATTTTACTTATGCTAAATGCTAAGCAGATTACATTTTTTATTTTTTTGGAGATTACTACAGCAGACCTGCCAACCGGTACGCATTTTGACCTTAAAGTACGCTGGTACGATTTGTCACTAAACTACGCAAAAACCTGGTGACCTGTGCACGCGCAGTAAACAAGCAACAGAAAAAGATGAGGAGTTCAACCAATCGGAGAGTTTTTTCCAGTTTTGCATTTAAATGTTTTCCGTGGGTTTTATTTCTCTCCAAACTGGCGGTTTGTGTGTCCGTGAGTCGCGCGCTGAGATGAGGAAACACGTGCATGGTGCATCTGAAAAAGCAACATAAGCCGAGCATGACTTGTAATGCGGAGCGTTTCTAAACCTGTTGTCCAACATAACAGAACATTATAACATACTCCACAACATCAGACAAAGTAGAATAACTTCTGTCCTGATCTGATGTGGCTTCTTATCACAGGATGACGCAGAAATATATTCTATACTCACACTGTAATAAAAGCTTTGTCGATTAGCAATGGACTATAAATATACTTATGAAAACACCCGAGGTGGTTTTAAGAAGCACAGATAAAACATTGTCACTGTTGATGTTTTATTGTCTTAATGTTCTCTTTGCAGGTCTCTTAAAAGCGTTTCTGTCTTTCATTCAGTTACAGCGATAGCTGCTTTTGTCCATATTAGGGATTTCCTGGAACGTGGTGAGCACTATTTCTTCGGTGATGCATATGTGGACTTTCTGCGCAGGGGAGCCCTCTAGTATTCAGTATGAATGAAACAGACATTACATGTGTTCATAGCACTAAATAATGGCCAATCTATAAAAATAATACTTCTCTCAAAAGAAATTTAAGGTAGACATGTGATAATCCATGTTTTTCTACAGTGTACAACAATGTACTGGAGTTTTAATTAAAGTATACTGGAGTTTTTTTTTTTTTTAATTTTTTTTTTTTTAAATCGCGAAAAAGAACTCTGTGTCAAACCATCAGAACCAAACTGAAAACTGTGGTTAAAAAAACAGAGGTATTTATTGAACCTTGGGCTAACGGTATTGTTGCATTCCTACGGTTTACTCTAAAATACTGTATAAGAGTAATATCACAAACTGAGTGCAGACTCTTGAGTACTAACCTATGAAAAAATTAAAGGGTCATATGATGTTGCTAAAAAAGACATTATTTGGTGCATTGGTGTAATGAAATGTGTTTATGCCGGTTTAAGGTAAAAAAACACATTAATTTTCCACATACTGTACATTCTTTTTTCTCCTCTATGCCCCGCCTTTTCTGAAACACGTCAATTTTTACAAAGCTCATCTGTTTCTGAAAAGCAAGGTGGGCTCTGATTGGCCCAGCGATCCAGTGCGTTGTGATTGGCGAATACCTCAAGCGTGAGACGGAAATGTTACGCCTCTCACCATGTTGTGATGATGCCCTGTCCCGGCCGGAGCGATTAGACAAAAACATTAAAACCCATTATGTACGAGGCATTCGTTGCATCCAGTGGGACATAATTATGGATTATAATGACTTATACTGTCTTTTTACGCATTGCATTGCAACGCGCCACGTAAACATAAAACCCGCATGTCATGTCTGCATTTGTGATCGGAGAATGACAAACAACAAGCCCTACTCTAAAACTGCCCAAAAAACTCACTTTAAGTATATAAAATATAAAAACTCTTTAAATATAAAAAACGTACTTACAGTCTGTGAGTCAGAACAGCCGGCATTCTAGTCTACTCTCCCAGGATCAGGAAACAAATCTGATGTCCATACCAACACACCCACACAATTACAATTACATAATTTCTTTTGACCTTTTTTCAGCAGAAACAGGAAAATAATAATAATAATAATTCGTTCCATAGGTCAGACCTTAGAAAATAGTGCCATCGGGTGGAAAATAGTAATGTTAAGTGTTAAAAGTAGTAAAGATTTTGATTGATAAATATTAAAAACACCAGATAGACATGTAATAAATGCTAAAAATGTGATTCTCACTGCAGGGGGTCTTTAAATATAATGTGTTAGTACTGGTCTGTAATTTAAATGAGCTGAAAATGTTCCTTCCATGTTTTAGATTCAAATGTCTTATTGAGCTACCAAAGTTATCCATCGGAGAGAAGCGAGTGTTTTATCTTGTCAATATTGTTGTTTCATTTATACTAATGGCATAATAGACAGAGACAGGTCTTCTAGGCTGCATTTACGAGGCGTAATGATCTGATATTTTGATACTTATCCATTTTTTATCCTGCCTGTTTAAGTTGCATTTAAAGGGACAGTTCACCATAAATTCTCTCACCCTTGTGATGTTCCAGATGTCTTTGTTGTCTTTAGTGTTTAACAGAAGAAACAAACTCATACAGGTTTATAACAACATGAGAGTGAGGGCTTTTTTCACTTTACTGTCACTTTAAGAAGAACAAGCTGTGTGTGTGCATTAATACTGTACCTCACCGAGGTGTAACGATGCTCACACGAAACAGACACGGATGATGGTGTAGAGAACCCAAGTGAAGGTTTATTTACAACAGTGATAATCCAAAAACATGAACTGTGACTTATGAATTATGTGACTTCAATGTAGTACATAAGGGGGAAAAAAATAGTCTTGCTGGTTCTGAATGATGCTTGATGATGATAAAGCTTTTTATCAGCCATTTATCTTTAAAGATTTGTTAAATTATGCAGTGACATGATTAAAACCTGCAGAGACTGTGAATCAGAAGCTCTTCTCACAGTCACTGAAACGAGAGGCGCCTCGATTACAGCGAATCACATTAGTGTAAGTGAACAGAACTGTTTCTAACACATTCACTATGGTACTGTGATTTTTTTTGAGTTACTATCACCTCCACTGAGTTGAATCAGTATATAATGTGAGTTCATTTATCTTGAATCAAATGTAAGTGCTCTTACTGATGTTCATTTGGGAACGAGGCCGACAGAGTTTAATCCACAGCGTGAACTTCTGAACTAAAGCAGAGCAGAGGTTGCCATATAAGAGAAGAATAATGTTTCACCTTTTTGAGCCCTTGTCTTGAAAGAAGGCGCGTGCTCTTGATGGTGACAGCAGTGTGGATTGACGGTACAGCTGATCGCAGTCTCAGAGCGATAACGTGGCTCTTTGACGTGTGTGGCTTTATCAGAGCCACAACAGATCTAAGTTTCCTTGACAAATGTTCAGATTCTCGAATACATGACATCCAGGCACACGTTAAGAATAAAAAGACCATTCCTGCCTGAAACGGAGCTATGCAGAGACAGAGAGACCTCAGGGCGAAACTCATCTAGATTTTTCTTCAGAAAAATAGATTGTTTTGGCCAAAGCGTAGAGGTCTTGTATCAACCTGAAGGGATTTATTTTGCAGTAATGACCATATGAAGAGTTTGGTTCCAAAACGCTATAAATTCATTGTGATTAATTTGAGTAAAAACGTGTTTTCTTTACCAAGAAAGTGTCAAGGTGAAAACCACTATTTTCTGTTTCAAACTTTCACATAGCATCTTTAGGTTATAATAACATTAAAAATTCAAACCCAGATTTAGATTTTCAAAGATTTATTATAAAATGTTATTATTTTTTCCCCCCAAAAATTGCAATCGACATCCTTACATTGTTTTTATTCTTCTTTTCAAAATGCAATAAATCCATTGAATCAATATACAAGTTATTTTTCATATTGAAACATAGTAACATAGTAAGTTGATCCACATATGACGGCCTCTGAACTTGGTCAATACTAATCTTATATACAGTCACTGGACTAAAAATATATTCAATCAGTCATCGCTCCCAAAATTAATTCAACGGGTAATCTTGTTAATGCAATAAATTAATTACAGCAATAAAAGAAAATTTCATCATGAACAAAAATATCACATTAAACCACAAAAATTCCAAAATGACATTTCCCTTACACTCAACTTCCAAAAGTGCATTCATCTTCGCCATGTTACATTCATTTAGTTGACTAGTGCTATACACTGTATTAAAAAAAAACATTAATGGCATAAATAAAAACACTTACACTGACAATATCGCATTCATAATCGATGTACTCCTCTGCGATTATGAACGCGAATTGCAGTGATCTACAGCTCTGTTATTACATGCCGCTCCATCTTAAAGCACGTGATGGAGATTTACTATTAATCACAGAACAGGCTTTACTGACGAGATGCGCATGGGGCCAGTCAATGCATTTTACCGGCATCCCTAAGTTTTGTTTGTTGATCACAAAGTACCAGTAGATAAGAAAACTAGGATGACGGGTGTCTAGAGTGCGTGGAATGGTGCGCTGTGATTGATTTTTACTGTTTACAGTGCTTGGAATGGTGTGCTGTGATTGGTTGAGCGGACATATCGCATTCTGCAGAGGAGGGAGACTGGCGTTTGTCGCGGTTTTGGAAAAAAAAGGGAGAAAACATGACAGATTAACTCGGCGGATATCGCATTTTGCATCAAATTAAAAATTGACTTTTCAATACCGACCAGATACCATACTGATTTTGGCGGAAACTCAAATTTATTTTTTCATTGCTTTTATTCTAATTTGGAACCAAACTCTTCATACATTCTTGATTTAGATTTTTAATTTTTTTTTATTAAAGCGGGGTAATGTATGAAGAGTTTGGTTCCAAAACGCAATAAACGCCATTTAAAAAAAAATTAAAAAATCTAAATCAAATAGTTTATTAATGATGATAAACTGAGATAACTGAGATTTTGTACAGGTAAGTTTTATCTACCAATGAAAAATACTTATTTATTTTATATAATACTATTTACCTCAAACGACAGGGATGTCTGTATAAACTGGGTATGTGAGCAATACAACTCTTAAATCTTGAACTTCTAAAGCAATTTATAAAGTTGGTTAATGTTAATTCACATTTTACTAATACATATTCAAAAAAAATTGATTTCTCTTAATATTATTTCATGGAACTGAGCTTACAATGAACTAACCAGTGAATATTTGCATTTTTATTGACTAATTTGTAATTATTAAATACAATACTTTGTGTACTTCTCATATTTTGTAATAACTAACTAATCTTACATTATATAGATTCCATTTTATATATACTAGTAGATAGAATGAACTAATTGACCTTATTAAAATATGTTTAAAAACATATTAGGTATGTCAAATATTTTTTAATTAATTAAATTAAAAGTAGGGCATTTAGGCTATCATTTTTACCCAAATGTGTGTCCCTGGAATTCGACACCCACACCTTTTGCGCTGCAACGCAATGCTATAAACCACTGATATAATAGTATAATCTCAAACATATATCTTGGCTTGACTAACTAGTAGTGGGGATTTTGATTCAACCCACTCACTCAATCTTTTGATTCTTTTACAAAATGACTCTTTCTGTAAGTTAATGAGTCATTCACTCAGCAGATTCAGTCAACAACATTGTTCTGTTGAGCCAATTATTCTGCATTAATTTAATTCACAGAGAATCCCCCCCCCCCCCTTTATTATCAACTATAAACAAATCCTATAGCCAAATAATAAATACGATTTTCAGTAATGTCCTTTAATAGTGCTGCAGTCTCAGAAAAAAAAGGAACAAAAGCTGTCACTCGGGCAGAACCTTTTCAAAAGGTACAAATATGTACCATTTAATTTCTATTATGTAATTTTTAGTAACAATTATATACCTTTAAGGTACCTTTTTAGGATAAATAAGATACAAAAGTGCACCTTTTGAAAAGAATTCGACCCAGTGAAAGCTTTTGTGCCATTTTTGTGCCAGTCTTGGATAATAATTGAACTATTATGCTCGCAATTGACGTCATTCTAATTGTGTATAATCATCAGCCATTTATACAGATTCATAAATTGTGCATAATGCATTTTGCACACCTGTTAAACCTGATTATGTGCCAAACTCTGCTTTCGTTTTCCTAACGCTCCTTGTTTTACTGAATAAAATTGCATGTGAACTGAATGAACATATGGCCCCCCTTTTGTTCAGTCATTGATGGTCAGCAGATCCTCATTCGTCAATGAAACGCTTCGTTCGTTCTGTTTGCATTTTCTTCAGTGCCATTCTGAGTCATTCTGACAAGTTCAAAGGGGTTCAGTGAGCTCGAAAAATCAATGAAACGTGCCTAGAAAGGAGGGAATTACGAATTAGTGCAAGGAAGTGACTGAGAATGCTTTGAAATGACTTGAAAGATTTGTTCATTCACGATGGAAACCCCACTACTCAAGACATTACAGCATGCCTGCGCAGCAGTACATTGCACAGTGTGATTATGCGCGAGTCTCGCTGGCTCGTATGTGCAGATGGCTTTTTAAAGACAATGGTTTTAAATGTGTATAGAGTGAATTTTTTCAAGCTGTTAAATCCACATTGAGGAGGTTTGTTTGTGCTCTAACAGTGGCGGATCTCTGCAGTGACACGCTTCTGTCTGCTGTGTCTTTCAGCACCCCGATGAGAAGAGGTTAGAGGGTCTGTCCAAGCAGCTGGACTGGGACGTGAGGACCATCCAGCGCTGGTTCAGACAACGACGCAACCAAGAGAAACCAAGCACACTGGCGCGCTTCTGCGAAAGCATGTGAGAATCTGCTTGTTTTTGTCAGGGCCTGATTTGTTATTGTTATCAGGACTCCGATTTCAGTGATATCTGTCAAGTAGTAGGGACGTTTTTTAAAGGTGACATACCATGAAAATCAGACTTTTCCAGGTTTTAAGTGCTATAATCAGGTCCCCGGTGCATCTACCAACCAAGGAAACGTGAAAAAGATTAACCCAGCAACTTTGTGTTGGGAGGCCTTTTTCTGCAAGCGTCTGAGAAAACGAGTGCGTCTGATTTCGCTCCTCTAGTGACGTCACAAAGGGATCTCATTATAATATTACCGCCCTTTAATCTGTAAGTTTCCACCCACGGCACAGTCATTTTGACTTTGCAAGCGACAACGGTGTACCAGTTCTAATGTCATGGCGAAAGTTTGAGCAAAACATGCTAACTGTTCTGTCTTTGGCTGCACAGACGAGCACAGAACACTGTTTAGAGTCCCAGCCTCAGAGGAGACGAGAGCAGTGCATTTATTGATTTATTTACTGTATATTACGCTGCCACACAGATCTAAAATAAACATGCGATTTATTTCCCAGCTGTTTACCTTCACAGACATAACCGACTGTTTTTGTAACTCATGTGTGTGAATGAGAACTTAGTTTAGTACTCACATGCTGTGACAGCCGCTTTCTGTTCGTGTGCGCTCAGAAAACCTTATATCAGAAGTTTAAACTAATATGGTTTAAAATGCATGATTTCAGTGCGATAAACATGATAATCAGAACCATAAAATATGTTTTTAGCAGGTACAAGCTGTAACGGTGCAGCTCTATTCTGGAAAAGGGGGCGGGGAGCAGCAGCAGCTCATTTGCATTTAAAGAGACAGGCCCGAAAAAATGCGTGTTTCTGCTTCCACTCAAAATAATAATTTCGAAATGATATAATAAAAGATCTGTGTTGTATTTTGAGCTGAAACTTCACAGATACTTTCTGGGGACACCAGAGACTTATATTACATATTGTAAAAAGGGGCATAATATGCATGAAAGTGCATTAAAAGGTTGTTTACTTTCATAATATGTATTCCTTTGTGAAACAGTAAAGAAGAATGTAGGACGGGACTTGATTTTATCCATCAGGAATTTATTAGATGCTGAAAAGTGAATGTTACATATTAAAATGAATCATGTGGTTGGAGGGGGAGGGGTTGAAAAGTAAGGAAAGTCATATGAGAGACGCAAGTTATTATATTTTGATAAAGTATTATGGAGATTTGTTTTCTTTGGAATAATGTGCCATGATGAATCGTTCACAATAAGGAACATTTATTAAGTACTGTTCAAAAGTTTGGGGTCGGAATATTTTTGAAAAAGTCATCAAGGCTCTATTTATTTTCATTAAAACTTTTTCTATTTAAAAAAAATTTCTATTTAAAATAACTGTTTTCAATGTGAATATATTTTTAAATGTAATTTATTCCTATGATGCAAATCTGAATTTTCAGTCATCATTACTGCAGTCTTTAGTGTCACATGATCATTCGGAAATCATTCTAATATTCTTATTAGCGCTCAAAAAAGGTAAATTATCAATATTGAAAACAGTTTTGCTGCCTAATATTTTTGTGGAAACTGAAATTTTTTCATGATTCTTTAATGAATAGAAAGTTTAAATGTGCATTTATTTGAATTAGAAAAATATTGTAATTATATTTTAATAATTCTAAATGTCTTTACTGTCACTTCTGATCAATTTAATGCGTCTTTGTTGAGTAAAACTATGAATTTATTAAAAAAAATTATTCAGACCCCAAGCTTTTGAACAATACTGTAAATACTGTCGATTTTGATTTCACGTTAACCTGAGGTGTTAAAGCCTTTATGAGCTTTTTTGTTGCTTTTGTCTGATCTCATCTGGTTTGTGTTGTTCCCTGTGGGTTTCAGGCTGAGGGAAGTGTGTCTTCACTACATAGGTGTGTTATTGTGTACCAGTGTTGACTAGTTAGGCGGCATGAGGGCAAGTAGGCCACAGTCTATTCCTGTTTGTCTATCTTTACCTCTCAATATTTCTCTCTCTTATCTCTCCATGTTGTTGCCTGTCTTTGCTCATCCTGTCCACAGCATCTCTATTCTTGTCCTCTGCTGCTTTATCTTTATCATCCTTTCCACAGTCTCCCATTACTTAAACATGGTTTCAAAGGAATATTTCACCAGTACCATGTCACAGCATAGATTTGACTTACGCTAAACATCAGTGGCGCTCGTCGTTGCTCGTGTCGCCGTAAATTGGCAACTTAATAGCTTACAGTCGCTTTGGTGACACAACGTGCTGTATGTGTAACGCGTTTGTAGCTTCAGCAGTGGGATTCCTCAGTGAAACCGTTCTGTTGGTTTGTCTCTGATCTCCGATCGGGTCTGAAAAGCCCCAGAGGTTATGATGATCATCTGATCAGTGCTGAAGCATGACACTGTGCCATTTACTTCAGAGGCAATTAAGCCACAGTCTTTAGAGATCACAGAACACGCTCACATTTGAGTGTTGCCTAATGAGAACCGCAAAATTATGCCTTTCACTCAGAGAATAATAGAGCGACTCTGAATTATGATGAAGGCACTTTGGAGAGCCTGTTTGGTGGCCTTTGAAAACTTACTGTGCAGTATACACTAAGGCTGCACGATTTGGGAAAAAATCAGATTTAAGTGGTGATTTTTTATTTTATTTTATTTTTTAGTATTTATTTATTTTATTTGATTTTTATTCCAGGTTTTCAGTGCTTGTTTGTATGGCTGCACAATTTGGGGGAAAAAAACACACATCTATATAATCATATATATCAGATGATTATATAATATTAAAATAATAGTAATGATTATTAATAATTATTGTTATTATTATGAAATTTCAGTTATTTTTATTTTTGGCATTTTAAATGTTTTACCTGTGATTATGTTAAATCATATCATAATAAAGAGTGATCATAATAATTTATAATTAATTATTTTGCATTTTTTAAAATAAAAATGGCTTAATGTTTATTGTGAATTATGTCACCTAATATAATTTAATTATTATATTATTATTATAATAGTACGTTTTAAAATATGAATTATTATTATTGTTATTATTGCTTTTTGCCATTTATGGGCTTAATTTTTGTATCTGAATGGGCAATTAAACCAATTATAAAACCCTGTCAAATTAA
This sequence comes from Sinocyclocheilus anophthalmus, assembly GCA_018155175.1. NCBI lineage: Eukaryota > Metazoa > Chordata > Actinopteri > Cypriniformes > Cyprinidae > Sinocyclocheilus > Sinocyclocheilus anophthalmus. The sequence continues at coordinate 96,040 of JADLZN010010207.1, read as the reverse complement.
GTTTTTCTTACTCTTGATACAGTTTTTCTGTAAAATAATACTAAGACTAACAACAATTATTATTATTTTACAATACAACTGTAAAATTACAATATTGATATTTATGACTGTCTTAATTTCTTCATTTTCAAAATGTCAAAATGTAGTTTTTATTTAGATGGAAAACCAGTCTCTTGCTCTCTGTACTATAGTTTTATATTATTCAAATGTTCTGGATGCTGATTGGTCAGTACAGACACACTGGAATACAACAGACATGCAAAAATACACTATTCTCCAACTGTTTTTAATGTACTGCTCAATCCAGATCTGCAATTCACTGTAGACTACATCAAAACAAGAAAGCGACATTCTTATATTCCCTGAAATTCCCATCTTTGGATGAGACTGGAAGTGCAGCATGATTACGGTCGTCTCTGGCATTATGCAATGACCGCGTCAGGCTTAACGTCAACAAACACATCCCTTGAAAAATGCTTTGTGAGGCATCTGGCAGATTTCATACAGCTCACTGACAAAATACTGAACTGAAACACATTAAACTGACCACACAATCTGTGGAAACGTTCAAGTCATACAGGGTTTCTGTGGAGACTATAAATATATTTCTTATTCTCTGTGGGTGTAGAATAATCCACTCCCTCTATGAGCATGTGATTCTTCCCTGAGAAAGACGATCAAAAAAACCCTGTTGCGTAAAGTCAGTCGAGGTTGCACCACTAACAAGAGTCTGTGCTGTAAATGAATCAATGTTTCGTCTCCTTGTGCCAAAAAACAAACAAAAACGAGGACAAATACAACAGAATTTTTGGTGTCAAAATGTCAAAATCTAAGCCAAAAGATACAACACTGACAGAATTAGGTTATGTTCAGATTAGAATACTATCACACCATTTACCATTTATGCAGTGCAGGACTTATAACAAGCATTTGAGAACACAACAATGAGCCGGTTGCATTAATACAGACACTGTCTTAAAAACGAGTCCGACCAACTAGCAGTTATTCAAGGAGTAATCAGTCTTACTTTTTAGATTCAAATTAGACCAATCTAAGTTATGTAATTGACTTTAAAAAGTTATGACCAGTATTTAAGAAAAAAATGAGATGACTACATTTTTAAGACTAGTTTAAGCAGTTTATAAACACCTGGTATCCGGCCGTCACCAAACTTGTAATGAGAAGCATTTATAATCGACAATAGTAGTTTAATATTATAATTTATATACTAGTAATAATAATTCTTATTTTGTTCATTATTATTATTATTATATATAACACTATTTTTTTTTCATTCAACGTGACTAACATTGGTTAATATTTTATTTAGTATTAGTAAAAGAATACGAATGATAATAAATAATTATTATTATTATTATTTGTAGGGCTGCACTAATTATATATCAATATGACTATAGAATACTAATAATAATGATAATAATATAGACAATATTTTTATTAAATTGGGTAATTTGCTGTGCTTCATGGGATTGTAGTTTATTATTATTATTATTATTATTGTTTCTTAACATAGTCCATTATGATATTAATTATTTGCAGCCCTACCAATAATAATATAATAATTGTTGTTGTTGTTCGATTTGATTTTTTTAAAATCCGTTTGGAGAAAATGAATGGGAAAAACACTCAGGCCACTGACAAAGTAGGTGATCACTGATTTGCTAGTTAGTGGATATTGAACCAGCTGTAGTTATTATATGAATTCTATACATTTCACTCAAATTCTTATTTCTCTCTCTTTTTCTATCCACCCGCACTCGTGTTTAACTAACCTGTTTTCAGGCAACTGCGTTGACCTCCTGCCCGTTTGTTTTACTATTGATCAAAAATAAAGCTCAAAATTGCAGCGTGTTTAATTACTGGGACCCCAAACAGCAGAAACTGCCCTTTCGTTTCATTATGCCTCAATTGTTAAGCAGTGGGAAAATAATCAAAGGCCTAACTGTGCTCAAAAGCCTTCATTAGCCCAACAGTATGTTTCTTTCTCTCAGCCGTTGATTATGAAGAAGCGGGCGGCTGTGACAGGTCTCGTCTCAGATTAATGGAAGATGCCGTTTGAAGCAGTAAACCAGATCTGGTGTTTCCTTTGCTCCATGGTCCATCTCAGTCCTCCAGAGGCCTCAGAGGCCTGTCAGACAACATCACTGGTCAGAGAACAGAGCATCTCTCTCTATGAGGAGACTCCGAGAGAATAGGTGTATCTGCTCTTTCTGGAAGGTCTTTCGAGGTCAGTCTTTAGCTGAAGCCCAGCGGCTCTGATTTGCTGTCTGGTGCATTCATTACAGCAGCTGAAAGCAAGACGTCCAAAGCTTCTCAAATAATGACCTGAGAAACACTGAAAAATGCATTGCTTTCTTCCAATTAGGACTGAGTGCTAGAGCTTGTATAATCCTGGTATTATTACAGCCTTATGGAAACATAATTTCAACCATTTGAATCTACAGCAAAGAAGTCATGCAAGAAGTAAAATACTAAATAAAAATAATCAAGACTCGTTTCCAAACTTTTCACTAAATGAGAAGGGAAGAATTATATATATTTTTATTTTAAATGCACAATATTTACAGCATTTAAATATTAATAGCAATATTTACCTATATTTATTTCTGTTGATTTTTAAAACATTTTAATTCACATAAATGTGTGTGAACATTGTGATGAGACAAATTAATCCGACTTTATTCATTCATTAAAAATGGACAGGATTTATTTATTTATTTATTTTACAGATAATTATTTAGTTACAACCTAGTTTTTTTGTCTACTAAAATTCAAGTATTAAAATAATATTCTTTATTTCAGATGTGCCACTGCACATTTCACATCTTAGTTTAACTTGAAGTACTTTATGGAAGCCCCGTTTCCGCACTGAATAAAAAATAAAGAGTTATTGCTACTTTGTTCATCTCCACAATTCGACATTTTTTTCTCAAGAATTGGCGTGATACCAAACTCGCTCGACATTTTGGTTAAAAAGTCATAATCGTGAGACATCAAGTGCAATTCTGAGATATCAAGTCAGAACTGCTAGATATACAACTCGTAATTGGCGAGAAAAAAAGTCCGAATTGTGAATATAAACTCGCAATCTGAAAACTAGCGTGAGAACTAAAGTTCCCCCCTTTTTTCCCCTCAAGAATTTGGAATTTTACCTCGCAATTGCAAGTTTATTATCTCACAATGCTGAGAAAAAAAGTCCGAACTGTGCAAGACAAGTCAGATTCCGCAGTTTTTATCTCCGCATGGACTTTACATTAAAAGCTCGCGATTCTGACTTTATTATCTCGCATTTCTGACTTTATATAGCTCGCCATTCGGACTTTCTACTCTCAATTCTGATTTATAGCTCGCATTCGACTTTATATCTCGCAATTCAGGGTCTGACTTTTATCTCTCAATTCTGACTTTATATCTCGCAATTATGACTTTATTTCTCAGAATTGCGAGATTATATCTCGCAATTCTGACTTTATAGCTCGTCACTTCTGACTTTATATCTCGCACTTCTGACTTTATAACTCGCAATTCTGACTTTATATCTCGCAATTCTGACTTTATATCTTGCCATTCTGACTTTATATCTCGCAATTCTGACTTTTTTCTCACAATTCTGACTTTTTTTTTTTCTCGCAATTCTGACTTTATATCTCGCAAATTTGACTTTATAGCTCGCAATTCTGACTTTATATCTCACAATTATGACTTTATAGCTCGCAATTATAACTTTTATATCTCGCAATTCTGACTTTATTTCTCGCAAATCGCGAGTTTATATCTCGCATTCTGACTTTATAGTCTCGCAATTCTGCCTTTATAGCTCGCATCTGACTTTCATAGCCTCGCAATTGAGAGTTTTATGATCTCCCATACTCTGTGAAAACAAGTCTATAATTGTTGAGATAAAAGTGCATACCTTTTCTTTTTTTTATTCCGTGGTGGAAATGGCTTCCATAGTACTTAAATAGCAAGCCGCTGTACTAAAATAAAAACTAATGTATTTACTCTCACACAGTTAACGAAAATAAATGAAACAGAAAGTAAAATTAAAATATATAATATTATAATAATTTATAGTTTCTAAAAATATTTAATAAAACCTATAATCCTTTGCAATATACTACACACTGGAATATAATTGGTTTTACATTTATATAACATTTTATATTATTTTGAGTGTGTTTCTTTGTTCCCCTTTAATTTTCTTGGTATGTTTTTAATGGTGTAGAACAGTTTTTCACTCAGAATGCTAGTCCATTTCACAAATAATGATACATACTTTGTTTTTAGAGAGTATATTTCGTTTTAAATTCTTAACATAAGAAAAATATATTATTAAATTTGTAATTATTTAAAACATATATATTTTTTCAAATGCCCAAATCAATTAGATATTCAAATTCATCAAACTCATTAATTCATTACTACTAAAAAAAAACACAAATGGATTGTTATTCCCATAACTGGAGTCGGATCAGGATCGTGAGGTGCCTACAGATTCCCAAGTAAAGATGGCCTTAAAATTCATGGAAGTGCAATCTGATGGCATCTTGCAATTTTTCACTGGCACTTTGCAGTTTTGTGTGCACTGTGCGTCAGACAGCCAGTGAATGTTACTGTGAGTGTCCGTCAGTGAAGCTCAGCCTTAAAGGAAGGAACCGCAATTGATGTTGTTTTCATTTCTCATGCAGAGCGACAGGGAGTTCTGTCTGTGTGAATATCAAAGCAGTAATTAATGGCGTATTTCACATGGTAAAGTACAGAGAGCTGGATGACCGCAGTCAGTCAGCCTCAGGGTGTCTGTGGTAGGTGTTTGTTTGGCTGCGAGACTCTATTCCTCTATTTGTCCGCTTTGAGGTATCGGCTAGCACAGGCGTCTGCGCCTGGAAACTGACCACAGGCAGAGAGATCTATAACCACAGGGGAAAGTTTAAAAGGCCACGCTAGCTTAACCCACCTGCTTTCCCCTGAACACACTGACTCTTCAGTCGTTCCCATTGCTAGACCTTAAATATCACGGTAAAATATTACTGATAAATCCTTGTCTGACAACAGAGATTAGTGTATGCCGATCTGAGAATCATTCTCCCTGATAATATTTCAGCAAGACATTTCTTTAGAGAACTAATGATGCCAGATTCATGAATAAATCACTCTTTTGATCTACTCTGACCAACAGGTTTGCAAAAAAGTCTGAATTTGTCCGCAATTGGGTTTGATTCATTTGAACAGTTAAATCTTACACTCCTGCGCGATTTCTTTTCATGCATTTTTGAGCGAAATAGAAACGCAATACGACAGAAAACAAATGATATGATTTTTTGGATTATTGCCGAAAATAAGCTCTGTGGCCAAGAAAAGTTTATGATTTTGTTTTTTTCATCAAGATAATCTTCACAAATGAACACAACTTTTATGGATTTTGAAGCCCAATTTAATCAGCAGAAGTTAGGCTATAAACGAAATACACCATGGCTTAAAAACATTCCCCTGAAAGCTTGAGTTAGAATAGTTTGCAAGAGTGTGATCATTAACTCAACGAGTGAGTAGATGAGTTTACCTGTTCAGTGTGATGACGTTTGGATGGTCCTGACAACCTCTGTAGTCCCATTTTAGCCACTTGTTAGCAACCACCTTCTTCAAACAAGTAGGGTGTCCATATGTCTTCTTTTTGTCCACACATGTCCTGGTTGAGATTTCTAAATAGCCTAAAATGTCCAGGTTTTAGCTTTGTTTTCCTATTGTTTTCATACTCGCTAAAGGTAATAACTGGAAAGCAGTTTGACCAATAGCGCGCAGGTATTTAACATAATTGACCAATCACAGCATCCAAGTGGGTGGGATCTGTGCCCTCTCAGAAAAAAGGTACAAATGCTGTCACTGTGATGGTATCCTTTCAAAAGGTACTAATAAATACCATAATGAATAATAAACAATAAATACCATTTAAGTACTAATATGCAAGCATTGACATTCAATGTGACATTGCATTGAGGGTGTGCATTTGATCACTTCATGCATTTCCTGGAAATCTGACTCATGATCTCACCATTGTTAGCATAGTGCACTAATGTTTGTGCTTCAGTAGTGTTTGCTTTGAGTTGCATAAACCACCATTTCTCATGCAAAAAAGACAACAGGAGACAATCAGCCAAACAGTTTAAAGAGCGGGCTGATTTTGACTCAGCACTGAATTCAGCACTCAGTTTTGAGCATCTTTGCTCCTATTTCAAAAATACCTTTATTATAGGTTAAGTGTGTTTTAAACTGGATTTCAAACTTGAAGTGCTATTGCACTGTGGTGTTGTTGTGAGGCAGACCCCCCCCCCCCCCCCCCCCCCACATGATACACAATAAAGCGCTATATAAATGCATCATTCATCATTCATTTTTGTTGTGCATATGTGCTTTAAAGCTCTTCCACAGATCTGCAAAGGCCAGTCGAATTCAACTGAAGGTGGTTCTTGGCCTGAAAAGTTTGAGAACCACTCCTCTAGTGTATTCAGACTTACAGAAGTCGATGGATGGAAAAAACCCAAAAGAATAAGGGAAAAGGTTACATGAATCAGCACTGGAAAGCCTGATGAGAGAAGTGTGTGTGTGTGTGGTGGAACAACTAGTTTAGAGTGACTCATACAGATGACATGCTGAAAAAATAGGGGCAGGCTGGTTCGAGTGTTTAGAGCACTGCTTCTCACTGGTGTTTGCTTTCAGATATAGGTCTACACGGAGGACCCGAGGACCCGGGATCCATACGGGTTCGGGGCTATATTATAAATGGTCAGCCGGATCTATTACTTCGGGTCCCGGGTCTGTTAAACATTGTGTTTAATACCCGAGTCGACCGGACTCTGAGAACACCCGGCTGACTCAGAGTCAGTCAGCGCTGTGCGTGTGTTGTTTTGTAACTTTCAACTTGTAAAATTAGGATGAGAAAAGTGTGAGTCGGTAATTTGAAATAAGGTGAAAAAAATTAAGTTAAATGCACACGGCACGGTGATAATGGATACCTTCATGAGTGATATGAGTTATTATTGATTTTTTTTTTTTATATAATATTATGAATGAACCATATTGTTGTTATATCTAAAATTTTTGCTCAGACTCGGATCAGAGAGCACAGAGATGATAGCAAATTTAAAGCTAACGTCAGCAGCCATGGCACTAGACGTGCAATCGTTATTATAATCCAAATGGGCTAACAGTCTAAATTATTATGCAAGTTGACTCGAGATACCAAACATGCAAACTGCAAAGTATAAGAGAGCGAGGCCGAATCATACACAATGACTTGTGTGAATATGGCCTTCGCATTTGTCACCTCCGTACGTGCAGCCTTGGGCTTTTGTGAAATCTGTATATGGTTTGGCTATAAATAAACGTAAAACACACAGTTCGGCTTAAATATATTTTTCTATCTGTTGATAGATTCGCATTCTGGCTCCCTCATGCCACAACAACTTTGAAACAAAAACATTGTACAAGCCCCCTTCATTTCTTGTGTCATAGAATGCCGTATGCTGGGAGATATGCGCATTTAGTATGTCATCACCCGGGTGCTGAGAGCGCGTCGCGCACAGGTGAGACCTGAACCAGCACATGCGATATCGTTGGTTTAAGCTAAACCGTTTAAGTGCTTTGGCCATTTAAATCATTTTAAGATTCCAAGGTATGCGAAGAATTTGTGCGTGCGCTCATCCGACGCATGCAAACCCTTCAGCCCGCCGAGCCTCAGAACGCGTGCAAATATTAAGCTGTCTGTGAAGTATTGTGTTTGAATGGACTAATTCACACAAAAATTGTCAAAATGCGTGTCTTGGTAAGTATCATATAGAAGACATAGCCGGCTGAATGTACTGTATCAGTGCATTCTCTTAAAGTGACAGCACTTTCTTAATATTAATCAAACAGCAACAACAAAGAAATCACTCACTTTTATAACTTTAATAAAGATGAATCTTTAATATATAGGCAAGTATGCAATGCTGTTTTACGTTTCATTACTTTATTCAATTCCTGTACCTAAAAAATAATGTTAGACCTACCTAAAAAAAAAAAATCAACTGTTTATTTTGTATTTGTTCCACTATAGTCTCATTGATTTATTTTGTGCTGTGCTTTGTATCAGATGATGATTAGTCTATATGGTTGTCTTTATTTTTTTATTATGCAGCTTGTGTTTATGCCTGAACATAGCGCCGTACCTCGACCGTGTCCAAAACCGTGACCCGTAAAAACCGTGATATCAATAAACCGAAACCGGGAGTAATCTGAATCCTGTCTCAACCCCTAATGTACACTACCAAGTCAAAAGTTTTTAACAGTAAGAGTTTTAATGTTTTTAAAAAACTAATTCCTCTTCTGCTCACCGAGCATGCATTTATTTGATCCAAAGTACATCAAAACAGTAAAATTTTTGAATATTTTTACTATTTAAAATAACTTTTTTCTATTTGAATATACTTTATAATGTAATTTATTCCTGTGATTCAAATGAATTTTCAGCATCATTACTCATCTTCAGTGTCACATGATCCTTCAGAAATCATTCTTTCTAATAATAATGCTGAATTGCCCTAGTCAAAAGCATGTTTTATTATTATATTATTATGTGAAAACAGCCTGAGTAGAATTTGTTCAGGTTGCTTTGATGAATAGTAAGTTACAGAGAAAAAAAAACAATAGCATTTATCTAAATAGAATAACTTTTGTAACACATTCTAAATGTCTTATAGCATCACTTTTGATCAATTTAAAAAGCATCCTTGCTAAAAAAACCGTATTAATTTCTATAACTTTATTATAGAAAAAAATATACCAACTCCAAGCTTGAATGGTATATGTAAATGGTGTTACAACGCTTTTTCTTTAAGATAATGCTTATCCTTTGGATCTTTCTATTCAATCCAAACCAATCATCAAAATTGAACTTAACTGTTTTTAAATTATAATAATAATAAATAATGACACCACATTTATTTGCTTTTAATTGCATACAAACGTGTCTCTAACTAGTTTTTTAGTTCACATGACAGAATTTCTGCTCTACTAAAGTATTTGCTGAATATTTCAGATTTCTCTACTCAAAAGCATTTATTTGAATATATCTTTTGTACACTATAAATTTCTTTGCTGAAACGTTTACTGATCTTTTTCATTATCCTTGCAGAATAAACAAAATTTCTTATAAAACATAAAGTCTTGCTTGATGTAAATTTGTGAAAGGTAGTCTAGGTTTGGCTTACTATGTATCCTTAAGTTGTGATGGTGATGAAGTTTTCCCACCGGTTAATCGATGTGTGACAATACCGGTATCACCACAGGGGTGGGGGCGTTCCCTCTTTTCCTTGCTTTCCTTTGCTTTTAAATAGCTTAAATGCGCCGTGTGCATTTTTGAATTAGTGGCAGTTCGGCGTCAATTGCTCGAATGCAACAACAAAATACAACGTCAAACTTACTTTAGCCTATATATAAAACATAGAACTTTTATTAACAAAACAAATAAAAATACACCATGCTATAGGGCAGGATATGCCTAATATAAAATAACTTGCATAGTTTAAATAGGTATACAAAACTGGAAATAAGTAAACATATACTGTATGTATATAACCAAATAAATAAGAAACGTATTACGTTTATTAGCAAAACGAGTAAGAAGTCTTGGAGGCACGGCATACACCTTGATATCAAATCAAATAAATAAATGACACAAAGTTTAAATAAAGTAAAAAATCAGCAAACAATGTGGAACCAATTAAGAAACGAATGTTTAAAAAAGGTAAAATTACTCCACAATCAGATAAACGGCAAAAGTCAACAGGCTTTTAAAAATCCAAAATATTGCCAAACAGGCGCTTTTGCGTCTCGTTTCGAAACTAAATCATCTGCCATCGTCTTGTCCGTCAGCTCGACTCACTCTTCTTGTCTGTCAGCTCGACTCACTCTCCTCACTAGATAAATTAAATCTTATCTGTGATGCGACTGTCGTTCGGCACGCTGCATTGAGCAGCCGCGTTCAGTTTTTAATTTTAGTGTCTGTTCTTTTACTGAACTAAATTATTTTTATTACTTTAAAAAAAGTATGTAAGTGACGTAACCGGTGTTGCGGCTTAACACCGGTATCACCGTCAGCACCGTCTATCGCGGCAAGCCTAGTATACATTAAACGCTGCCTGTCATTGCACTCATTTAAGGGGTAATTTTGGAGGAAACCGACAGAATGAGATGTTCTATCAGCCCAGGCCAGCATCCTGTCTTCAGTTTGGCCTTTGTTATGAAGGATGCACTGTGAAATGTTGTCACGGTAACAGCAGGACATAAGAAACAGGACATCTTGCACATTGAATTCCTAATCAATTTTGACGTACTTGAGCGTGAAGAGTGAGGTTAACCTGATCGCTGTGTTCAACCTCCCCCATCTCTGGATGAAACGAGGCCACAAAGCTTTTCTCGTTGATTCTTCTGCATTAAAGTTACCTTTTGGTGCAGTAATAATGCAAAATGAAATGTTTCTGATTGTCCTGTTCTCTGTGCTTTCTTCACAGGTGGAGGTTCACGTTTTACCTGTACATATTTACTTACGGCGTGCGCTTCCTGAAGAAGGTAAGCGATCTGCTTTGACTGAATAATTGATGGTCATTGTGAAACACTACATCTTTTATGATTGACAAGTCGATGCATCCATTATTCTGTTTTGCTCTCAGTCTTGGTGTTTCCATAAAACACTGAGTTGTTGATGGGATGTTGTCGAGCAGAGAAGCTTTGTTTTTTCACAGCATTATCAAATAGATGCAGTGTCACTGTTTTTCATTTACTTATTCGGTATCACAAGTACAAAACGCAGCAGCACACAGAGTTATTCTACATTTTTCCTTTCATCATCTCTTGGGGTTTTGTGGAGCGAACATGCAGACAAGATGAAGTTAGAGAGATGTCAGCTCTGACTTGATTTTGATTTTATTTGTTGCGTTGTACTGTGCGGCAAGAGACAGCATCCATAAACTCGCTTTCTCTCTCTCTCTGCCCTTCCTCTCATAAAGCTATTCATAATTCATCACTCTATCCATAATGAAGATTATTTTCCTCCAAGCAAACATGTTCAATACGCGGTCTGCATACTGAAACACAACTTTTATTCAATGACACAATTAAAGGATAGTTCACACAGAAATAAAGATTCTGTCACTATTTACTCAACCTCATGTTGATCCTAACTAGAACTGCACAATATATCACAAATGGACTTGAATGGAGCTTATCATCATCAATCATTTGCATTTTGATATGATTTTACTGCATCAATCTGTAAAGATTATGTAGATGCAGCAAGCAGACTGATGGATAAGAGTTATATATTCTAAATGTAATATAATCTATCATTTATATTTACCATATATGCACAACATAAATGTTAAAAAATTATTAATTTATAAAAGTTAAATATATATAAATCATATAAAAATAATATAAACAGCTATTAATAATATAGTTTTAATCATTATGTCTTAAATACATTATTATTACTTGTATTAAATTGTACATATTTATTGGTAATATAGATATATATAGTATTAGAGTTTATAAAATGTTAGATTACAATATATATCTATATATGATATAGATATATTATATATAAATATATATTCTTAAATATCTATTTATGATTTTAAATCTATATATAATATATAAAGGTATAAAATACTATACCAGTATAATTATATAGATATAATATATGATATACAGTATGTATATAATCGGATTCAGCAAACAAACGTGGACAAAAAAATGAAAATATGTGAAAAAGTTTTTTACAAAGAAAATGTGATTATTTAAGAAATTGTGTGTGTGTATATACAGTGGGGCAAAAAAGTATTTTGTCAGCCACCAATTGTGCAAGTTATCTCACTTAAAAAGATGAGAGAGGCCTGTTTTTTCATCATAGGTATACCTCAACTATGTGAGACAAAATGAGAAAAAAAATCCAGAAATCACATTGTAGGATTTTTAAATAATTAATTGGTAACTTCCTCGGTAAATAAGTATTTGGTCACCTACAAACAAGCAAGATTTCTAGCTCTCACAGACCTGTAACTTCTTCTTTAAGAGGCTCCTCTGGCCTCCACTGGTTACCTGTATTAATGGAATCCGTTTGAATTCGTTATCAGTATAAAAGACACCCGTCCACAACCACAAACAGTCACACTCCAAACTCCACCATGGCCAAGAACAAAGAGCTGTCAAAGGACACCAGAAACAAAATTGTTGACCTGCACCAGGCTGGGAAGACTGATTCTGCAATAGGTAAGCAGCTTGGTGTTAAGAAATCAACTGTGGGAGCAATTATTAGGAAATGGAAGCCATACAAGACCACTGATAATCTCCCTAAATCTGGGGCTCCACGCAAGATCTCAACCCATGGGGTCAAAATGATCACAAGAAATGTGAGCAAAAATCCCAGAACCACACCAGGGGACCTAGTGACAATGACTCTGCCTGAAGGGGGTCGGAGAGCTGTGACCAAAGTAACAAAGGCTACCATCATTAACACACTGCGCCGCCAGGGACTCATATCCTGCAGTGCCAGACGTGTCCCCCTGCTTAAGCCAGTACATGTCTAGGCCCGGCTGAAGTTTGCTAGAGAGCATTTGGATGATCCAGAAGAGGATTGGGATAATGTCATATGGTCAGATGAAACCAATTTAGAACTTTTTGGTAAAAACTCAACTTTGTTTGGAGGAGAAAGAATGCTGAGTTACTTCCAAAGAACACCATACCTACTTTGAAGCATGGGGGTGGAAACATCATGTTTTTGGGGCTGTTTTTCTGCAAAGGGACAAGGATGACTGATCCGTGTAAACGAAATAATGAATGGTGCCATGTATCGTGAGATTTTGAGTGAAACCTCCTTCCATCAGCAAGGGCATTGAAGATGACACGTGGCTGGGTCTTTCAGCATGACAACTATCCCAAACACAACAGTGGATAACCGCCCGGGCCACGAAGGAGTGGCTTCGTAAGAAGCATTTCAAGGTCCTGGAGTGGCCTAGCCAGTCTCTAGATCTCAACCCCATAGAAAATCTTTTGAGGGAGTTGAAAATCTGTGTTGCCCCAAAACATTACTGCTCTAGAGGGGATCTGCATGGAGGAATGGGTCAAAATATCAGCAACAGTGTGTGAAAACCTTGTGCAGACTTACAGAAAACGTTTGACCTCTGTCATTGCCAACAAAGGGTATAACAAAGTATTGAGATGAAATTTTTGTTATTGACCAAATACTTATTTTACCGAGGAATTTAACAAATTAATTCTTTTAATCCACAATGTGATTTTCTGGATTTTTTTTTCTCATTTGTCTCTCATAGTTTGAGGTTACCTATGATGAAAATTACAGGCCTCTTCCATCTTTTTAAGTGGGAGAACTTGCATAAATTGGTAGCTGACTAAATACTTTTTTCCCCACTGTACATATATATATATAATTATATTAGGGATGCAGCACATCGGTACTGGTATGGTATTCGGGCCCGATACTGAGCTCATGTACTCGTACTCGTTAAAATGCCCCCATACCAAACACAGATACCACATAGCATGTGTTAAGTGCCATATTCAGACAAAGAAACGCCAACAACAGAACAACAGACAGCAGAGTGGAGTTAAGGATGTCTACTACGACGTATATGTATGCAATGAATATAATGTTAAATATTCAGTATTAATGCCTGTATAGCTGATGTGCGCGAGTTGATAAGCAAAGCGCGCTGAGTGGATTGAGTGCGCGGCTGCACAGATGCACGAGCTTGTCTAGTGAATATCTCACAGACGTCACTGTAAAGTTTGTAGTTCGGTCGGATATGTAAAAAAACAAGTAAGTAAAACAATGCACAAATTACTTAACGGTAGGGAGAGAGAGAGAGACAGAGAGAGAGAGAGTGCGCGCAATTCTGTTGTGTGATTTTTGATGTTCACTCACTTAGCACACACATCATTTTGATTAAAACTAAATTGTAAAAATAAGACCATTTATAGATGCATTCACTATAAACATAATTTATTTGTAATTTTAGGCATACACGACTTTTTGGCGAATGTGAATCTAGCAGCCTGTGTGAAATGCGCTAGGCTGTACTACTGTCCTCTCATTTTGCATCAGTACAAATACGTGCACGCGTTGCTTGTGTTTTGCTTGCTTGAGTGTTTCTGTTTTATATGAGTGGCTTTGGAATATAAATCCCAGCACGTTTCAGATTAAAAAAAGCGACTTCTATTTCTGAAAATATTTTCCAAAAATTATTCAGACCGAGTCTGGGAAAAAACATTGAAGTTGAGGTTTGCATGAAGCTGGTTGACAGCATGCACAGGAGACTACAGGCTGTCATTAAGGTTAAGGGTTGCCCAACTAAGTATTGATATTTGTGTAAATACTGTCATACTAACAGCTTTCTGAATAATTTTTGGTTGATTGTAATTTATTACATACCTTTCTATCAAAGTTATTTGACATTATCAAGCTGAATTTGTTCTGGCACAGTTTACCTCTGAGTTCTTGTCATATTTTATTAACATTTTCTAAACTATAGCGAATAAACTGTGATGATGTGAGAAATGTTGAAGGTGTCTGAATAAATTTTGGTTTGACTATCTATTTGATAAATGAAGTTAACCAACTAACATTATACATACTCTTTTGGTTTCTGTACCCAATATTAAAAACATTTACAAATGCAATAAAATTTTTGGTATCGGCACTCGGTATCAGCAAGTACCAAAAATAAAAATATCGGTATCGGGCGAGTACTGGAAAAAGTGGTATCAGTGCATCCCTAATAAATATATACGTATATGTGTGTGTGTGTGCGCGCGTTCCTTGCTGGTCCTGTGTAAATATTTTGCAGAATTTCACAAATCCTCCTATTTTAAAAATAATTTAGGCATACAGCTTTGGAGTGTAAGCAAATAAAGACAAATAAATAGCATTTTTGAGTAAATTTAAATAAGGATTAAGCATCATTTGCACTTTAATTCATAACCAATGTTCCAAAAGCAAGCATATTAGAGACACTTGATTATTGTTAACACAAATATAATATTGTTTATGAATAGATGCATGTAGTAGGGCTGGGTTTTGACACAAATTTCACGATTCGATTCTCATTCACAAGCTTTCGATTCGATTACCAATTTGATTCGATTCGATTCAATATTGATTATGTTGGATATATATATCAGGTACAGTAGGCTACATGCCAAATTTTCTCAAGGAAAAAAAATCTCAACTAATGCTGTAAAATATACATGAGAGTCAGTTGGTACTAGCTACATTACTATAATATTGAAGGTTAAAACTGATTTGTAGGCTACACTGCTAAAATTACACTTTTTTTTTAAATAATAAAGTTATTTAAATGTAAACATTTATAATAAACATTTAAATGGTGGCAGTCATAAAACTTGCTGGATCTGTTGAAACATAAATTAAACACTGAAGAACAGTAAAAATTATAAGGAAGATGTTACATGGTGCATATATTTAGCAAAATACCCCTCTCTACAGTTTATTTTTCTAGCTGACTAATGAGTTTATGGTCACCGAATATGTTTTTCTGAGGTAAATGTGACATTACGTGACATTGTTTACAAGACGTTATATATTGACGTCTTTGCGTGGCTGAAACACTGATTGAGCGATTACATGAGACAGGATATGGATTGTAGAGTTTACTTTTAACTTACCTTTGGATGTTTAGTCATGTTTATTTTGTGCTGACACTGGTATTAATGTAGAGGAGATGATCAGTTCACATGCGCCTCGCGCTGCTGCGTCTGTTGATCGAGGTACTACAACAATCTGTCACTCCAAAATTAAACAGTGCCAAAATGGAATTTATTGTTTGAATACTGCAGTACAATGGAAATAATTTGAAATCTGAGACTATGTTTCATATTAAAAGTACCTAAGCACAATGCTTATTGCGATATATTGGATGGGAGGTACCCTTCAATGTTCCGTCCATTAACTGAAAACAGGCTAGACTAATCGATTCTTGGGATTTAAGAATCGATATCGTTCCGTAAAAATGAGAAACTGATTAATATCGAGATATTTTATTTTTGCAGCCCCTAGCATTAGTTCTGCGGTGTTTGGTCGTTTTGTAGAAACTAGTCTAAAGTTGACCTGCTTGAACTTGCGTGACAGTGCACTCTAACTGAGTGAGGTCATTTGTGCCTCAGATGGGGCACTTCCTCCTGTGCTGTTATAATAATCCAGAACATTTTCATTCACAGTTCCTGGTTGGTGGAATGATCTTCCCACCCCTATCCATAATGCTGATTCCCTGACAATTTTCAAGCGACAGCTTGAAAACTCATCTCTTTCGAAGCTACTTGACTTCATCATAAAAAAAAAAAAAAAAAACAAACACAACCATTTATATTCCTTCTCCTTCTAGCTTGTACTTATTTGAACAATGTCTAAGAACTTGGTATTACAACCACTTCTTGTGTCTGTTTGCCTCTCTTAAGAAGAATCGCTTTATGTATCCCCCAATTGTAAGTCGCTTTGGATAAAAGCATCCGCTAAATAAACAAATGTAAATGTAAATGTAATAGGACCAGGAGTGGAAGTGGGCTGACATAAACCCAAAACAGGCCTACAGCTCATTCTGGCTGAAGAACTGAAGAACAGATTCACCTGTTGCTTTCATCTCAGTTAGGAAGAGCAGGCTATGGAGAAATTGGTATTTCAGTATCCTTGTCCTGAAAATGATTGGTTATGGGAAAACAAACATGCTAAAGTGGAATGAAATCAAGCTACAGAACTGAAGAAACTAGACAGAGCGTTTACTCGCCGTCCGTTTTAATCCAGAACAATAAAACTGGACACAACCGTGACTACTGACTTTTTCATCAGTTTTGGAAGTGTTTTCTGCATTTGAATTAAGTGAAGCTTCTGAACCCTTGAGCCAATCTGAATCACAACAAAATAGAGTGTGAGCACTGAATAGATTTTACACAGGAGGAAAAAGGATACTTTAAAGACTTTATAGTAGTGCTGGGCGGTATGACCAAAAATTTATATCACGGTATTTTTCAAAATTATATCAGTTTCACGGTACATGACAGTATTTTTATTTTCATGCATGACCGGGTGTTAACCAAATCTTCTACTGATTGAGAGGAAATACAGCAGTATATTGACTTAGAATGACCTCTTTTATTGTCATGATGAGTGAATAGTCGTCAAAAAATACCACACTAAATAGTGAACTAAACACGACCCCTTTTAATACATGTTAACCAGGAGTCACTCTCATTTATAATCACGGCATCGTCTGATAAAATCAACATGCATCTACACTAAAGAGCGGCTATGCGGTTGTTTTGGCTATATTACTTTTTTGTCTCATGCAGCGCACTGCCGTGTCTGAGTAACCCCTACAAACAAACAAACAAACCAAAAAGTGCATGTAATATATCAGACGAACTATCGCTCATATTTATAATTCCAAACTATCATTAAGCGAACAGGGCGTAGGATGCTGTTTGTACTCATTTATTGATGAGTCGGACTGCTGTGGGCGGCCAACTGAATTCTCTGCTGTTTCTCTGCCGCTCACTGCACAGAACAGACGCCGAGAGAGGCGACACTTCTCCGGGAAAGTCAGACCTCGCGTTCGTGGGACAGCACTGGAGAAATCTTCCAACTGAACCATAGCTAAGGTTTATCCAAAAAAGTCACTAGGTTTGTCAGTATGAGTATTCTATGGAAAAAAGCCGCTAAAAGGGTCTGAAAGTTGCTAAATCTAGTGCTAAAGTCACGCTCGTGTGTGTGTGAGACGCGGGAGCTGATGGCAGGGGACGGTGGATATTTGTGGCGGTCAATGTGGATATTGTGGATGAGTTCTTCTGTGTCATCACGTTCTATTACTTCTACAGCTTTAGTTTCTGAACTTTCACGCTTATACAGCTGTTCCCTCACCACAGTGCAACAGTGAAAAGGGACCCCTTTCAAACAGTGTCGCGTTCCGAACATTGTTTAAGCGACATACACTGGTATTGCGGTATTTTAAAAATTCATATCATAACAAAAATAAACACCGGTATTCGTTATGATTCGGTATACCGCCCAGCACTACTTTATAGCACTTGATGCTACTTGCCCTAATGAGAATTTACCATAGTTCTTGCACAGTATTTATAGCTTACTTGTTATTTAAAGAACATATAATGATGTTACACCTTTAGTTTCACTAAAGCATCAGACGTCTGTCCACAGGAAATCTTATTCTTGTCTGTGAGCTCTGAGAAAGATGCTGTGAAGTTGCTACTAAGCAAAAGTTGCAGTGGATTGGATCACATGTCAGTATTCTCAAAGCACGACAGCAGATCTCACGGGAAATCATCACAATACCAGGCTTTGATGCCAACTAACTTTCCTACATAATGATGTGGTTTATCGAGGACGGGGAGAAGTGAATTCAAAGCATTTCAATTATGTTGCTAGCACTACAGAGGATAAGGACTGTATTTTCAGTCTTTTTCATACTTTGATGTAGCTGAATTCAAAAGCTCTTTCAAAAGACTTTATCTTGTGTCTTTATTAAAACGCTCTGGAGATCATTTGTGTCTCTGTGTTTGATTTTAAAGAGCCCGTGGCTGTGGAACACCCGAGAGTGCTGGTACAACTACCCCTATCAGGTAGATTTATACTGTCTGCTATATCAATAATAATAATAATTATTAAAAGGGTTGTACTGTATCATACTCTTTTTTTTCTCCCTCTCTCTCTCTCTCATCTCTCTGTCCTCTCTGCGGGTATGTTTACATGACAACAATGTACTAAAAATGGAAAAATTTTTCCTTTTGCGTTCTTTAAAAGTTTTGGATACAGACGTCTGCGTCACACCGGATCCCAAAAAAACCAAACTGTATTATGCACGCCAGGCCAGAAGTTGGCGATGTCACAATGTAGAAAAAGAAACACTACGTGAACATGTAATACGCATGTGCAGGGCATCACCATTTTCACAAATTCATGTTAGTTTATCAACGATAACAGTATTGTTTTCAAAAACGTGCACTTTGAAACACGTTTTCATTTTCATGCTCCCAAAATTACTGTTGTGTAAAGGCGCATAATTTTTTCCACAACCATTTTGAAACGGTGCCGTGTAAAGCCAAAATGTACCAAACCATGCCCCCTTTTAGACTTCCACCTAAAATAGTAGTGAGGGCAAAACGGTCATATGTTTAGTTTTGCTTTCTTGTTGGTCACAATAACGTTCACCCCTCAAGGTTCATATGCAAGAAGGTCGTGACACTTAGCTCTTATGTTCCTTGAAAGTTACTATTTTGCATGGCAATGCATTAACACTAGTCAAACAGAATCAGATAATTCAATTATTACATTTCTAATGCAATTTTCAATATCCTTTTCATTTTTAAAGTCAGGGTTTCCCAAACTAGGGTTCATAGAACTGCATTGGGTCTGTAAGCTGATGAAAAGCTAATAATTACATCATAAAAATATCTAAATTAAGTAAAGATTAAAACACACACACACCACACATGTTTGTATATATATATATATATATTAGAACATTTCCATTTTATTATTTTTAATTTTTTTCCTCAAATAAATAAAAATACAATAAAAGATTATTTTATTTAGTTTTACTTTATTAGTTTATTTTATTCGTTTACCAGCATGCCATGTGATTAATAACCGACATCAGAGAACCATGAACATATGAATGTGCTGTTGTGTGCAAAATTAAAATATTCCAGGGATAGTTCACCCAAAATGAAAATTGAAAATTGACTCTCCTTCAGGTCATTCAAGATGTAGATGAGTTTCTTCATGGGAACAGATTTGGAGAAATGTAGCATTCCATCACTTGCTCACCAATGGATCCTCTGCAGTGAATGGGTGCCGTCAGAATGAGAGTCTAAACAGCTGAATGGGTGCCATCAGAATGAGAGTCTAAACAGCTGATAAAAATGTTTTATCAGCTGTTTGGACTCTCATTCTGACAGAGAAAGCAGTATTATAGATAGAGATTTCGCAACAGTTTGAAGTTGAAACGTCTTAATGATGAATTTGTTTCTTACAAACACACAGCTTTTCGCTTCACCAGATGTTAACTGATGGACTGGAGTGATTTACAATAATCCACATCACTCCAGTACTGCTTCCTCCAGTGAAAAAGTCATCTCGTCTGAATCAGCAGAGAAATATGCGCAGATCAAGCACAGTTTACAAGCCAAAACAGTTCAAGTCAGATCTAAACAAATATGTAGGTAGATTTAGATGTGAGAACAACTGAGAGGACTGACTTTTTCACTGGAGGAAGCATTGTTATGGATTATGGACTCATATTTTGGCCAGAAGTGACAGTTTAAAGTTAAAATGCCTTAATTCTTATAAACTTAAAACGTATACATTTAACTTACATTTTAGGTGAGAGGGGTTCAGCTGCCACAAACGTTTGGGAATCCCTGCTCAAAGTACTCATTAGGGCTGTTGTATACGTGGTTCTGTGTTGTGTTGACTATACTGTGTCTGACTTTTATAGCCGTTAACCGTGGATTTGCATTACTACTACATACTGGAGCTGTCCTTCTATCTGTCGCTGCTCTTCTCGCAATTCACAGACATCAGAAGAAAGGTACGTAACCATGAGTTTACAGCCTCAGATAACAGTTTTTCATCTTCAGAGCATCAGTGTTGGGCTGCTGGCAGCAGTTACTGCACATCTGAACTTGAAAGATAGCTTTGTGGGAGGCTTTGGTCTGGTTAGACGTGTCTGCTACAGCAGTTTGAGTTTCTCACGCTGGGTTTATTAGCAGTGACGTGCGGCGGGTCTCTTGTTTCCTCTGAAATGGTTTTTTGGTTTCAGGGGAACTTCCTTTTAAACATGTGAATTCTTGACCATTAATAACTGCTGCTACTTAATTTCAGCTGAAGCTTGCAGTGTCTAATATTCATTGTGTTCCGATATTCATGTAAGGTTATGAAAAAATACATATGATCAGTATGCATGATTTTCATTTATATGCAAGATTGAGGTGAGTTTCTTTATGAATGCGTTGTCATGAGCATAAATTGCGGTTTTTAAATTAGCATTTGGAAGATACTGTAAGTAAATGGGTGTCCCACAGATTATGCCGATTTAGGTTGTGTAATATAAATCGTTGCACATTTATTTTTAGCTTTGGCATTTTGATCATACAGGAGCAAGTAAGTGTGAATATTGTTAAAAATATAGGTCTACTTTAGTGGTATACTGTAAATAAATAAATAAAAAAGTTCAATAAATACACAATAAATAAAAAAGTTAAAAAGCAATAATGCATTAAGTTGCTTTTGACGTTTCTATTCATCAAAAGATCTGAAGAAAACAAATTCCACAAAAATATGAATCAACATTGATTATAAGAATGTTTCTTGAGCATCAAATCAGCATATTAGAATGATTTCTGAAGGATCATGTGACACTAGACTGGAGTAATGATTATTAATATTTAAAACAGTTGAGTACTTTTCAACCGGGGAATCTTTGATAATAGAAAGTCCAAAGATACAGCAGTTATTGATAAATGGGGTGGGTAATTAATAATTATTATTTTATTTTGCAAGGATGCTTTAAATTGATCAAAAGTGATGCTAAAGACATTTATAATGTTACAAAAGATTTCTATTTCAGATAAATGCTGTTGTTCTGAACCTTCTATTCATCAAAGAAACCTGAAAAAAATTCTACTCAGCTGTTTTCAACATAATAATAATAAAACATGTTTTTTCAGCAGCAAATCATAATTTAATATTTTTGTTTTTTCTTTTTTTTTCTGAATGATTCGCGGTGACACTGAAGAGTGATAATGATGCTGAAAATTCCAGCTTTGCGGGGTTTGCAAAATAAGTAAAGTTTTAAAATATATTTAAATAGAAAACCGTTATTTTAAATTGTTATTTTTCACAGTATTTCTGTTTTTATTGTATTTTTGATCAATAAATGCAGCCTTGGTGAGCACTAGACACTTCTTTCTGAAACATATATAAAATCTTACTGATCTCAAACTTTTGAATAAATAAATTCATAAAATAATAGCTAAGTACCTAAAGTCAGGAATCTTTTTTGTGCACATGAACCAAATTATTTTGGGAAACTGTCATACATTTGCATTTAGGATGATTTTATTGCAAAATAACTAATGATTAAAGCTACCTTTTTTTTTTTTTTTTTCCGCAGTTTTTTTCCTATCAGTTTCAAGGCTGACATTCGTGTAGTTGCGCCGGTGTGTGTGTTTTCTTGCAGGGACTCACACGTTGGTTGCTCCACTTACTTCAAATCTTATTGTCCAACATCCATCAAAAATCACATATTCATAATGTCCTACTTTCCATCATTTATCTTCTGTTTGGCTGTGTGCACATCATTTTTGCTTTCAGTGTGGACAGGCAAATTACTTGACGCTGTAACCTTCTCATGCTGCACCTGTTTGAGACACAACGTCAGTCTTAAACAAATGTCATGAAATGAGCAATGTAACTAAATCCAGCTCCTCAGTGCTCTTCAAAGCGTCATTGAGCTCACATGCTTGTAATTGTCCCGTGTTGATTACGCAAGTGTCCTCTCATGTAAAAGTTCTTCCTGCAGCTGACATAAGCACTCTCCGTCACAGCCGTATTGGTTTTGTGGCGTAACGCAGGAGATTCTCAGCCTGTGTGTTTGAACAGATGGACAGTTAGCACCTGCAGTCTGTGCTTTCTAGATTTTCTTTCTCTTCTTTCCTTCACAGCCCCTCAGAGCCAGACTCATGCACTCAGCTGCTCTCATTTCTCTGCTCATTGTTGGCATGTTTTTCAGTTTTTACACTGTTTGCAAGGCAACACATACTGGTTAGGGTTTGTTGGAAACCACCCACTCTACATAAACTCTGCAATTAATTTATATATATATATTTTATATATATTTGTATGTATTTATGGTTTTAAATATATAAAATTGTTAATTACTAAAATCAAAAAACTCTACTAACATAAAACATTACGATAGTAAAATAGAATAACAAAACGTAACGTTTACATATCTATGTATACAAAAATATATATCTATCAAGTTATTATGCGTACTAATGCTACATTGGGTAAACAATATTGATATTAAATAAATAGTTTAAAAACTGTACTTATCAACGTATTAATTGTTAATACTAAAACCATTATAATGTCATTACTGTGAACTAATGAAAAAAAATGAACATTTATTCAGCTTGGCTATATACATTTCTTCCTTTCCATTTAGTTTAGTATACAATTGCTATATATGTATATATGTATCTATTAATATATAGACATATAATATATATGAAGAATGATATAGATATCTATAATATCAGTATATATATATATGTTGTGTGTGTGTGGTGTGTGTGGTGTGTGTGTATGCTGACATAACGACCCAAATAACTAAAGAGTTGTTTAACTATTAAAATGAAACTCAATTTAAATTATTTATAAAGAAATGTATCTAATTAACTATTAAGAAAGTAATAAAATTACTTATATATGTGTGTGTTGTGTATATATATATATATATATTTTTTTTTTTTTTTTTTATGTACAGCGGACTGCAACAGACATGTTCTGACAGTAAAAACAAAAACTCAAAACCTACCGTACCACCCTTTACCTTCAAATACTATCTTTTTTTCTGCCTTGCATGCCCTGCTGTTTCCTTCAGGAAATGCAAATCTTGTTTTTCTTTGCTCTCTCCTTTCAGTTTTTCCATGCACGCATTGCGGATGTGCTCTGCCCCATTCCCGCCTCACCAGTCTACACCCTTCTCTTCGTTTGCCATGCTTCCATTCTGTTTTTCACCCCACTGCACTTCCTCCTCATCTTCATCATCAACACCTGGCCTCTTGAGAGCTTTCTTCACAGATTCCAGTCAGAGAATAGAGTGTGAGGACACTGCTGGCTCCTCTTATCTGCAGTGTTTAAGCGGTTTAGTTGATTCATGGTTTCTTATGCACACATTAGCAAGTTGTGAATAAAGTTGCTAATATAGTGATATGCTGTAGCTATATGAAATTTATGCAAACCCGAATTAGTCCTTCCTGTTCTGCAGGACATTTTGGACTCTTAAAAACCTGAATATGCTTGTGTTATAATTTAAAAACACTATTTATATAAAAGGGTGTGACAGACTTCCAGAAATATCTTTGGTCAAGCTCAGACACACAAACGTTTTTAATTATAGCTTGATTATTTACACAATGGCAGGAAAATGAATCAAATGACTAACAAGTTGGAAATAAAGAACTATTTTTAGTCATTGATTGCTCAGTCAGGGTTTAGCAGTTAGCGCTTTCATGAGGGAGTCAACTTGAAGCAGTATTCTTTTAGTAAAATTGATATACTGAAAAAAAATCTGTTTTTATTAATCAATAAATATGTATTAATATTAATGTTTTTATTAGTTTAAATTTGTTTTTATTTGAAATGATCGGTGTTCATTTTAATTTGTGAAAGTAATAGTAATTTTGTTGTATGTTTTTGTGTATTGTATGTATGTTTCGTTTGAGTAAAACTATCATCATATCATATGCATATGGAACTCACGGTCTCAGGGCAACCGCTCAAAAATAAAAGTGATTTGACTTAAAGAAATTCGTGGACAGCAAATAACATTACTAGATTACTTCCATGTTTTAATTTTTGTAATATAACCCCCTTGTTTGAACAAAACAGCAAAGAGTTTGTTTCATTTTAATTTGAGTAAATTATATTAAGGGTGGGTCATATGATGCGATTTCAATTTCCTTTCTCTTTGGTGTGTTACAAACTCTTGGTGCATAAAGACGATCTGTAGTTGCAAAGACAAAGT
This sequence comes from Sinocyclocheilus anophthalmus, assembly GCA_018155175.1. NCBI lineage: Eukaryota > Metazoa > Chordata > Actinopteri > Cypriniformes > Cyprinidae > Sinocyclocheilus > Sinocyclocheilus anophthalmus. Next base: position 71,129 of record JADLZN010010207.1, on the reverse strand, counting down.
CTCAAATCCAAAGAGATATTCTTTATAAAGTTAAGACTCGTCAACGCCCTCCTAAAACGCCTCATTTAAACACCCCCCACATATCTACGTCACTATGTGGAAATATTAGCATTATGCCGACCAAATGTTCACGCAAAGAAAGAAGGCATAACTTTATTCTCGCTGTACTATTGTTGTTGACGCTGCAGCCATGTCGTGAAGGCGCTGTGTTTTCGTTGTGAAAGCGAAACTACTTTGTTTGGTCTTCCAAAAGAGGACACACCTACAAATCAGTGGTAGTTTTATTTACAACACTGCTCCAGAACAGTTTAACCCAAATATCCAGATGTGTGCAGCACATTTTATGGAGGACTGTTTACTGATCCTGGGAGAGTAACGTTAGACTAAAATGCTGGCTGTTCTGACTCACAGACTGTAAGTACTTTTCATTTAAAGGATTTGCCACTGATGATTCAAACGCAATTTTGGGCGGTAGCACTTGTCTCTGATCACAAATGCAGACAGAGTTTTTTGTTTACGCGGCGCGATGCAATGCAAAGTGTAAAAAGACAGTATAAGCCATTATATCCGTAATTATGTCCCCACTGGATGCAAACAATGCCTCGTTGTAATGGTTTTAATGTTTTTGTCTCGTCGCTCCGGCGACACGGCATCAACAGTATGGTGAGGGGCGTAACATTTCCGTCTCACGCTTGAGGTATTCGGCCAATCACAACACACTGGATAGCTGGCCAATCACAGCACACCTCGCTTTTTCAGACCGATGAGGTTTGTAAAAATTGACGCGTTTCAGAAAGGTGGGGCAAGAGGAGAAACAATAATGTACAGTAGTGGAAAATAATGTGGTTTTTTTTACTTTAAACCGCATAAAAAAATTTCATTACACCAAATACACAAAAAAGTTTGTTTAATACATATGACCCCGTTGAATGTTTTATGCCTTCTTGGATAACCAGAAAATTAAAATTACACATAGAATTTCTGAGAGAGAAAAAAATCATAGGGCTATTGTAAAAATTCTAATAATTTGACATGCTTAAACAGAATTTGGTAACAATAAAACAGAACATGAGGAAAAAAAGGGCTGCCCCCTAATAGTCGACTAACCTTTAGTTGACGAGAAGTTTAGCGAAAATTGTATTAGTTCATCATGAACTATGGAGTTCCTGTTTATGGATATACTGTATTCTATATATAGTACCAGTCAAATGTTTGGACACGCGAATGGGAAAGTGTCCAAACTTTTGACTGGTACTGTACTGTAATATACACAAAGAATATCGGCGCATATAATCGTAGTCGGCTTGGTTTTTTTTGGGGGGTGGTGACTCCCAAATATCGGTATCGACCCCAAAAAACCCATATCGGTCGGGCTCTACTAATTATAGTACATCGGACAGCCAAGCGTTCATTCCGTTCATTGACCTCAAATGTGGCTTATCATCTGAAACATGTAAGTAGCAGCATCATTACATGGCCGCTCGCACTAACGTTAACCTAGAAAAATGTGTGCTATTCAAGTGTTTGTGCAGAGTGTGGAAGCTGAATAGTAGCGTGCTCACTGCATGACAGTTCACTTGGAGGCGCCGGTGCGATCATTTGCATTTAACTTAAAATAGTCCGTCATTTTTGCTCATACAGAGTAATACATCTTTCGAATTTGAAAAAGGTTTACTTTTATTTCTGTGCACTCACAATAACAACAAAACATTGTGCTTTTGTAAAATAATGAAAGCAAACAGAGTGCACTTTCTGCCATCTAGGTCTCTGAACTTGAAAAATTTACCGAAACTGTGCTTGCCTCACAGACATTTATATATATAGAAAGTGAAATGTCTACTTTTTAATGAACCAATTCAAATGGAAAACAAAAATATTCTCCAATTATGTAATTATGAACGTGCCCATCCACTTTAGATTACCGATCTTTGTCCGTCTACTTCATCACTGCCGCTGGAAATCAATAGAAAAAAAATGAATTGAAAGATAAAGCAGATTTCATAGGGCGCTAAATTATAACCCTGATTTGAAGTTGAAATTTATACTATTTGGAATTTTTATTAAAGTAAATCCGATCTCAAACCACAGTCGATGATTTAAAAATCAAACTTGTGTTAATTTAATGGTGATATTGTGATTTTCTTTTGTTTTTTTAAGTAATATGATATGGCTTTAATATTTGATCCATGTATTAAAGACATTATGATGAGGACAGTAAAATGTACTCATAAGAGGAATTTTGCCTTGTAGGTTAAAGACTAAAATTTTACACTTTTCCATGTGACTTCCTGCAGGACTTTCTTCTGATGTTCCTGCATCATGTGGTCACCATCTGTCTGATCTCCTTCTCATATGTGAATAACATGGCTCGGGTGGGAACGCTGGTCATGTGCCTGCATGATGCTGCCGACGTCCTGCTGGAGGTGATTTCCTATCACAGCCATTAAAACCACAGAAAAGGCACAATTCTGTGAATTATTAATATATATGTCAAACCCTACAGCCACGTTAATGTGATACATAATGTGAAAAAAATAAATAAAAATATTAAAAAATACTTCTTTTTTTAATTTACAAATGTTGTTACTTATCCATATAATGACTTTATGTTTTTTTTTTTATGGTCCATATTATCTGTTCCATTATATTGTACAATCAGGAATCAAGATAGGTGATGCAAGATGTGCTATTTACATGCATTAGATGTCTGTCGTGTTGATATAAATCATGCAGCAAATTGTGTTTGTAGGCTGCTAAAATGGCCAACTATGGCAAATGCCAGAGACTCTGCAACGTCCTGTTCGTAATGTTTGCCCTGGTGTTCATCAGTTCCAGGCTGGGAGTGTATCCTGTATGGTAAGTCAGTCCTTCCCTGTCAGTAACAGATGATGTGCTGTTAATAATGTTCACGCTGGCGCCTGAACACCTCTGAACCTCTCATTCTCATCTGTATATCTCAAATCTTCTATTTTATCATCTTTACCAGCATTTTCATTTCAGGTTTTGACACCTTCAGTCAATGATGTTGCCAAGTAATAGTTACTATGGCTACAGCAGTAGTGTCGATGAGAATGAGAGAAACAGATGGCCTTGTGCTTTTTACAGCTATAATGGGCATTTAATCACTGAAAGAAATAGCATTGTGCTTTAATAAAACCACTATTTTTAACTTGATTTCATTAGACCATTTAACATCTCAAATAAACAGGTTTTGGCTAAAAATGGAGCTGCACATTTGTGACAATGTCGATTACCACAAGAAATAACTACAACTAGTGTTGTTATTGTTAACCAAAACAAACTAGTAAAAATTATTTTCTGTATTGAAATTAAGCTGATATAAAATAAATTAGATGAAAACTTAAATATTAGTATTATTGAAAATAAAATACAGTACAATTGAATTTTTTCAAAATTAAATTTTTTTTAAAGCCAGAAAAAAGTTAAAAAAAAGGTAGTTATTTTTTATATGTCTATATAGTTTTAGTCATTTTTATGTCAGTTTTAGTTATTTTGGTACATTAAGGAAAACTAAAATGAGAAATTGTGCCTTGGCACTCCTAAATAAAGTTTTCACTTTATATTCAGTTAACGTTTATTTTATTTCAAGTAACAAAAACTACACTAATAAAATTACAAAAATTAATTACCTGTACTGACGTTTTTATATATCTGTTACTAGGGCAACCAGAACTAGTAACGTCTACTAGTACAGTGGCTGGTGACATGCAGCAAAGACTATGGCAGGGTTTATTTTTAATGTAACACTGATCTCACATGAGGGGTTTGAAGCCATATTTGTTGAATATACTTGTCCTAATGAAATATCATATATTGTTGTAATGAAATGTGTTTGCAGGATTTTAAACAGCACTGTGTTTGAGAGCTGGGAGATTGTTGGGACGTACCCGTCGTGGTGGGTGTTTAACGTGCTGCTCGTCCTGCTGCAGGCACTGCACACCTTCTGGTCGTACCTCATAGTGCGCATCGCCTGCAGGGCAATCTCCAGAGGAAAGGTGAGGCTTCAGGAAAAACACAACTCTCATTGCTAGCCTAGGGACGCTAATACATCTTGTGCCATTCATTTAGCAAAGCTGTCACATGACAGGTCTCTGACATGTTATTGAGTTTATCAGAAATATTTCAGTTTATCTTTAGCCCTATTCGGACAGTAATTGTTTCTCACGGCGGATGTCTGAAAATAAATTTGAATGGCTCTTCAGTGATAAAACTCATGCGTTTGGATGAAGATTTAGGCCATGTCCACACGTACACGGTATTTTTATAAACAGTTTTTCCTTCTTCCGTTTAAAAAAAAATCTCCGTCCACATGAAAACCGCATGCTATGAAGCACTGTCAAGTGCATGCCAAACCAACTAACGGCGTAGAAAAAGCTGCGGTTTGTGTGGACAGGGCTTTATTCTCAGTGGAGGAGTGAGTTCCAGAGAAAACATGGAAATGCATTTTTCTCTGGTCAAATCACATTTAGCATGACAATGAATTTAATAATCAGAAAATAATATTCTATTTAATTGGTTTATTTATTTAATAATAGGAACTGGATTGACACTCTACGGTTTCAATTGTTTTGTCTTGCATTTTCTCTCAAAATGTTGGATGCAGCCTTATTTACATAAAGCAACTATTTGACTATTTGGTCAACTAGTAAAATGATTAGTTGCATAAGGCTCAATTTATATAAATACATACTTTTAAATTTTATTGCACACCTGTTGCTGCCATAAAAATGGCCCAGTTAAAAACCTAGTGATTTTGTCATCTTTTTTTTTCTTTTTCTTCTTAAAGGGGTCATATGATGCAATTTTCAAGTTTTCCTTTCTCTTTGGAGTGTTACAAGCTGATTGTGCATAGATAAGATCCCTGAAGTTGCAAAGACCAAAAGAGATATTCTTTATCAAAGTTAAGACTCTTCCACGCCCCCCTAAAACGGCTCGTTTAAACACGCCACAACATGTCTACGTCACTATGTGGAAATATTTGCATAATGCACCCAAATGTGCACGCAAAGAAAGAAGGCGTGGTTTCAGGAACAGCAGTTAGTGTTGTCAGGGAGACGCTGTGTGTTTCTAGTCTAAAGCAATAGCACTTTATTTGGCCTTCCAAAAGTGATGCATTTAGGAATCTTTAAGATTACTTACAACAGAACAGAATGCATTTTATGGACGACCGTTTCGTGAACCTAGGAGATGAGGTAATTCTGACTTTGCTATGACATTCTGGTGCTTCTGAATCAGCTACTGTAAATATATTTTTGTTTTTAGTTTAAGTATTTGCTTTTGACTGTTCAAATGCAGAGTTTTGCGCATCGTGTGTGTGTGTGTGTGTGTGGTGAGAGGAGAGAGACAGCGCACCTCACGTGTAGTCAGCTGATCTAACGCGTGGCTTGGTATGCATCATTACTTGTCTGTTCCCCCTTTGGCTGTGGGGGGTGGGAACTGTGGTAACACTAATGACATTATTTACATTTTTTACATTTATTTTGAAAGATGAAGCGCGCGATTATGGTAAGGGGTGTTACATTTCCGACGAGTGCTTGCGGTGATCGTCCAATCACAATGCATTGGGTCAGCTGGCCAATAAGAGCAGATTGTGCTTGTCGGAAGGAGGGACTTTGAAGAAAACTAAGAGTTTTTTGAGAGGCGGGGCATAGAGGACCTACATAATGTACAGTATTTGAAAAATAATGTGTTTTTTTTGAACATTAAAGCATGTCAACATATTCTGTTACACTAAATACACAAAATAATGTTTTTTTAGCATCATATGACCCCTTTAAGAGCTCCCAATATTCTTCTTCTAAACAGTTTCCAGCATTTCAGTAATAAAAAAAAGTGTCCATATTTAAGATGCATGCACGTTACCACTAGGGTTGTGACAGTGAGGAAATTTTCCCACCGGTTAATCGACGTGTGACAACACCGGTAAAACCGGTATTACCGCTGGGGCGGGGCGTTCACTCTTTTCCCCCCCCTTTTTCCTCGCTTTCCTTCGCTTCCAAATAGCTTAAAAGCACTGTGCGCATTTTACTTTCACTTTCGAATTAGCGGCAGTTCGGCGTCAATTGCTTGAATGCAACAGCCAAATACAACGTCAAACTCACTTTAGCTTATATATAAAACATATAACTTTTATTAACAAAACAAATAAAAATACACCATGCAATAGGGCAAGCTATGCCTAATATAAAATAACAAATAACTTGCATAAAGTTTAAATAGGTATACAAAACTGGAAATAAGTAAACATGTATAATATATAACCAAATAAATAAGAAACGTAGAACGTTTATTAGCAAAACGAATAAGAAAGCTTGGAGGCACGGCATACACCTTGATGTAAAAATAAATAAATAAATGACACAAAGTTTAAATAAAGTAAAAATCAGCAAATAATGTGGAATCAATTAAATAAGAAACAAATGTTTAAAAAAAACTTCCAAAATCACCTTAGATAAACGGCAAAAGTCAACAGGCTTTTCAAAATCCAAAATATTGCCAAACAGGCGCTTTTGCATCTTGTTTGCACCTCACTCTTCATGTCAGTCAGCTCGACTCGCTCTCCTCACTGGAGAAATGAAATCTGATCTGGGATGCGACTGTCGTTCGGCACGCTGCATTGAGCAGCCGCGTTCAGTTTTTAATTGTAGTGTCTGTTCTTTTACTGAACTAAATGATTTTTATTACTATAAAAAATCAAAACAACGGAGACGCGGTGGGCAAGTGACATAACCGGTATCACCATCAGCACCGTCTATCGCTGCAAGCCTAGTTACCACATGGCACAGCAGTTACCAAGGATTTACAAAAGATGTGGATTCAAATTAGGGCTGAATGATTAATCGCATTTGCAATAATATCGCGATATGAAAAAAACGTGATTTTTCAACTGCAGAGGCTGCGATTACACTCGGTCACGTGACACACGAGAGTAAAGAGCTTGGTGGGATCGCCGGATGGTATGACAAAGTACGGCAAGAGAAAGCAAAAGGAGACGTCCGCTCTCTTATAGCTCTCACGTTATTTTGATGACACACACCCATCGATCTAAGCAGCGCTGCTTCAAGTCGAACACATCTAAGAAAGTCTTCAGAGGAATCAAGTTGGCATGCTACAGTGTTGCCAAGTCCACGGTTTGCCTCCAAAAATGTGATATTTATCCCCTGGAGTGCGAATCTTACCAGGGGAACCCCTCCAAAACCGTTGATTATTTTACCTCCTGGATTCGGTAAATAACGAACGGTGGCCCCCTCGAAATGCGATTGGGTGTGTGGGGGCAAGGGTGGGTAGCAAAAATAATAGTTTTGAGTAGCAATTGGGCGGGTTTTGTTGTGAAAACCTGGCAACCTTGGCAAGCTACACGCGGAGTAACAGCGTTACGGTGCATTTCGTTACTGAAATAATATATACAGTATATTCTTATTTATTTAAAGTCTGTCCAAAGTTAACAGACAGTGTTTAAAAAATGCAATGCACATGTTTACATATGTTTATTACAGTGACTTTGAATTACCTAAAGTAGTGTAGAAATATTTGTTTTTATATTTCTGCAATCTACTTTAGTTTGTGTGATTTTGTTACTGACTTTCATATTAATGTTTACACCAGGCTTATTTGTCAGTGCTTTATGTTGTCATAATTATTAACCTACATGCTTACAAGGCTGGAAGTTCAACAAATCAGTCAATATAGTACTGTGATTGTAGTTGTTAAATAAAAATGTAATTCATATCAATTCATGCATCACCTAATTTCATCGTATCATATAGGCCTGGCCTACAGAATAGAACATTTATGTTTAACCTGTCTAATATTGTGTTGGTCATACAGTGATTTATTGCTTGTCTTTGTACTAATAATACAGAACATAGGGAGCTTTAAAAAAAAATGCATATTAAATTGCAATGGCAATATTGGTAAATAAAATCGCAATTAGATTATTTTCCAAAATCGTTCAGCCCTAATTCAAATGGCAATTAAATTACAGCACGACCTCTGTGCTTGTCAAAAACAGAAGGTAATTCAGATGGGAATTTTCACACGGGTGGTAGGAAAAACATTCTGGATTTGGACAGCAATACAATCACTATCTAGCTCTTGTTAATGTTGAAATGACCTTACTTCCCCATGAGAAACAATTACTGTCTGAATAATGCTATTGCTGCATGTATGAAGGGTGTAAACCGTTAACGTAGTCTGAGGGAGTTGAATTTTCTGCTGATTACGTAGCTTTCAAAGTCAGCATGAAATCAAATTGACTATTTTTTACTTTAGTACATGCTCCTGGTCTTATTGTGAATGAACCATTAACTTACTGTATGTTATTGCAAAAAATACATTTTCTTAATCATTCATCAAAATGCAATAAATTGCTTTATAATAAACTGACGTTACCAAGCTGAAGCAGCAAAATTCATATCAGTATTAATAGCTGCAATACTGCAAATAAAACATCCAATATTGCTTATGTACATACACATGCTTTATACGTGTAATGTGTCTCCATATGGTGTTTCATATCAACAAATCAAACAAACATGAAGTTTGTAAATGTGTGTACATGAGCAACTGAGTATTTTAATAGGAGATAAATACGATGTTAAATAAATGACCTCAGCCTTTAAATGAGGCACTCATGATCCTGTGATCGCAATCAGAAATGTGACCATTGGCAGAGAATCAGAGATTGTTGATATAGAACTCAGATTGTTACACGATTGCTTGATTGATTGCCATCAAACTGGGTTCACTAACTACTTTAACCTGTATTCCTCTGTTTATGTGCTTATTTTCTCTTCTTTGTCTTCATCGCTGCCATCAAAGGCGGGAAAATGGAATCCTTTACATGTAAGTAGGTGATTGAAAAAAAGAGTTTGGTGCAAAATTGCCATTTTATTAGCAGCAAAAAAAACAAAAACACCATTGTCCTGCATTTGACTTCTCAGAGTTATGTTAAAGGTCTGTTTCTCAGAAACACTACTGTTCAAAAGTTTGGGGTCAGTAAGATTTTTTTTTTAAGGATATTAACACTTATTCAGCAAAGATGCATTAAATTGATCCAAAATGACAGTAAAGACATTTATAATGTTACAAAAGATTTCTATTTTATATAAATGCGGTTCTTCATCAAAGATCCCAAAAAATCCGCGTTGCTCACGGATCCATTACTTTTCAATATTCCGATACAAAACAGTTATTTTAAATTGTAATAATATTTCACTCTATTGCTGTTTCTACTGTATTATTGATCAAATAAAAGCAGCATTGGTGAGCAGAAGAGACTTCTATCCAAAACATTAACAAGTCTTACTGACCTGGGTGGTCAGAAAGCAAAGTCACTTCTAATTGTCAAAATATAGTGCTAGATAAAGTATGTACTGTCATCTTAACCGTCTCTCTAATCTTCCTAGGTGTCAAAGGATGACCGCAGTGACATTGAGTCCAGCTCTGATGAAGACGAGGTTCTTCCTCCCTCTCAGAAACACCACACTAATGGGACCAACGGCGCCCATGGCACCAACGGCTACCTGTCCTCGTCCCCGTGCCCAGACGAACACTAACCGCTTCACCGGGCCCCAGCTGCATCACTCTCTGTTGTGTCAAATCCTGTATGAACATTACCGGCCCCGTACTGGAACTTCTCAATAATGTGAATGCGGTTCGGTTTCGGTCGCTCGCTTTTCACCATTTCCCCCCCAGATGTTTTGTGTTCCATTCGTTGGCTTTTGTTTTTGTGGTTGTTTATCCTGCGACATTCGTTATCGAAGCACCTTTTAGATTCAATGCGACGCGCTCTTTTCTTTCGAGCAGGTGAATGAATGCGCCGTTCTTTCTTTCATAATCACGTGAGCATACACAACCCAAATACTGCCTACTGACACAGGCGATGAGATTCTTAGTAGAAAGCCTCATGGAACAGTAGTTTCTTGATTAGTTTAGTTCAAACTATCGCATATACAGTTTATGTTTGTCGATAACATTTAATCAATAAAAACCCCAAATGTGCCATTGTTTTTTTTTTTTTCTATATACATATGTTCCCACTTTTTTTTTCCATGACAAGGTGTCGGTGCGAAGCTGGAGCCCAGTCTAGAACTGCTCTGGATGCGTTGTCTTATTTGCCAACTATGGTCCGTCGTTACCAACATAGTTCAATGATTTTGGTGTTTCCTGAATCCATAGTTCCAACAAACATTTGCGAAAATCATCACAAAACTGTGTGCTTGGATCTACAGCTCTCCACCTGTGCTTAAAAGCATTTCCCAGCAAACTAAAATATGAATCTATGAATGTTTTGCCAACATTCCCATTAAAGTTATAAACACTGAATGTTCAAAATGTACCGGTTTTTTTTGTGTGTTTTAGAAAGTTTTTTCTTGGTTTTGCCAATGTTTCTGGAACATTCCATTAGATAATTTTCAAAGATTTTGGGATGTTACTTTTAAATGTACATTTAAAAAACATTAGACGAGCATCCAAAAGAGGTTTCCCAAAACATACCATGTGCAAGTACAGTATGTGAATGTCAGATGCTTGATTTTGTGCATTCCGAAATAAATTGTGATTCAAAACATTTTGAAAAAAATCTTTCTCTCTTTTAGGTCAACTGTTGTTGTGGTTGAGAAACATTTTGAAGGGAATCTTGCAAGTTCGTTGAACAGTTTTAACTACCTACTCGAATAACACTGACAGTTTAGTTTAATAGTACATACATCAGTGACTTCTCATAACTTTGGCTAACATTCTGGCAAATTTCTCTGGCAAGTTATGAACAAACCTTCTTCCAGTAACATTAATAAAACATTTGTTGTAGTTATCTGGTCTTTAATAATGTTCTCCAAACATTAGTACAAAAATGTTATTTATACCTCAGTCATGGCATGTTTTTTGGCAATGTTTCAGTTGCATATTTGTATAATGTATTTAAATGTTACTACTTCAGAGAACATTCAATGGTAGCATTTCCATAATGTCTGCAAAATTATCAAATGGAATGTTGGCTTATGTTCGTATAACCAAGAAAAAATTTTTTTTTTACAACTTTTTTTGTTTGTTTTTAAACTGGAACATTTGTTTGTTTTTAAACTGGAACATTTGTTTGTTTTTAAACTGGATCTTTTGTTTGTTTTTAAACTGGACCTTTTGTTTGTTTTTAAACTGGACCTTTTGTTTGTTTTTAAACTGGAACATTTGTTTGTTTTTAAACTGGATCTTTTGTTTGTTTTTAAACTGGATCTTTTGTTTGTTTTTAAACTGGATCTTTTGTTTGTTTTTAAACTGGATCTTTTGTTTGTTTTTAAACTGGACCTTTTGTTTGTTTTTAAACTGGAACATTTGTTTGTTTTTAAACTGGACCTTTTGTTTGTTTTTAAACTGGAACATTTGTTTGTTTTTAAACTGGACCTTTTGTTTGTTTTTAAACTGACTTTTGTTTGTTTTTAAACTGGATCGTTTGTTTGTTTTTAACTGGACCTTTTGTTGTTTTTAACTGGACCTTTCTTTGTTTTTAAACTGGAACATTTTTTGTTTTTAAACTGGACCTTTTGGTTTGTTTAAACGGGACCTTTTGATGTTCTTAGAACATGTCAAATGTTTTCATACCCTAGTGGGGTACTTTAGCGAAACGTTCCTTAGACCTTTCATCAGATTGCTGCTGTGGTTCAGATAAGAACTGATAAATCCCAAAACTAGATCACTTGCATAAGCGTCATCAGGATCATTCTAAACTGGAAATGCTTGATGCTGTGACTCACATTTGGCTTGCGAACCTGTTTATTTTTGTGATTCGGACCGCTATATTTAAGCACAGTGATGACGGTGTTTATTGTAGAAGGTTTATGCCCTTACAATTATCTACATAATTTAAATCAAGAGATTCACAGATCCCCCAGCTGAGCACCAGCGTCATTTTCGTGGATGGGGTAACTTTTAAAATGGCAGCAATCAATTTGCTCAAAATAATCATTTGTTCAATGATCACCATGAACTAATGTTTCTCACCAATCGCTCCCGTTCCTTCGCCACTATTTGCAAGTAAGTATCTGTCCAAAGTTTGGGGTTGGTACGAATATTCTCTCTCATGTGCTCACCAAGGCTGCATTTATTTGATCAGTACAAACTGTAATATTGTGAAGTGTTATTGCAGATAAATTAACTGTTTTCCATTGGTATATTTAAAACGTAATTTATTCCTGTGATCAAAGCTTTTTGAATTTTCAGCATCATTCAGCAACATGATCCTTCAGAAATCATTCTAATATGCTGATTTGCTCAAGAAACATTTCTTATTATTTCCAATGTTGAAAACAGTTGTGCTGCTTCATATTTTATTCATTTGTGGAGATACATTTTTTGCAGGATTCTTTGGTGAATAGAAAGTTCAAAAGAACTGCATTTATTTGATACAGCAATATATTGTAACATTATAAATGTCTTTATCACTTTTGATCAATTTAATGCATCCTTGCTGAATAGAAGTGTTAATTTCTTTCTAAATAAAAGTCTAGTGTAAAATGAATCAGTGTTTCGGGTGCTGAAAAGAAAAGGGACACTTATTGTGTAGTTCATCGAGAAATCTTGCCTGACTTTGAAAATAAAAACATATTGGATTCTGCTTCTTTTAAGGAAACTGTTTTAGTAGGAAACTTGCACCTTTTGGAAAATGTTTGTTTTTTCCAGGTTTTTTATTTTTTTTTCTCATTTGAACGAAATAGTGAAATTAGGCTATTTATCAAGTGATTACTGATTAATACCATCGATTCAGCAGGTATAAAGAATCTAATGTCCCATGATTATATATGATAATCATTTCTCAATGAGTCCCAGTCATATTTCCAAATAGGTTTGGCTTTGTCATTGTGCTCACACTTCAGAAACAAGGTACATATGAGATTATGAAATATATCAAACTAAATCACTCTGTTTGAATGAACATACCTACATGCACTTTGATGAATAAGTGGCACTAAACACTGGTTTTATTTATGTTGTCTGTTTGTTTGTTTTTTTTGTTTTTTTCGCTTTTTGAGTTTAGAATAAAAGATTCTTCCGGTTTTCCTCATGCATTTGATCATCATTCAGCTGAGCTTTATTTAAAGCTTTTGATTCGAGGGTTTTGATGCTGTTTCTTTCAGTGTTGGGAAGGTTGCTGCTGCTGTCTGTTTTGAGCTGGAGAAGCGCTACAGCTAATTAGCCGTTGTCTTATTTGCACTGCAGACAGTTTGCTGTGTTATGTGGTTTACATTTGATGTCAAAAAGGCAAAGAATTAAAAAAAAAAAAGACAACTGTATTCTCTGCCTTTGCTGGAAAACTGATTACCTGGGGGGGGGGGGGGGGGGGGGGGGGGGGTAAGGGGGGTACTGATATTCATGTTGCATGTATTTTAAATAAAACCCAAAAAACCAAAAAAACCAAAACCTTTCTGGCTGTTTTTGTTGTTTGGGCTGCGTCTGTCTGTCTAATTATATAATTCAAGACTAGATGTGAGGGATATTGTTATTTCATGTTATTTTGAAGCAGTTTTCTCTAATATGGCTCTGTTGCAGCCTGCGTTCATCTTTCCAGCAGGTTGAAAGGGGGGAAATAAAATGAAAAGAGGATCACTAATAAGAAACTGTTTTTCTTAAAGGTGTTGCGCGGATACAGCACCTCTAAAGAGCTCCAAACTAATAATGAAAACTTATAACTAAAAACAACAGACACAGAAGATTACATTATATATTTTAAAAAAAAAAATTTTTGGTTTGGAGAGATTGACCATCTTCGTAGTCAATCCTTCAAATGCTCCATTAGCGCAACAGGGGTTTTTCAACCTTTAGCATGCTAATTTAGTAGTTAGTTTGTCTAATTTCACTCGCGCCCCCCCCAACATCCAACACCCCCACAGACGTGGTGGTTCCCTAGGGCGGGTTCCCTCTGCATGGTTGCGGCAGAGTCCCCATTCGGACCCTGGAAGTCCGAGGCGAGGCGGCCAAAACCTAAGTGGGTGAGGGGTGACCAGTGGTCAGATAGGGGGGCTGAAACCCACCTAAAAAGGGTTTAGAACCACCCCTGGTATAGCGTGCGTAATTATACTGAAACATAAATATATAACCAGTTTACCTGATTCAGTGTGATGGCTGAGCCTGTTTCTGAGATAACAACATGCCAATCTGTGGTTGGATTTCCGACACGGCTAATCGTAAATAATCTTACACTGTCAATAAGCGTGACCAGGGTTGCCAGGTTTTCACAAGAAAACCCGCCTAACTGCTACTCAACTAGCCCAAAACTACAAAACGCGGCAAGTGTTAAAGTAGCCCAATTCCGCTGGAAAACTAAGGACTTGGCAACACTGAGCGTGACTGATACTGGAGCCAACTCTGCTCTAACTGTCGACTAACAGTGGGAGTCAGATTGCCCCCTAGTGGATGGCTAAAGATTTGTTAACTCATATTCACAAATTCTCAAGGGAACATCTCTGAATTAAACTATGCTCGTGCCGCCCCACAGGTTGATCAAACCCCTGCTCTAGAACAGCAGCTATGACCGATCTGAATTTGAGCGTTCTGATTGGTGCAGGAGGATGGGTGGGCGGAGACTAGAACAATCATTCAATAAGAAACACACCCTCCCTTCATCGCTCCGCCCTCAAATTGACGAACACGCTAATGTAGGGTTGTTCGATTATGAGTCGACTCCAATTCCAACTCTCGCCGATGGAATCGACTCCTGTAATCGACTCTTCAACTCCATTTCCTTAGAGGGTCAGCAATTACAAGATTGCAGGCAGTCGTTATATTACACATGAAATGTAGGCCATTTTCCCCCAAAATGAAGCCTTACATTAAAAATAAATTTTTGAGATGACATTACCTTGAAATGATGAGTAGGCCTATCACCACCATCATTTCATAGTTGTTGCTGCTAATACATGTCATTTTAAAGAGGGAAAAGTCACGAGAAGGAGCATTCGCACTATATAAGGATTAGAATGAGTGAGCGATTTCAGACACGACAACAAGAGTCGATCCAGACACTACGGCTATTCAAGAGTCGAGGACTCCCCATCAATTCGCAAATGCCACACAGTTTGCATAATCAGCCCAAGACGCTTCTCTAATCAGCTCGAGCTCCCTATGTAACACGATAGACCAAGTAACAAATCCATTACAAATGGGACGAGATTAATGGATTATGGCGATCACTAAAAGCAGAACCGAAATAAAGCGAAGATGACACTTATAGACAGCACATCAGCTACAGACAAGCAATGACACCAAAAACTATCCCGTTACTACACCTAATATTACAAAAACAGTATATTGGTTCTGTGAAACATAGCAAAACCAATGTTATTCACATGTGGAGCAGAAACTTCAGCGTCGTCCGCTCTATAAAGTCTCTCCAGCGCTGGAAAGCTCAGTATTAATGTGGGTCCTGGCTCTTGCCTGATCATAGTGATAGTCCTCCGACATCTCCTCTTTAGTAATGTCTCTCATTCTACAGTATTTCTACAAATCTCCCGCTTGTGTGCTCTCTCTGCTCCCCATCATGAATGTAAAAGCCCCTAACTGATTACTGATTGGCTACAAGAGTGTTGTGGTGCTCCGTCTGATTAGTCCGATCCACTTTGTTTTCCCCCTATTTGTACAGCCAGGACAATGTACAAACCATTTTTCAGCACACACAGAGCAAACAGCTAGCAAAAATTTACTTTTTTTTTTTGTTGATTTCAATTTTCAACAAAAACACTCACTGCTGCACCTTTAACCTCTCAGTTCATTTTAAAGTAGCCTACTTTATGATTTTGTTTGCATACAATATTGTCAAAGCATTTTTACACAAAACAAATACTAACAAGAAAAAAAGAAATCTACAATGTAACAACAACAAATCTCTCTCTCTTGAACAACAAAAAAGTCTCTCTTTCTAGCTTACAGCATAAAAAAATTGTGATTCCTATGAATTCAGATGTTTTACCCCTCAAATCAACCATTGTTGCACTTTGACTGTTTGCAGATCAGCATCATTATGCAAATATGGAGTAAATTATTCTTAAAATTTTGATAAATTGTAATAAATATAAATTGTGCCATAAATGAGTTTCTTTACAAAATGTTGACAAACACTAAAAATAAAAGAAAAAGAAAGAAATTAATGTCCAACCTACAGAGCTCCAAATATATAAATGTAAATAACTTTATGGAAATTTTGGTCACTATATCATTTCTATACCACCCTCTTAAATATAAGGGTTTTTATACAAAAGGTTCTTTAGATTATGAAATGGTCGTCAGACGTAGTAGATAGATAGATAGATAGATAGATAGATAGATAGATAGATAGATAGATAGATAGATAGATAGATAGATAGATATTTTAAAGTAATCGTCAACCAAAAAAATGAACATATAATCATGCAGTTTTTCCCTTCACCAGATGTTAACTGATGGACTGGAGTGGTGTGAATGACTTGTGGATTATTGTGATGTTTTTATCAGCTGTTTGGACTCTCATTCTGACGGCACCCATTCACTGCAGAGCATCCATTGGTGAGCAAGTGATGCAATGCTACATTTCTAAACTCACCTAGATTTTGGATGACCTGAGAATTAATAAATGTTCAGCAAATTTTCTTTTTGGGTGATTCCTTTCTTAACTATTCTAAAAAGTAAACTAAAAAGCTCAAAAGGAAGCCAAAATTATTCTTCATTGCCTTCAGTGCAAAAGCGACATTTTAGAATGATTATTTTTAAGAGCACATACTTCTATTTTTATTATTTAATATTTTATTAATATAACTATGGATCCGAACTGGGAAAAAATACTGTTGCGGCGGTTTATATACTGTTGCTGGCATACATCAGGAAATTATTGAACCAGGTGACAAAATTTAATGCAAAAGTGAAACATTGATTGCTATAGCAAAGACTGAAGCTGCATTCCGCCACTCCTCTGGTTTTATGGAGGGTTAATGATGCCATAATCTTGCACAGGCACACAGGTGATTTCCGCATGCATTCTTCAGGAACAGACAGAGTCAAAGTTTGAACTGCCGAGTTTTAAAGTAGAACAGTGTGAGGGGGGGGGGGGAGAAGGACCCCTGAGCAGCTGTATGTGAGTCCAGAGCCGTTTCATTCTCTTAACTCTATTGTTAAAACAAATATATTCAATTGATTTCTGTTGAAAGAGCCTAATGGTGTACATATGTGTTGATAGATGTGAGTCTGCTTTACAGTATTGCTACAATTAAACACTGGGCAGAAGAATTGGCGATGATTAACGTAGAAAAGTTAAGTTTGCCTGTAAACTTGATTAAAGTCGTCTGAAAACGTCCACCAAAAGTTTTAAAAAATCCATCTAAAAGTTAGAAGTTTGAAAGTTTAGGACAGAGACAAAGACTGATTGATTTATAGATGCTAGAGGCAGTTTCAGAGATGTTCGGAGTGGTTGCTAGGGTGTTTTGTTTCTGAGTGATTTGCCAGGATGTTGCTAGGCAGTTACTATGGTGTTCTGCATGGTTGCTAGGCCATTGCTCTTCTCTTGAACTATATGTGATGGGATGGGGTTGGATGGATGGATGCACTTTAAAAAATGCTGGGTTGTTTCAACCCAACTTTGGGTCAAATATGGACTAACCCAGCTGTTGGGTTAAATTTTTAACCCAAAATTTGGGTTAGTCCATATTTGACCCAAAGTTGGGTTGAAACAACCCAGCATTTTTTAGAGTGTAGATATAGATATAGATAGATAGATCAATCTCATGGTTTGTTGTTTAATTAGGCTGGCTATTGTGTTTCAGTATAATCTGCTGTATCAGGATCTGAAGAAAATCTCTAAGAATGGCGAGTTTTTCTGCAAAGAGCTCTTGGCCGTCTTTCAGCAAAGGTAACATGATCTCTGCTCTTCTTCTCTTGAGGTCGTTGTAGTACTTGACCTCTAAGACACTGAAGGTACTCGGACTTTCCATTCGCAAGAGAAGAAAATGCAATGGAAAAGAACACCGTAGTTCTCTAAAACCCTGAAATCCTTGAAATGTTCAGGGCAGAATCTCAATGACCTGAGCAAATAAGCATGACTAATATAACAGACATAGTTTTCTATGAATTTAGATCTGAACTGGAGATCAACTATTCGAAAGGACTTCAGAAGATCGCAGGGAAGCTTCTTAAAGTCTCCAAAGAGATGTGTGACAAGTGAGTGACCGCATCTCCAGCTAACCCGGAGTAACTGTGTGATCTAACTATCTATCTATCTTGTGCAAGACAAAATAAAGTGCAAGACAAAATACACTCATATTAAAAATACATTTTCTGAAAACAATACTTGGTATTTTATATATTGTTGCTTTTCATGTAGCCTTTTATTTAGTGTAACTGGAAAAATAAGACAAAATCTTGCATGTGATGTTAACTGCGTTGACGTGCAGGTTAATATTTGATGCACTTGCCTTGCAAACTCATTGACAGTTTTTCCTCTTCAAAGCTCCACATATCGTGTGTGGTCCTTCATATCAGATGAAATGTACGCCTCAGCAGATGCCCACCGGTACGACAACACTGGATCAGGCTCTTTTTATTATTCATGTGGGTTGCTGTGTATTTATATCGGCCTTATTCTTTCAGCATACTGGGAAATGCTCTCAACCAAGATGCTATTCAGGAACTCCGTCAAATCCTAGAAGAACACGGGAAAAGAAAAAGACCGGTATGCCACTTACAGGAATAGTCCATCCAAGATGTAGATTAGTTTTTTTCTTCATCTGAACAGATTTGTAGAAATGTAGCATCACATCACTTGCTCAGCAATGGATCCTGTGGCAGTGAATGGGTGCCGTCAGAATGAGAGTCCAAACAGCTGATAAAAACATCACAATAATAAATAATCCACACCACTCCAGTCCATCAGTTAACATCTTGTGAAGTGAAAATATGCATGTTTCTAAGAAACAAATCCATCATTAAGGCATTGTTACTTTAAAACCGTAGCTTCTGTCCAAAATACATGTCCATAATCCATAATAACGCTTCTTGCAGTGAAAAAAGTTCATTCTGTTGTCTTCTCACATCAAAATTTTTCAATCAAAAAAGTTTTCTCACTGGAGTAAGCAATATTATGGATAGAGGGCTCATATTTTAGCAGGAATCAACAGTTTGAAGTTAAAAATTTGTTAAAAATGAATTTACTTCTTACAAACGCTGATGGACTGGAGTGGTGTGGATTATTGTGATGTTTTTATCAGCTGTTTGGACTCTCATTCTGATGGCACCCATTCACTGCAGAGGATCCATATGTACATTTTCATTTCTGGGAGAACTACTTCTTTAATGTTTATGCATTTATTTATATTAAGATTAACAGCAGCTTGTTTACACTAAGTCTCGTATGTTCACAGCTTGACAATGCCGTTGAAAAGCACGGAAAGC
The DNA here is from genome assembly GCA_018155175.1 of Sinocyclocheilus anophthalmus. Lineage (NCBI taxonomy): Eukaryota > Metazoa > Chordata > Actinopteri > Cypriniformes > Cyprinidae > Sinocyclocheilus > Sinocyclocheilus anophthalmus. Next base: position 51,704 of record JADLZN010010207.1, on the reverse strand, counting down.
TTGTTCTTACAAACTGGAGTGAACAAATTAAGGTAAGAAAACAGAGCTACACTTGCGTTTCTCTAATTCAGAGGGATTTGATCAAACAAACCAATATTGAAGTGGGATTCAAAAGCACATGAGAAGGATACATTTTGAGCAGAAATGTGTTTTTACAGCTAAAAAAGAAGCTGATTGGGTTGACGAGAACATGAAGCTCTCTTCAGCTTTGTGGAGAAAAATAAGCAAATCTGTACAGAGAAGGAAAAACAGAAGGTATTTGTGACGGTTCATTGGCTGGGGAAAAGCAATTAACACAGTTATGTTTGTGACATTAGACAAAATAACTGCTGTTTATTTTCATCTAGATGTTGAACAGATTGACTAAATCAGCAGAACTTCAGGCCAGAGTCGATGAGGAATATTTTAACACCAACATGGAGGGTCACCACATCCGACTGAAGCTGGAGAACACACTGAAAACCTGCTACCAGGTTCATGCTGTTTTCCACATCTTTATTTCCTCTGATATCCATTGCATTTTGACTAATTCAGATCTGAATTTCAGATCGTTCAGGAGCTTGAGAAGCAAAGATTAGAGACTCTGTCCAACACCCTAAACAAGTACAGTCTCTTCATGACAGTATACGCACGGACAGTCATTTACGTGAGTAACTGAATCCATTTAGCACTAACAGTAACGGTGACAGATTCAACAGGGCTGGGAAAAATATAGATTTTTAGATGCTTCCTTTGAATTTACAAGTGTGAATTTGAATCGAAATGGCCACAAATGAATTAAAATAAAATAAAAAATCATAATAATAATAATTTAGCCTACAGAACCACAAAATGTCCACACTTCTTTTTTTTTTTTTATATATTTTCATAGAGATAAATAAATATTTGGCTTCAATATTATCTATTTTTATTAAATATTAAAAATTCAGAAAATGTATTAAAATTATTCAAATACATTTTAAAATGGGTTTAATTATTTAATATTTCGACAGTTTGAGCAGGCTTTAGAGCAAATTCAAGTATTGTGGAAATTAACCTGTTCCTGTACCATGGTGTTGTATTAAAAGTTAAATAAAGTTAATTCAATAAATATAATAACATTTATGTAATTTAAATGTATGTATTCTACATATCTATCTAATATAATATACACACACACACATATGAGATATATTATTTAGTTAAGATAATTTATAATTAATTATATTTTATAAGTTATTTATATATGTGTGTGTATTCTTACAATAAATAAAAAAAAGGTACACTTGAACAAATTTATTTCCCCCCTTGAATTTTAAGGGGTCATAGGATGCCCATTTTCCACAAGTTGATATGATTCTTTAGGGTCTTAATGAAAAGTCTGTAACATAGTTTGGTTAAAATTTCTCAATGGTAGTGTAAAAAACACCTTTTTTACCCTGTCAAAAACAGCTCTTTTCAGAGCAAGCCCTTTTGTAGCCTTTTCCTTTAAATGTTAATGAGCTCTGCTGCCCCCGCCCCTCCTGAGGTACTGTTTACTTTAGCCGCATTCATCGTGAAACTTGCTAATTAGCACATTATTAGGAAAGGCGATTTGCAAAGATTCATTAAAAAACCTTATACTCACTTCTTCTGTAGGTGAAGCTATAGATGGGGGGCGCATTCCATTCAAAAATAAACGTAATCCACTGCATCTTCAGCGGCTCAGATCTCGGGAGTAATTGACGGAACACCTCAATCGCTTAGGAGTCATTCTTGTCTACATCTGCTCCAGCGGTGAAACAATGGCGGACTGATGACAGCTCACTCAGGGCGGGGCTAAGGTAAGACACCAGTCCAGTCTGTGCTGAAACGCTACTGTCAATCAAACTATCGTGGGAGGGGCCTGTTTTTGTGACGTCACACAGACAGGCATCTGAGATCGGCTCGATTTGAGAAAGGGGTAAAGATTTTAGTAGATTGAAAAAAACCACTGGGTGGATTTTTATCATTATAGGGTGGTTGTGTACACACACTGCCAACACAACTTGTAAAAGTGCATGTAGCATCCGATGACCCCTTTAAAGAATTTTCTGCAACACACCTTAATTCAAATTCAATTTAAAAAGGCAAGACTTTCAATTTAATGTGAAAAAAAGCTAAAAAGCTAAAATGAAGGTTCATTTAAAGCAATGATGTCTTTTATTTGATCATTTCTTGAAGCGATTAGACTGACTTTCAGGTCAGTCTTACTGGTTGATTTGCATTTGCTGAATGTTTTTGCTAATAGAGTCACAAACAGATCGAGCAGGCCGTACGCAAAGTTGATGTGGAGAAGGACATTCAATCGCTGCTTGAGGACGTCAGTGCTACGGCGGATGACAACAAAGCTGAATTTCTCATGGCTGACTACTTTGTAAGTCTGAGTTTACAACACAAGTTTGTTTGTGTTGCAGGAATTGATATGAAATGGGTTGCTGTTTTGTGTGTGTACGTTTGTGCAGGAGGAAGAAGGAACAACAGCCATGGGGAAAGACAGAAGGAAAGATGCCATCAGGGCCAAAATTCAGCGTCTGGAGGACTGCATCACGAAAACAAAAAGCGACAGAGAAGATCTTGTAGATACTGTGTTTCAGAGCTGAGCGTATGTGATTTAAGAGGGTCATATCATGAGGAATCACATTTTCCTTCAACATTTGAGTTGAAGGAACACGTCAAAGGCACTTTTTGGTGTCCAGAAATCTGCCTGTCAGGGCACGTTAAGATAAAAAGGAAGAAATAGGACGGATACTGTTATTCCTAAATACCTGAAGAACTAATCGGAGTAAAAAAAGGTAGGAAGTTCATGAAAAACTACTTTAGACCACAGGGAACTGAATTTAAAAAAGTATGATATGACCCGCTTTAAATAGAATTCTTTTACTCCTCAGAGATCTTATTAGGTGGTTTTGTCCTGTTTATATTGTTCATTATATGACATTTAGCTCAACACTGACACATAAATCTGGATTTCAGGTTTAGAGAGTGGTGAAAGTATATAGAGAACAACCGAACTTCTCCAATCAAAACAACTTGGAGGAAACGGAACAGTTACTGGATGAGGTCAGATCTTACATTTCATACCAATGTTCTGTTGAATTTTAATCATAACTTTGCTTTGCTTCAAATTTGTCAAAAAACAGGTTTAAATGGAATGTAAATTTTATCCATTTAAATATTTTATCAAAAATGTAAGGCTATTTAACAAAAAGGTTTTAACAAACTAAATACTGACTGCTCTCTCCCGGCAGGCCATCCTCAAACTGGACCTTTTGGAAGCAACGCATTGCAAACTGACTCACAGTCTGGCGGAGATAGAGGGCAAGCCGAAATCAAGACATCGATTCAGTGACAGCATCACTAAATGGAAAGAAAAGGTGAGGTTGCCCGAAAATCTCACGCACACACACACATATATATATAGGTCAAATTAAAAAATTATCATCAGCATGCATTTTAAGTGCAAACTTTTTGGAAAGAAACAAATTTTATTATTATTTCTTATTAATTAATTTTTTTAATTTAATTTTATGTTGGTACATTTATTATAAGCATGCATATTTTATTTCAGTAAAATTATTATCAGCATGTATTTTCAGTGCAAACTTTTGGGGGTCAAAATATGTTTTCTTAATTTTATTTATTTCATTAAAATGATTATCAGCATGCATTTTAAATACAAACTTTTGGAGTAACAATTTCTTCATTTTAGTAAATTATTATTAGCATGCAATTTTAAGTCAAAGCTTTTTTGGAGTACTAAATTTATTTATTTCATTTTAGTAAACAATTATCTCTCATTTCATTTAAGTGCAAAAATTTAGGAGGAACAAATTAAAAAATATATATAATTTTTTTTTTTTGTAACTTTATCATAATGCCTTTTAAGTTCACATTTCAAAAGTTCACACAAACAAACGTTGAACAAAAAACCGAGGAGTCTGTGTAGGTACTGCAGGGTGACTGATAAAACATTTCTTTAAAAAAATTTTATAAATATGGTTAGTGTCTCTAGTGTCAAAAGAAACTCCCTTAAATCATCCTTGCTTGATTCGGTTGATCCTATCATTTAAAACCTCCATTAAACATGTCAATCTTGATGAATCCAGGACAGGAAAAGGATGTAAACATGAGTTAATTGAGAAACTAGGTCATCACTAGTTTAGCATGATGTTTCGTTTATGCGGTTGCTTTTAAACAGCCTACACTTTTTAGACTATAATATATGGGTTTCCCCGAGGCTGCAGGGTGAAGAGAGACAGTATCGCAATTAATAAGCCTAATTTAGAGGTAAAAAAAAAACATCTAAATGTTGCATGACCTCTCTCTGGTTTGGCTCCAGGACTGTGAGCACAGCGTTGTGCAGCTTTCTCGACCGGTGAGGATCAAAAAGACTTGTCAGTCCATGAGGAGCTCCGTGATCAATAAGAGTGCGTTGACCAAACAAAGTCCTGATACAACAAGTGAAGAGCCCTCGACTGAGACGACCGATGTCACGCATAACACAGACGAGCAACAGAGCGGCCCGGTTAACGGAAGCATGTCTGAATCTGAAGAGGATAAAGGTAAACAGCAAGCAAAACATGTTTACCTTTATTTTATGAACACACAAACTCCTGATTTCATTTTTGTGTTAAATTCCCTAAACAGGCTCAGAATTCTGCTCAGTCGGCAGATGCAAGGCTTTATACAGCTTTACGTCAGAAAGAGAGGATGAGTTAAACATTAACGAAGGTAATATGGTAGTTCTTAACATATCATCCCTCAGCACCTGCTTTCTGTTGACTCTCCCTCTTCAATCTGGCAGGAGATGTACTGGATATCTTTCAGAAGGACGACACGGGCTGGTGGTTCGGCGAGCTGAACGGACAGAGGACATTTCCCATCCACGTATGTGGAAGAGCTGCCTGTTTTCACTGAGATGAAGTCATCTGAAGCTTAGCTTCAAAAGAGCATGTAATGGAAAAGGTCACTGACCTCGACGCCACTGAGTCATGATTCACTCGTGCTGTAGGGTTAAACACACTTTATGCAATTACTGGAAAAAGGACTTTAAATGAAAAAATTCAATGGATAAAATCAGATTCATTCATTGACTCAAAAGAACAATTCACTCACAAATCATGCATTAGTATGACTTGAGTAGTTTTACAGTAGACGAGCAATATCTAGCCGATTAAATGTTAAAGAACAGAGCATAAATGTATTTGCTACGAAAATTGCCATAATGTCTAGAAAACAGAATTTTTTAAATTTCACGTTTTCTGTTTTTTTCATGAAAGGAAGCCGATAAATTAAATCCATTATTAAGTTTATTGTGAAAAAGAAATGTACATGCAATACAAATGCTTTAGACCTTTTAGTCACTGTAGTATAAAACAAAAAAAAATGTAAAAGCACTTTAAGACTTTTGTTTTGTTTATTTTATGACTTGTATAAATGTTTATTGCTAAAATTACAAATCAATGAATATACAAAGAACTGCAACAATGAAATATTTCATATTAAGTAATAACTGATGGTTTAGGGAAATAAAAGCTCAATATATGTGGTAAACGTCTATAAAAACGGTGTCTGGGTCTCTGATCGTTTTAAATGGATCTGAAATGAAAAAATCAGCTTTTGTTCGTCAGTCAGGCTGTCTTTGCGCCACTGTGAAGTGCCACAAACTCTCTCCGGACGTTTGCAAGGAAGGTGGGAAAGTTATTGGTCTCCTGCAGTCTGCGCTCTAGATGTGCCATTTTCTCCAGAGGAGGGTCACAGGAGACGACTGAGGAGAAAATATGATCATGTTATTCAGTACTTCAGTTGGGTCAGTCATTCAAAAGTTTGGGGTCAGTAAGATTAAAAAAAAATAATAGTTTTATTCAGCAATGATGAATTATATTGATCAAAATTAACAGTACAGACATTTATATTAATGTTACAAAAGATTTCTATTTCAAATAAAAGATGTCTCTGTATACATCAAAGAATCCTGAAAAAAAAAGTATCTCGGTTTCCACAAAAGCGTTAAACTGCACAACTGATTTCAACATTTTGGGAAAAAAATATGATGAAAATATGGCTAGCAGCAAATCAGCATATTAGAATGATTTCTGAAGAATCATGTGACACTGAAGACTGGAGTAATGATGCTGAAAATTCAGCTTTGATCACAGGAATAAATTACATTTTAAAAGATATTCTAACAACAAAAAAAGTTATTTTAAACTATAAAAATATTTGACAATATTACTGTTCTTACAGTGTTTTTATGAAATAAATGCAGCCTTGGTGAGACTTTTCAAAAATATCTTACTGACCACAAACTTTTGAACTGTAGTTTAAGTTTTGTTTAAGTAATGCCTAATTTACCATTTATCGTTAAATAATAAAATTAATATTCATATTTATCAATGAGTCTAATCAAATGCATGACGAAAAACATCCTAGGTGTAATTTAACAGTACTTAATTTCTTTATGGTAACTAGTGTTTTTAACAAAAATCAAAGATAATAAAGAGATCAGAAGATGAGCACTCACTGTGGTAAACGCCCTCTGCATCGAGCTGTAAGAGGAACGTATGGACCATGTCTGGATCTTTACGACTGATGTTCCTGAAGACAAACTGCAGCTTCTCACCTGCAAATAAACAGAGATGTTCATGATACACAAGCAAACCTTATCTCAAGTTTGTGACCACTAGTAAAAAAAAAAAAAAACTTTTATTTTTCAATTGTATAATCAGCAACAACAATTTGAGTGAAAAGTTCAATTGAAAATGCTTACATTTGATTACCGGCCTAGAAATAGTGCCAAATCATTTTCAAAATCCAAACACTTTGTTCATTTCAAGGTTTAAATGAAAGAAAATCACAGATTTTCAATGTGGTCTCAGACTTTCGTACCTCACTCTATTTGAATGATGTATCTAATGCATAATGATAAAAGGGGGAAAAAACTTCAGTCATACTGTATGTTATAGTTAAACACAAAGACTTTACCTTGGATTTTTCTGATCTCAAGACTGAGGTGTTTCTGAAAGATGTCTTTACATATGTTCAGATTTTTCAGTCTGTCCTTGTTGGCTTTATTTTGTGACTGAATCACTACAAAAAATGTAGTAAACAAGCATTAGTGGCATCAGTTTGAATAGAAAGCAACAATAAACCTGTCCATAATGTCTGTCTGTCACCTAACAGTCGTATGCAGAAAATAAAGAGTCAATGTGGCAAAATTAATGAATAAATAGAACTTAATATTCTATTTGTTTACCGGAAATCTAGCATTTAATTCAGAGATATTTATAGTTAATAATTCACGAATGAATCATCCTTGTGAGTATTTCTTTTCAATGATTTAGATGATTCACAAGTGTTTCAAAAATCACTTATCTGTAACGGATCACTCTCTCTACCTCTCTTTAAGTGTAATCCATTACACATTAACATAAAGCCGCAAGGGAGGAAAGATAGGCCTACTCACATTCCCTGTTTTTGGCCTGATCCTTCTTGAGCTTCTCGATTCTCTGGAATAAGAGCGCTTTGTGATGCTCTTTGTCTTCAATCGCTGACACCACCTCAAGATGTTCAGCACTCTTCTCTTTCAGTGAAGATGTTTCCTCTTTCAAATCTAACACAAAAGAAAGGAAATATCCTGGCAGTCATTCATCTGACAAATCAAGACAGCACACAATATTAAAATGCTGTTATTAAAAAAAATGTCAAGCAAGTGTGCCAATCAACTTCTCACCTTCTTTGAATGTTTGTATCATGTCAAACATGTTTTCATCCTCCTTGCATTTCTTAAAACAAGTACCTATGTAGAAAGAAAGAAATTAATTAATTAATTCCTTGGCACCTTAAATATTTCACCTAAATTGTCTTGCGCTACCAATTTTTTTTTTTCTTTAACTACGGAAGCTTGTTTCCACCACCGGATAAAAGATTTTAAAAAAGGTAACAGGGACTTTTTAAATCTCACAATTCTTACTATTTTCCTCACAATTACGGTTTTTATTTCACAATTCAGACTTTTTTTTTCTTGAATTCTGAATTTGTATTTCACAATTCTGAGATTATATCAGAATTGATCAGAAAAGTCAGAATTTGGAGATGGTATTCCATATATTTTTCATATTTACATTTGTATTTGGTATTCCATAGCAGAAAAAAAAAAGATTTGCAAGATGTTAAACTTCCGAATTCAAGAGAGAATGAGAGAGAGAGAGAGAGAGAGATAGAGAGAGAGATAGATAGAGAGAGAGAGACTCAGAATTCCTGAGAGAGATAGAGGAGAGAGAGAGAGAGAGAGAGAGACAGAATGCCATAGGGAGATGAAGAAAATGCAGAGAGAGAGAGAGAGAGAGAGACAGAATTCAGAGAGAGAGAGAGAGAAGAGAGAGATAGAGACAGAATTCGCAGAGAGAGAGCGAGAGAGACTCAGAATTCAGAGAGGAGAGAGAGACTCAGAATTCAGAGGAGAGAGAGAGAGATAGCGAGACGACTCAGAAATTCATAGAGAATATCGACGAGAGATAGATATACGATAAAACAAAAAAAAAAACTAAAGGGTAGAGGAGATAGAGGACATCAGCAATTCAGTGAGAGAGAGAGAGAGATAGAGAGCGAGAGAGAGAGAGAGACAGAGATATAGAGATGACTCAGAATAAAAAAAAAGAAAAAAAAAAAAAAAAAAAGAAGAGAATAAGAAAATGAATGAGATCAGAGCCGCGGAGAGAGAGAGAGAACTCGAATTCAGAGAGATAGAATAAGAGAGAGAGAGAGACTCATAATTCAGAGAAGGGAGATGAGATGGCAGAATTCAGAGAGAAGAGAGGAGAGAGAGAGAGTACTCAGAATTCAGTGAGAGAGGAGAGAGAGAGAGAGTAGAGAGGAGCTGCGGGGTGTGAGGCAGGGCTGTCCATTATCACCGACCCTCTTCAATATATACATTAATGAATTGGCGAAACTCCTGGAACAATCAGCAGCACCTGGCCTCACACTGCATGACTCCAACATAAAGCTCTTGCTGTTTGCAGATGATCTGGTTCTGCTGTCTCCAACAGAAGAGGGTCTACAGCAGAGCCTAGACATCCTGCACAAGTTCTGTCAGACCTGGGCCCTGACGATTAACCCTAACAAAACTAAAGTACTAACATTCCAGAAAAGACCCAGAGTTCAGGGAGAGAGACATAACTTCACCCTTGGTGTGACCAAAATTGAAAATGTCACAAACTACACATACTTCGGGCTGAAGATAAATGCCACTGGCAAGCTAAATGTGGCTGTGAATGAACTGAAAGAGAAAGAAAGAAGGGCCTTTTATGCCATCAAAAAATATATCCAAATTGAAATACCAATTAGAATATGGCTCAAAATATTCCAATCAGTAATAGAACCTATTGCATTATATGGCAGAGAAGTGTGGGGTCCTCTCCTAAATCACGAATTTGAAAAATGGGACAAAAATCCGATTGAAGCCCTGCATGCTGAGTTCTGTAAGAGTCTCCTCAGAGTACAGAGGAACACACCGAACAACGCCTGCAGGGCAGAATTAGGCCAATACCCTCTACTAATACGCATAGAGAAAAGAGCCATCAAATTTTGGAAACACCCAAAAATGAGTGACCCCAACTCTTACCATTTCAAAGCCCTTAAAAACCATGAAGTGAACCCTGAAAAAAGTCCCCTGATTCAGATGGTCCTGAAGCTGCAAAAACAGACTAACATGACTAACAACATCCAGCATCAGGACTCTGAAATATTCATCCACAAAATTCGGCCCAACCAAATTATACATTTATCATTTAAAAAAGAAAATTATCTAACTTATTGGAGTGAAACAACAGAAAAACAAAGTAAACTTGAATGTTATTTGGCCCTAAATAGAGATTACACAACTGCAGAATATCTGAGTACAGTGCAAGACTGTAAATTAAGAAGACAGATGACGAGGTACAGACTGAGCAGCCATACTCTGACTCTAGAGACAGGCAGATATCAACAGCACTGGCTGACCAAAGAGATCTGCCCATACTGTAATCAAGTGGAGACCGATCAACACTTCCTCACCAGCTGCCCTAACTATGAACACATTAGAAACACATTTTATCCCAAATTTGAAATACTTTACCCTGATTTTAAAACGTTAAACAAGAAAACACAACTTCAATATTTATTAAGTGAAAAACAAGATTGTATCTTACTAGCAACAAGATACATTGATGCCTGTCACAAAAGAGGGAGGAGTCAAAACAGTGATGCGCCCACACAACACAACCACACACACACACCACAAACACAGCACACGCACACAGTTAAACACCACCACCGCAAACACCACACTCACTAAACACACACACACACACACACACACACACATCACCACCCACACACACAACACACACACACAAACACCAAACACAACATACGCACACAAGCAACACACACACAATACACGCACACACACACACACACACCACATTGAATTATAAATTGTTTGTAGAATTCTACGATTCTAACATGTTAATTTGTTTTAGCTTTTCTTTTTTTTTCTTTTTTTTTAAACTGTATATACTACATGTGTTTTGGTTTTGCATATATCTGTTTCTAAGATTCAGTGTACACCTGCGTTGTGGCAATACCTTGGTAACAATTGTCCATGCCAATAAAGCACGCATTGGAATTGAATTGACTTGAGGAGACTCATAATTCGAGAGAGAATAGAGAGAGGAGAGAGAGACTCATGAATTCAGAGAGAAGAGAGAGAGAGAGAGAGAGAGAGAGCAGAGAGAGAGAGAGAGAGAGACAGAGAGATAGAGAGATAGAGAGAGACTTTCCACTCCAGAAATTCCAGGATAGAGAGCAGAGAGAGAGGGAGATACCTCTCAGAGAGATTGAGAGAGAGAGAGAGAGAGAGATAAATCAAAGATAACCAAAACCCATTAGATTTCCCAATAACTGATAAAGAACTTAAAGAAAAAATCAGAAACCTCCAACTCAAAAAACCATCTGGACCTGATGGGATATTAAACAAAATGATAAAACACACAAGCAATAAATTCCAATTGGCCATTCTAAAACTATTAAATGTGCTTCTGAGTGTAGGTTACTTCCCTGACATCTGGAATAAAGGCTTGATAACACCAATCTTTAAAAACGGAGATAAATTTGATCCTAACAACTACAGAGGCATCTGTGTGAGCAGCAACCTAGGAAAGTTATTCTGTAGCATAATAAACGCTCGACTATTAGACTTCATCAATTCCCCCCACAATACACAAGCCATTCAACCACACACAAATGTCTTAGTCAGAGCCCATCGTTTTTATAAATAAATAAACTATATTAAAAAATACCAAATTACCGTACATGTCTTCTCACAATATCTAAACATTACATCTCTATTGAAAAACATTTAAAACCAAGATAAAGGTAAAATATATGCATGCTTTATTGACTTTAAAAAAGCCTTTGACTCAATTTGGCACCAAGGACTACTCTACAAACTTATTGAAAGTGGCATAGGAAGTAAAACCTATGAGCTTATCAAATCAATATACACTGAAAGTAAATGTGGCGTAAAAATCATCACCAAACATACGAGGTATATTTCCCAGGAGCGTGGAGTGAGACAGCGCTGCTGCTTAAGCCCAATGTTATTTAACATCGACATCAATGAACTGGCGATCATCCCTGCGATAGGGATCTGCAGCCTGTAGCCCCTGGCCCTCACACCCTACGTTCCTACAACAACAAAACACCCCCACAGATCAGTATGCCTATTCTGTATGTGGCAGACGACCTGCTTCTCTGCTGTCCCCCTCCCACTCAACACCCGCTTTAACAAAGCAGACCTGGACCTGCTAAACAAGCAATACTGCCAGAAAAACCTGGGCTCTGACAGCTCAGAAACTAGCCTGAAGAATTACCAAATTAATGATCTTTCAGAAAAGATTCAATCCCCAGGGAACACACACACACCATTACCTAACAGAAACCGCCCTCATTAAGGGCAAACTCAGCAGGAATTAACACAACTTAAAGCACGCAAGAACAACGTCAACTAATAACTACCTGGTTTGTGAAATCAACAATCCAACGGGAAACTTTAATCATGCTCGTGAATGACCTGCGAGATACGCACGAAACGCAAGGCCTTCTAAAGCGCCCATCAAAACGGCAAATGGGGTCCTAATAGAGATATCCCTATTAGAATTTTGGCTGGAAAAATATTTAGAATCTAGTAATTTGACCCAACCCATTTGCCCTCATAATGGCAGTGCGGTGTGGTGGGGTCCCACCACTGACAAATCCATTCAAGAATTTCACCAAATTGGGAAAAAACACCATCCCGATTGAGGACGCCACTGCATCAGAACTCTTAGATCCTCTCTGTAAAAAAATATACTACACCAAGGTGCACACCTCGGCAACACAACAAATAACGCATGCAGGGCAGAAATAGGCAAATATCCTCTAATCATAAAGACACAAAAAAGGGCAATTAAATTCTGGAAACATCTGAAGCTCAGCGACCCCCAATCATATCATTATAAAGCCATGCAATACCAAGAGATGAGCAAAGAAAGCAAGCCCCTCCCCTTTCCTCCTCAAGCTGATCGAGCTTCAGTCCTTATGCGTCACTTAACATCTACTTATCTACTTCTGCTCTGCATCACAGCATCAGAATCAGTCAGATTACTGCACAGATCAAACAGAACTACATCACTCACTGGCAAAACCAAACACAACAGCAGAGTAAAGTGCAATGCTACCTGGCCCTAAAGAGAGAGTACAGTACGCCAGAGTATCTGTACACAGTGTCAGATAAGAAACTGAGAAGCACGTTGAGCAGATACAGACTCAGCGGACACAAGTTGATGATAGAGACGGGCAGACACAGAAAAGCATGGCTGCCACCGGAGCAGAGACTGTGTTCACACTGTGATCTGAATCAGATGGAAACAGAGCGGCACTTCCTAACAGAATGCCCCAAATACACAGATATACGGACAGTGTTCTACGATAAAATTCAGCAGATCCATCAGACATTTAAACCTCTCTCAGTCCAGGAGAAAGTGTCGTATCTGTTAGGAGAAAAGAAGAACTGCTGTGTGTTTGCTGCTCAGTATGTGTCTGCCTGTCACCACAGAAGAGAAAACACCCTGCCCTGATCTGATGTTTCCAGCAAAGCTACATTATATTAGGCCTAATTACTCTATTATATTACTTAGATGTACATTCTGCTTCTGTAAATATGTCTAATCCCTTATTTTAATTTTACTTCTAGTTTATATATCTTAACATTAGTAATGAATTTTATAACTACAGTTTAATTACTTTTTTTATTATTATTATTATTATTTTTCTTTCTGTTAATACATGTGTACTATTTATAAGCAGTCCAGCTGCAATTGCTTTGGCAATACACATGTATAATTTTTGGCCACATGATGAATGTGGCATAAACACTCCTTAAATTGAATGAAATTGAAATTTGAGAGAGAGAGGAGAGAGAGAGCCTCTCAGAATTCATAGAGAGAGAAGAGAGAGCGAGAGAGGGTGAGAGAGAGAGAGAGAGAGATAGAGAGAGAGACTCAGATTTCAGAAGAGAGAGAGAGAGAGAGAGAGAGACACAGAGAGAGAGAGAGAGGAGAGAGAGAGAGAGAAGAGAGAGAGAAAGAGAGAGAGAGAACGAGAGAGAGAGAGAGAGAGAGAGACTCAGAATTCAGAGAGAGAGAGAGAGAGAGCGAGAGAGAGAGAGAAGAGAGAGAGAGAAGAGAGAAGAGAGAGAGAGAAGAGAGAGAGAGCGACATTCCAGAAATTCATAGAGGGAGAGCGAGAACCCCTTTCAGAATTCAGAGAGAGAGAGAGAGAGAGAGGAGAGAGAGGAACGGTCTTCAGAATTTCGAGGGGAGAGAGAGAGAGA
>JADLZN010010207.1:0-32977 GCA_018155175.1 Sinocyclocheilus anophthalmus | reverse complement strand
CAAACCACACAGAATCTTTTGCATACATTTTGTTATTTACACTAGTCTATCCTTCACAGAATTACTTCTGACACAGGTGTATGGTTTTGGTATTCTGTCAAGCAAGTATGTTTTTTCCCCAAGCTTTCCAAGGACAGAAATAGGGGTTACAAAATAATACATTAATAAGTGAATGTATTATCATGAGCTAACAATGAACAACAACTGTTAAATTGTGTTCATTTTTATAATATTCATAATATACTATAATATCATTATTAACATGCATTTAGATGTATTACAATTGTATTAATATTTTTATTGACATGTTCATTTGGATTTACATTATTTAAATTATTATTCAAATGCATTTCAATGTAGTTTCCATCAAATGTTTATAATAATAAACTATGATGCCAGCATGAATGGCAAGATAAAACAAACCAGGCATTATTTAAAATAGTTTTCCAGGTCCTTCATAATTCACTGATATCTGATGCTTCAAATTTATTCAAGCCAACTGTTCATACTGAAGGACAAATGTTATTTTATTTAACAGGTATGACTGATGCGCTTAAATTCTACATGTAATCCAATTGAACTCAATCCAGTAATGCTCCTTGGACAGTTTCCTTTTGAACAGCTGTTTCATCTAGATGAAAAACTGCTAAAACAGATTCATGCGGCAAACTCTCAAAAGGTTGAAGGCAGTATTGATAGATGGACTATACAGTATGAGCCATTTTCCCTGCAGATCAACCGTCATTGTGACTGCTTTCTCTTCCATGTTCTGTTGCTGATTCTCTCCAGCTGAGCCTCAGTAGATTGATAGCTATTTTTGCTTGTTGTATTTTATTGAGTGAAGACTGCAACAACTTCAGAACTGAGTATCTCTCAGAGTGTCTTTCTCTCTCTCTGTCTTTGTCCCTTTTCCAAACCTCTGCACACACAGACACACACATTATATTCTAAACACAAACAACACCATAAACAGGCTACACTGAGCATTTCTATGAGCGAGGTCTGTTTTCTCCCACACAGTGGTGCATTCACTTGAATTTTAATTTTAACGCCCAGACAGATGAAGGGTATTTCTGCAAAAAAAATGTTTTTGCATAAAATATTCAGAAAGCAACGACACTTCAGTGGATATGAGATAGATGAATCCATAAGAGGCCTGACATACAGGGAAGAATATGATGAAATGCAGAATATAAGCCAAATGTGTGTGTGCGAGAGTGGCGTTTTGATGAATATGCCGTCCAAAGGCAAACGCAGTAAATACACAACGGCCAAAAGTGAGTTAAAGGTACTTAAAACTGGCTTGTGAAAATTATAGGATACTAAAATTTATTATAATAACTAGAAAAGGAAAGTCTGTCAAGAAAAAAGTCTCAAAGGTTTATTTACATCTTATGAATACATGGGCAGCTGTGTGGCTGCTATGGTGTTCTGGGTGGTTGCTAAGGTGTTAAATGGCTGCTAGGCAGTTGCTAGGGAGTTCCCAGGGGTGTTGCTGGGTGCTTGTTAAGCTGTTCTAAGTGCTTGTTGGGTGGTCGCTAAGGTGTTGCTGGGCACTTAAGGTATTCTAAGTGGTGTGCTGGGTGGTTGCTAGGATGTTTCTAGGCACTTAAGGTTTTCTAAGTGGTTGTTGGCCACTTATTAAGGTGTCCTAAGTGGTTGCTAAGGTGTTGCTGGATGCTTAAGGTGTTCTAAGTGGTTGCTAGGAAGTTGCTGGGCCACTAAAGCGTCCTAAGTGGTTGTCGGGTGGTTGCTAGTGTGCTTAAGGCATAGTAAGTGGTTGCTAGGAAGTTGCTGGGCATTTAAGGTGTTCTAAGTGTTTTGCTGGGTAGTTGCTAGGGTGTTGTTGGGCGCTTACTAAGGTGTTCTAAGTGGTTGCCAGGGTGTAGCTGGGTGCTTAAGGTGTTCTAAGTTGTTGCTGGGCCCTTAAGGAGTTCTAAAAGGTTGACGGTTGGTCGATAGGGTGTTGCTGGGTGGTTAAGGTATTCTAAGCGGTTGCTAGGAAGCTGCTGGGCACTTAAGGTGTTCCAAGTGGTTGTTAGGGTGTTGCTGGGTGCTTTTTAAGGTCATCTAAATGGTTGCTACGTGGTTTCTAGGCTGTTGCTAGATATATAGAATAGATCCTGTCAGCTATGGGAAAAGCATGAATCTGGTCAGTTAGAAAAGATATACTTTAAAAAGTCATGACAGGATGAGGGACTGTGCCGAAATGATGGATGTAGCTTGAAAACTCTAGGAGAAGTTACATTTTGATCTTAGTTAATGGATGTTGTAAAACTCACCTTGTCCAAGGCCTCCTGTACTATAGCCTCACTCTCGTTATCCAGCGCTGATGTGGCCATGTCTAACAGGAGGATTCTGGGATTCCTGACCAGCGCTCGAGCAATGGCGATCCTTTGTTTCTGCCCTCCACTCATCTGACCCCCACCTTCACCAACCAATGTGTCAAATTTCTGCATGACATGACATACAGTGTCATAAAATGTATTTAGTTTGATATGTAAACTGAATATATGCAAAATTATAAAAAATATCTTTTAATTAAGAACATTTTTATTTGAAAATAAAATAAAATCTCCAAGCACTTCCTCTGTTACTTTATCAATTTATCAGTGAGGTAATGCATGTGCTGATCTTATACAGTAACTGGCACCTCAGGAAGATCCATGATGAAGTTGTAAGCATTGGCCTGTTTGGCAGCTTTTATAATCTCCTCCATGGTGACTCCAGGACGGCCGTATCGGATGTTCTCCGCGATCGTGGTGGCGAACAGAACAGGCTCTTGTTCCACTATGCCAATAAGGGAACGCAACCACTGGATATTTAGGCTTCTGATGTCATGACCATCCAGGGTGACCTAAAAATGACAATAATTTTAATTTTCAACACCAGATCAGACATTTGGCATTAGATTTAACGGTTTTAAACTAGTGTTTATTCAAGGAAGTATTTTTAACAAGTAAGATGAAATAACACAAATTAATTTTTCCTTTATTGATTGATTGTTGGAAATAACTGATGTCCTATGAAATTGTTTAACAAATCTGAACCAGTGTTTTTATTGTTAACTAAAAATAAACTATTAAAAATATTAAATACCCCTCAAAATTGAAGCTACAAATATTACAAAATATATTTTGATGAAAAAAGTTTGAAAATAATTGAAGAGTCTTACTAAATAAATAAAGTCCTAAAAATAATTACTAAATAAAAACTACAATAGAAGCGAAATAGAACATATTAATAAACAAAAATTAATACAAATGACAAAAGCACATAACAAAATTAAAATTACATGAAATTAAATGAAAAAAAGAAAGAAAAGAAAACTGAAAATGCGAAAACAAAAGCTAATTCAAAATATGAATACATACTTTAACAGTATATAAATAATACTTAAATAATTCTGGTTTGAACTACTGTACCATTCCTTCTTTTGGGTCGTAGAACCTCTGAATGAGTTGGATTGTTGTGCTCTTTCCTGATCCACTGGGTCCAACGAATGCAGTCGTCTCGCCAGCTTTAACCACAACATTCAAATCATCTAATATCTGAATACAAGATATGGTCAGTCAATATTGGATAGAATTTAACTGTTTCAAGCAAACATTAGATTAAATTATGCATGCTAAAAACCATAACCCACTTCCACTTCAGGACGGGAGGGATAGTTGAAGTGAACGTTGTGGAATTCGATGTCACCTTTAACTTTGTCTAACGTATGACCTTCTTCTGAGAAGCAATCGATTTCTGGTTCCTGTATGGGAACAGGATGTTACAGTCATTAATCTGTCCCTGAAGCTGAAAGAATGAAATTCATTGATTTTGTGAGAATTGTGTGTGTGTGTTATTCTCACCCTGTCAATAGTGTCAAATATACTCTTGGCTGCAGCTCGACCAGAGGCAAAGGCCTCAAGACAAGGAGAGGCCTGGCCCAGATTCATGGCACCCATAAGAACACCAAAGAACACCTGAAGAGAACAAAAAGCATTATAAAATAAAATAATATTATTAAAAAACTGACTGACTGAGCACTGTGTTGCGTCTTACTGACTGGACTGTACAATTTTATTTCTGTATACTTTTCTTACTTCTTTTATTTCCTGTACTTTTTATTGCCATTTTTATTTCCTATCTATCTTTTATGATTATTTTTAATTGCCTTCATGTATAGCACTTTGAATTCCCATTATGTAAAAAATGTGCTACAGCATATAAATAAACTTGCAACTGGAAACATTATGAAAAAATTATAAAAGTCCAAAAAACTGATGGGTCAAAAAAAAAAAAAATTTGTCTCCTTTTGTGTCCACACTCGGCAGTTGTACCTGAACGAGGCCGCCGGGTGTGAGCTCCTTGGTTTCAATGACCAGTTTTGAGCCGTACCAGAAAGCCAGAGCATAACACAGGAATATGATGCACCAAAGGTAACCCTGAAACACACCAATGATCGCTCCCTTCTTAATACCCCACGCCTGGGCCACCACGAGGTTCCTGTCATACCTGTGATAATAATAAATGACATCAACATCCCTCATACTTTTTCAGCTCCATAATGCATAATGCCCACTTTTCACAATCCACATAATTCCAGATGGCTGAAAGTTCAATGTTTTCTCACCGAATATCCAAAAGTAAATAGGGTTGCACTGACAGATAAGGAGGGCATGCTGTACCTCTCTGCCTCTTTGTGCTCTCCTCCAAAAGCGGCCACCGTTCTGAGAGAGGAAAGGACTTCATCAGCCACTGCTCCTGCTTTAGCATAGGCCGTCAACTCACGACCCGTCAGCCTCGCCACAGCCTTCACATTAAAAAAATATACACTTACATGTTTTACAACACTCTTAAACAGGAAAAAATCATGATGGATGATTAAATGATGAAACACAACATTTTAAAGGAATAATTCACAACAGCACAACCAAAAATTTAAATTTGCTGAAAATGTCCTCACCCTCAGGCCGTTCGAGATGTAGATGAGTTTGTTTCTTCTTCAGAACAGATTTGGCTAAATCTAGCATTGCATCACTTGCTCACCAATGGATCCTCTGCAGTGAATGGGTGCCGTCAGAATGAGAGTCTCCAAACAGCTGATAAAACCTCACAATAATCCAACACTACTCCAGTCCATCAGATTCATGTCTTTTATGTGAAACGTTTAATGTTTGTAATAAACAAATCCATCAAGGCATTTTTACTTCAAACTATTGCTTCCAGCTAAAATTCGAGTCCATATTAATCCATAAAAAATAAAACCAATGCTTCCTCCAGTGAAAAGGTCCATCCTCTGTTGTCCTCTCACATCAAAATCCATCAACATATTTGTGTAGAACAGTTTAGGCCTGTTTTCGTCTTGCTTGATCAGCGCATATTTCTCTCCTGATTCAGATGAGACCATTTTTTTTCAAAGGGAGAAATATTAAGATGGAGGAAGCCACAGTTTAAAACATCTTAATGATGGATTTGTTTTCTTACAAACATCCAGCTTTTCACTTCACAAGACATTAACTGATGGACTGGAGTGGTGTGGATTACTTATGAATTATTGTGATGTTTTTATCAGCTGTTTGGACTCTCATTCTGACGGCACCTATTCACTGCAGAGGATCCATTGGTGAGCAAGTGATGTAATGCTAAACTTCTCCAAATCTGTTTCAGTGAAGAAACAAACTCATCTACATGTTGCTAGAAGGTGAGTCAATTTTCATCACATTTTCGGGTGAACTGTTCCTTTAAATCATGCATTATGTCATGAGATTTCTCTCAATCATGTTTCTACATTTACATTTGTGCATTACATTGCATTGAAGTTACATTGCATTCTACAAGTGGTTCATCTCCTTCATATTAAACTGTTTATATTGACACCAACCATCGCCATGAGTCCTGCAGCCAGTCCTATGAGAGGACTCACTGCTATCACCACCAGCGTCAGCTTCCATCCACCGATGAATCCCACCATGAAGCCAAATATGAACGTTGAGATCCTCTCGATGAAGATTGACACCTGGTCTGCTATAGCGTTGTTGATTTTGTTGATGTCACTACATGGAAAATGAAGTCACAAACATGAAAAATAAACTAGATTTTATTACACTGTAAAAAAATGTGTATAGGATTTTTATAGGACTCAGAAAATTTCACTAATAATTACAAAAAAACGTCAAGTAACATTGAATTTAAAGTGAACTTTTGAAATAGAAAACCTGAAATAATATTTTCTCGAAAAACATGCTCCAATAATCAACTTCAAAAAATAATTTTTTACAGTGTACTTCATGCATTTTTTATCGTCCACCAAAAAAATGTGACGCACATTTTGATTTGTCAATGCAAAGTTGAATATTTTACACCACTAATGACAGATTCATGAACAAAGCTAACAATAGTACAACGGAAACACTTAAACATATTACTCAGATATCCTCGTGTTCAGCTCCCCGATGGAGTTGCAGTCAAACCAGCCAATCTCCATACGCATTATCTTCCTGAAGTACATTTTCCTGATGCGCTGGATCTGTCTGGCAGCAGCAGAAACCCAGAGAGCGATCTGAAACCAGAGTGAATCCTCATGAATACTGTGAATTTGAAAACATGACTTCTTGAGGTTCTGGCATAATAATGCATCTGTCTCTGGCAGATCTGGAGCACTACTGAGATAAAAAAATGAAGGACGTGTATGTTAAAACCCTAACTGCATCTCTGATACTAGACAGACATTAATATTGTACCACTTCTTTCAAGTACATTTGTCTGGATGGTCATTACAGTAAAAAGTTTCAAATAAGATGAGAACAAACTTTCTTGTATACCTGAAAGTAACTCAGAATAAGGACTCCAACTCCAATTCCAACATAGTAAAACGCAAACTTGGTCATTTCAGCCTCAATATTCACCCTGTAGAGAGAGACAGAGCAAGAACATTTAAAATACGCAACTGGAACTGCAAACTGCAAAGTGACACATTTTACTATGTTTGAACCCATCTTCCAGTTATTTTCCACAAACCCCTTTCTGGCTATTACACTTGTTGAAAAAAAAAATAAATAACAAAAGAATAAATAATTAAATGTTAATAAATCTTTGTATATATAAAAATCTAACATATATTTATGTAAATAATAAAATATCTAAAATACAAATAAAATAAATTATATATATATAGATATAGATATAGATATATATATACATATATATATATATATAGTCTATATATATTACAATCACACACCCACACACCCATATAGATTATATATAAAAATACATATTAATAAAAACGAGAGTTAAGAAACAGAAAAGATTTGAGTCAATGAGAAAATGAGAATCAAACAGGACTGTTTTAAGTTTCCATAATGAAAAATCTGTTTAGTCTCACTCTTATTTGTTTCTCTTAAACAGCAATAAGATTAAGTGGAGCTCAAATGGGGACTTTTGATTTCGACTTTTGACTCGCTGAATCCTGCCATTTTGTCTGACAAACAAACCAGACAGGAGAGTGGATTAACTTTGGTGGACTTAAACTTGAAAATGGTGTGCATTAATGTATTTCCGTGTTGAAACAAGATACCTTCTGATGTCCATTCATGTTTATTTCATGCTATAACTAATAAAGAGGAAGAGATGATCGGTTCACATGCTGCTTGAACTGAGGCGCTACAGTGATCTGTCACGACACATTAAAGAGTAACAAAACACTATTTATTGTTTGAATTAAAAATAAAATTTGAAAGCCGAGACTTTGTTTCATAGCAAAAGTAACCTGCTCTGTCTTGTCTGTCTGCGTGTTTTCAGTTTCCTCTTTGCTCCGCAATGTATTTTTCACTGAGTGAGAACATGATGTGTGGTGTGAGAGTGACGTAGCAACAGTAACTAAGGGGGGCGGGTCTTTGCGAAGGGTCGATTGTGTCAAATATTTCTCCTAAGAAATTTCAGAAAAAACATCTAATGAATTTCTTTGATGGAAAGTCTCAAAGTCTCTTGCACTTTGAATGAGCAATCACATTTTCCTGTGAGGCCGCTGAGGTTGCAGATTTCATCTTAAAGGTCCCTTGAAATGCTTAGAAACACGCAGCGTTACTCTGTGTTGACGTCATTTTAACTGAAACAGGAAGACAGGGCGGGACATATCAAGCAGCCCCACCCCTTTTTTTAAATGGCCAATAGCGTTCGTTTATATCACAGTTTGAGCTAGAGCCGTTCAGAGCCGTTGAGCCGCATTTGACAGGGTATGCCAGCCTACAGTCTCATCCATATTGCTATAAAATATATAGTATTCTGTGTAGAATTCAAATAGCTCTGATATATTTTGTGGTCTGCGCCGACTCGTTCATGTGATCCGCTCCGTGCTATCGTGTCTCTGGACCGGAGCAGAGTATGTGTGTGGTTAGCGTGACACAGCGTGAAACCAGACTTCTTTGTTTCCTCAATGGAAAGCATATTTACACTTTTTTGAATCTTTCCCTGTCCCCTATATAGTGCACTACGTGCCATTCACTGTACAGAAAATACTAATTCTGTGGACAAGTGACCGATTTCAGCCGCGGCTTCAGCGTCTATTTATAGTGTAGGGGGCGGGGTTTCGGATTCTAGAGAGCGTTTGATTGGACTGAAAGTTTGATGAGAAGCTGAAGTACATGTGAACTTCAAAAAAAATCGTTGAGCCGTTTTTTGGCGGAAGTGACGAACTGCAAGATTTGAATGCTTATATCTTCTAAATACAAATTTTGTCACTGTTTTGGAGCACACTGCCTTGTAGATAACCTATACTAACATATTGATACTAACACCCAAAAAAAATTTATTTCATGGGGACTTTAAGTTATAAGGACAGAATTGTTTATATGCGTTTAATGGCATTCGAACATCCTCACTCACCCACAGTATGTGGTGCTGTTGTCCAGCCGCTCGACCACAGTCCCGTCCAGCCAGGTGATGGTGTTATTAATGCAGGTTTTGTTCGGGTCGGCCAGTTCCTGAATCTCAAGCTCATAGTCCACGAAGGTGTTGGTCATCATGCCGTACACCAGCAGCATGAGAGGAGACGCGGCGCCGTGGACCAGAGAGCACACGCCTCCCACCACCATCATCAGGACCTCCTTCCATGTGGCAAAGCGGAACTGGGCAGAGACCAGAAACAGTGATGTGAGAGAAAAATCATGAATGAAATCAATCTGATCAGCAGAATCACATTGAGATGCTTACCAGCTGAAAGAATCCGATGGTCAGCGCTTTCTCTTTTGTTTTGTCACTGCCATTCCTTCAAACACAGACAGAATTTAGATACTTTATTGCAGCTTAAGTTGATTTCTCCAATCATTGCTGTTACTTGTAAATCAAACATCAAGTATCTGGACCAGCAATAATGTAAATAATGAACAAAACATTTTTATGCTCGGTCACTTTGTTATATTGTCAACAGTAGTTTTGGAGTTACTGGGAGTGTTTTTAGTTTTCTAAATGTAGTTTTTGTTTTACATTTCATCAAAAACCCTTCATATTATCTAGACACTCACCAACAACTCTGAGACTACAAATATTTGAATCCCTACAGTCACTAAATTGTCTACCAATGCACTAAATCCATCACTAGACTAAAATAAAATATTATAGGGACAGTTCACCCTACAATGAAAATTTGAGAAATGTATTCAGCCTCAGGTGATCCAAGCTGTATATGGCTTTCCATATTAACCAAACTCTTCTACATCTTAAAATGCCTGAAGGCGAGTCAATATTCAGCACATTTTCATTTCGGAATAAACTATTCCTTTAAGAAATGTATTTCAGGTGTGAAATTCAATAGAATTAAAAAAATAAAAATACTCACTTGAGGTCAGCATCTGTGTTGTAAGAAAAGAGAAGAAATTATTTGCACAGTAAAACATGAAATAGATAGTTTTTCTTAATTATTACAGTATGTCTTAATGTAATTGTGAGTGTTTCAAAATACATTTTTTTGCTATCAAAATTAAACAGCACACTACAGTTCTTACCTTCATCAGCTTCGTATGATTTTGTGGTTTTACATGCACTGTCTCCTGGAGAGTTTTCACTTTTAATCTTCTTCATTTTTCAGTTTGGTTGCATCTGAAATGTGGTTTTACAGAAAAAGACCCGTTTAGCCAGTTTTAACTTCCCAACAGCATCAAATCACACATATCTGTTAAATAATCAATATGAAGTGCCAGATTAATAATAGTAGGTACAAGTTTATTGTCTCTGTAGTTCATCACACAGACATAATGACTACAGATAAGACTAAATGCTTTGTTTTGTCATAGTTACTGAATATTAAGAATCCTAAACTGTTCTTCTCGCATGATCATTACTGATGAAATATTAAAAGAATAATTAAAAACCATTAGTGCATGGACAGAATAAATACATAAACAATTAATAAAAACACACAAATGAGCCAGTTAGATTACAGGGCAAATACTGTCAATAGCAGCTCATTTCGTTTTGGGAGAATTTGATTAGAAATATGTTCATAATTAAAAATCTCCAACTTGTGATTTCAAACTTTGGAGTCAGAGAGCAGTATAAAACATTGCCAAGATCTAACTCTTGGAGACACATGTATGATTACTGACATCTTTGCTTTGGGAGAAAACTTTAATAACAATCTTCACTTATTAATTGCTAGACAATTTCACAAATAATTACAAAAATGGCAAGTAATACATTGAATTAAACATGACATTTTGAAGAAGAAAAAAAATCATTTTTACAGCGTAGGTGAAACGATTGAGATATCAGAAGGATCTCATTTCCAAATCAACTTCATATAACATTTCAAATGAGCACCAGTTACACTGCTCAATCAAATCATTATACAGTGTTATAATTGTTCGTCTTTTTTGTAATAGAGAAAGCGAGAAGGACTAATTCATACCTGTTGCTCTCAGTGGTGTTTCTCTCATGTCAGAGGGGCTCTTGTATCAGTGCAGTCTGTTCACACCCTCTACACTATCTTCCCCTTTATTAGACTGATAAGACTACCTGATCACAGTCTGACAAGGTCAAGGTGTGCGCACTGTCTGTTCTCTACGCTAAACAGAGATTCAAAATAGAGTAAAAAGAGTTAATGAGTTCCTGATATTGATCACATGTATCTATCACTTATCAAATCACATTGAGGTTTACTGCGGATTATTAACGTCATCTCATGGACATCAGTAATAAATTGGGTTGAATGACCGTTGGGTTGTTGCTGGTTTATTAAGAAAAGCCTATAAGGTTGGGCTTGCAATATTGGGTATGATGATACAGTAAATAGAGAGACTGACAGATATGTCTTCCTTATTAATTTATAATTTATATATTTTTTTCTCGTTAGAATCATGCGCTATAAAAGAAACCAGGTCTCTAATGTACCATTGGATTACGGCGTCGTAATTATAATGAAAATCAGTCAAAGTTATTTAGAATAATGTTTCCCCTTATACTCTAAAAATTGTTGGGTTGTTTCAACCCATTGTTGGGTCAAATATGGACTAACCCACTGTTGGGTTAAATTTTTTTTATTACATTTTTAACCCAAAAGTTGGGTTAGTCCATATTTGACCCCAAGTTGGGTTGAAACAACCCAGCATTTTTAGAGTGAAGTAAGATTTTTAAAGTTTGTAAATAAAAAACAGAAGTTTCGACAACTCTCGAGGGATTGGCATGGTAATGTTACATGACAATGTTAATGTATTTGGTGGGTCGGTTGGGGGGGGAGGGCGGGGGGTGGGGGGGGGTGGAGGGGGGGGTGGGGGGGGGGAGGGGGGGGGGGGGCGGGGAGGGGGGGGGGGGGGGGTGGGGGGGGGGGGGGGGGGAGGGGGGGGAGGGGGGGGGGGGTGTGGGGGGGGGGGAGGGGGGGGGGGGGGGGGGAGGAGGGGGGGGGGGGGGAGGGGGGGGGTGGGGGGGGGGGTGGGGGTGGGTTGGGGTTGGGTTGGGGTTGGGGGGGGGGTGGGGGGGAGGTGGGGGGGGGGGTGGGGTGGGAAGGGGGTCTTGGGCAGAATATATTGCTATGCTGCTGCTGTTGCTGCAGAGCAAGTACCGAGACTTGCTACTACCAACACATCCACAACATGCTGCTGTGAGCATGTAAGAAATAATGCTGCTGCAAATATAACATACATGAAATAACCCCATATAGCATACACGAATCACCCCGTAGCAGATCTATACAGGTGGAGTAGGGAATGTGGAGGGTTTCTGAAGCAAGCTGCAACTGCTATGGCAAGCACTAGCCATATATTTGAATGATGAGCAGCGCTCCCATTGGCTACCGTACAGGAGAGAACCAGTCAGCTGTGCATGTGATAATGATGTCCATTAGGGTCAGATGAGTTAGATATATCGAGACTCAGCCATCTAGAGTTTCTGCAGACACTTTGCATACGATTTAGCGTTGTTTTTACCAGAAAATTTTACTATTTCATTTCTTACGCAATTCCAGTTAATTTAATGTGTTACTGCATTTCTTTTACAATTTGTTTTTGTGTCAATTTTACTAGCATTTTTTAATAAACAGTTTGTTTTCAATGTAACTGTAAAATCACTGTTTTTTATTTTCCAAAAAAATTTACGAATCTGTAAAAAAAAATAAAGATTATTGGAGTAGGTTTTACAAGAAAATATTATTTCAGTTTTTCTACTTCAACATTTCACATTTAACTAGTGTTGCTAGCCATTTCTTTGCAATTTTCAACACCACATTTTTCCAGTGTACTATTGCATTTGGACTGATTTAATAAATGCATCATGTATGAAGGTGATAGTTTAATAGCCCAGCGGTCATTCAACTCTTCTGGTGATTGTCAACTCAAAAATAATTTAAATGATCAATAATGGATAACAAATCTACTATGTATCCCCACTATCTGAGTCCATTGCAGTAGACATTACAAAGACAGATGTATTAGCTTTCAAATGGATCATTTATCACATGGATATAGAAATTAGCGAAATGCTTTGATCAAGTTTTGACAAAATAGGTAATATATAAGTGTTTTTTCCCTGTACAATTTTTTTATTGACAATTTGGGAGCCTTCATAACATAACATTTATGACACTAATAAAATGTATGACGCTGAGGGTACATCCTGCTACGTCAATCCTTATCAAAACAGTACATTTTCAAAACCTCTGAAGGATCTGAAAATATATATCATAAGGATGACTAAATTTAAACAAAAAATTAGATTTTCATTCACAGGAGAAAGGCCAAAATAATAGATACAACAGTGTACTAACTTTGACATCTAGTGGCCAAACAATGAATCACACAACTGAAAAACAAAAATAGAATTTTTCAGGTCTTAAAATCATGTTAAGCAACAAATATGGCATGCATGCATGTATTTGTCAGCAAGCCTTACAAGAGCATGCAAAACACGCATAAAAAAAGGTTTTATATGTTTGGAAACCTATTTTATGCTGGAAACTCTAATATTGGTGTGTGACAAACATTTTACATAAACAAGTTAACAAAAGAATTAAATGCTGTTAAAAAAGAAAACACGCTCTCACAGATACAGTCATGTGGGAAAGTGTGTAAAATTAGGTCAGTGACCGAACGGTGAATAACTGTACTGTATTTTTTGACCTGCGATAAATCACTTATCACTTATTAATCAGTTTTGTACAGTTAAAAATGATAAAGGTTTGTGTCGTTGTTTGTAATAATCTGCCATAAAGTTGCATCATGCAACTCTTTGCCATTTGTACTGTACATCATATATTAATCCTTGACATTAAGATATTTACATGATAATGGATTTGAGTGGATTTAAAAGCCATTCTGGTAACACTTTACATAAGGTCCCATCACTAACAGTGAGCAATACATTGGTTACAGTATTTAATAATCTTTGTTAACAGTCAAAAAGAGTACAACTATTAATTTGACACATCAATTTTAGGTCTCTGCTCAATATCTTGATCCACCACAGGGGGTCCCTTGGTACTACAAAAGGATTAAATTCTGAGCCCTGGCATACAGTCTTGAATGTTTACCCGTACATCTAACCAGACAGTTGACGAATAGAGATGTGAATATTACTGAATTGCATCTTGTTCCGTCGGCAGCTATTGTTTAGGGTTGTTCCCTTCATTTCACACCAGAAACCCGAATGTACCCCAACTGACCTGTCATCTTCTTCTCTGTCCCAGATCATTACTTTTCGAGAAATCTTGAAACCTTCTTCCTTCGGGAAGAAGCACAGGCCACCTTGTTCTCTTAAAACAGAATGTCTTTAAAGGTTGAATATCTATGAAACATTGACTTTCCCAACGGTTTAGAGTGCTTCTAATCACGGTCCTTCGGTCCATATTCTGCCTCCGTTAATGAGAACATGGTTTTGAAATGCAGCCTAGGATCTGGGCACAGCCAGACCAATGAGCAGTACCCGCACTAGCAGCCCTACGGACACCCCATACGTTTCCTTCACAATACACACACTTGTGCACTTCCTGACTCACGTAATGAACCCTAGATGGTGTCAAAGAACGTCTGACGGTACGCTTCCTCAGTTAGGCAGTAATGTTTATAGATTCACAAACACAGGAAAGCGGTGCTTGATATGATCTAAGGACGGTGGATGTGTAAAACTAAGGTAAAATTATTAAAAATCTATGAAATAAATTAAACAAAACTACAACGTTGAGAAAAACTTCAGCTTACAATAAAATGAAAGTAAACAGGACTCCGGCCTCTGAAAAACTGGCCAAATTGACTACAAAATATAAAATATACACTTCTCTATGAAAGAAATTTTAAGTAAACCTATAAAACCCCAACGATCAATAAAAATTACTTTAAAATACAATGAAAAATGAAAATAATAAAAATGAAAAACAAGCTACCATTCAAAAACGATTAACCCCCTAATTAATATATAAATATAAATAATATCTTGCTTAGCGTCCGTGCACCTATATTACCTAACTAGCACCTAGATTGTAGGTTCTTACTTTTTAACCTTTTTTATACCAAAAAAAATTAAATCTATAGGACCAATACATAACTAAATTCCAACAGGCGGATCGTGCACATTCAAGTACGGAGCCCCTAAAGGGACATTGTGGTGGAAAAAAATCAGATTGAGTGAAAGAATTTGGGGTGGGAGGAAAAAATATTTGTCCGATTTTTTGCATTCTCTCGCAAAAGATATTTGCGTTTTGCGAGGGAACGCAAATATCTTTGCGAGAGAACGCAAAAGTTTTGCAAGGGAACGCAAAATATCTTTGCGAGAGAACGCAAAAGTTTTGCGAGGGAACGCAAAATATCTTTGCAAGAGGGGAACGCAAACTATCTTTACGACCCCGTGCGAGGGAATGCAAAATATCTTTGCGAGAGAACGCAAAAGGGAACGCAAATATCTTTGCGAGAGAACACAAAAGGGAATACAAATATCTTTGCGAGAGAACGCAAAAGTTTTGCGAGGGAACGCAAAAGTTTTGTGAGGGAACGCAAATATCTTTGCGAGAGAACGCAAACGTTTTGTGAGGGAACGCAGAATATCTTTGCGAGAGAACGCAAACGTTTTGTGAGGGAACGCAGAATATCTTTGTGAGAGAACGCAAAAGTTTTACGAGGGAACGCAAAGTTTCTCGAGGGAACACAAAAGTTTTGCGAGGGAACGCAAAATA
The DNA here is from genome assembly GCA_018155175.1 of Sinocyclocheilus anophthalmus. Taxonomy (NCBI): domain Eukaryota; kingdom Metazoa; phylum Chordata; class Actinopteri; order Cypriniformes; family Cyprinidae; genus Sinocyclocheilus; species Sinocyclocheilus anophthalmus. The sequence goes on along the minus strand of JADLZN010010207.1, from coordinate 17,337 downwards.
TATTTGCGAGAGAACGCAAAAGTTTTGCAAGGGAACGCAAAATATCTTTGCGAGAGAACGCAAAGTTTCTCGAGGGAACGCAAAAGTTTTGCAAGGGAACGCAAAAGTTTTGTGAGGGAACCCAAATATCTTTGCGAGAGAACGCAAAAGTTTTGTGAGGGAACACAAATATCTTTGTGAGAGAACGCAAAAGTTTTTCGAGGGAACACAACTATCTTTGCGAGAGAACGCAAAAGTTTCTCAAGGGAATGCAAAAGTTTTGCGATAGAACGCAAATGTTTTGCGAGGGAACGCAAAGTTTCTCAAGGGAACGCAAAAGCTTTGCGAGGGAACGCAACGTTTCTCGAAGGAACGCAAACGTTTCTCGAGGGAACGCAAAGTTTCTCGAGGGAACGCAAAAGTTTCTCGAGGGAACGCAAAAATTTTGCGAGGGAACGCAAAATATCTTTACGAGAGAACGCAAAATATCTTTACGAGTAGGGAACGCAAAATATCTTTGGAGATGGAACACAACCCCCCCCCCCCCCCGGACCCAAATATCTTTGCAAGAGAACGCAAAAGTTTTGTGAGGGAACACAAATATCTTATGCGAGGAATCAGAGAACAAGGAGTGACGAAGGCAAAGTTTGCCGACGGAATGCAAATTTTCGCAGGGATGCAAAGTTTGCAGGGAAACGCAAAATTATCTTGCGAGGGGAAAACAAAAGTTTTGCGGGGGGAGGGGAACCGCAAAGTTTCTCGAGGGAAACCCAAAAGTTTTGCGAGTGGGAACGCAAAATATCTTGCGAGGAAAAACACAATAGATTTTGCGAGGGAACGAAAAGTTCTAGAGGGAATGCAAAGTTTTGCAATGGGAACGCAAAATATCTTTGCGGAGGGAAACACAAAAGTTTTGCGAGTGGGGAACGACAAAGTTTCTCAGGGGAACGAAAAAAGTTTGCGGGGGTGGGAACGCAAAAGTTTCTCGAGGGAACGCAAAGTTTCTCAAGGGAACGCAAAACGTTTCCACTAGACCGGGAACGCAAAGTTCTCGAACCGGAACGCAAAAAGTGTGAGGGAACCACAAATATCTTTGCAAGAGAAAACGCAAAAGTTTTGGAGGGAATTGCAATTTCTCGATGGTGAATGCAAAAGTGTTGCAAGGAACGAAAAATATCTTTGCGAGAAAGAAACACAAAAGTTTTGCTGAGGGACGCAAAAGTTTCTCAGGGGGAACGCAAAAGTGTCTCGAGGAACGCAAAAAAGTTTTCTCGAGCGGAACGCAAAAGTTTCTCGATGGGAACGCAAAAATTTGCGACGGGAACGCAAATATATACGCGAACGCAAAATATCTTTGCGAGAGAACACAAAAGGGAACGCAAATATCTTTGCGATTGAGACACAAAAGAGGAATACAAATATCTTTGCGACGAGACGCAAAAGTTTGCGAATGCGGAATCGCCAAAGTTGGAGGGGAACGGCAAAATCTTTGCGAGAGAACGCCAAAACTTTTGGCAGGAACGCAAATATCTTTGCGAGAGAACGCAAAAGTTTTGCGAGGGAATGAAAGTTTCTCGAGGGAACGCAAAAGTTTCTTGAGGGAACGCAAAAGTTTTGTGAGGGAACGCAGAATATCTTTGTGAGAGAACGCAAAAGTTTCTCGAGGGAACGCAAAGTTTCTCGAGGGAACACAAAAGTTTTGCGAGGGAACGCAAAGTTTCAAGGGGAACGCAAAAGATCTTGTGAAAACACAAAAGTTCTGAGGGAACGCAAAAGTTTATTGGAGGGGAACGACAAAAGTTTTGGTGAGGAAACCCAATATCTTTGCGACGAGAACGCAAAAGTTTTGGTGAGGGAACACAAATTTTTGTGGAGAACGCAAAACGATTTACGAGGGAAACGCAAAGTTCTCTAGGGGAGGGAAACGCAAAAGTTTTTGCGAGCGGGAACGCAAAAGTTTTGCGAGGGAACGCAACGTTTCTCGAAGGAACGCAAAGTTTCTCGAAGGAACGCAAAACGTTTCTCGAGGGAACGCAAAGTTTCTCAAGGGAACGCAAAAGTTTCTCGAGGGAACGCAAAGTTTCTCGAAGGAACGCAAAAGTTTTGCGACAGGGGGAAGCAAACGTTTCTGAACGGAAGCAGGGAGGAGAGCAAAAAAAGTTTCTCGAAGGAACGCAAAAGTTTCGCGAGGGAACGCAAAGTTTCTCGAAGGAACGCAAAAGTTTCGCGAGGGAACGCAAAAGTTTCTCGAAAGAACGCAAAAGTTTCGCGAGGGAACGCAAAAGTTTCTCGAAAGAACGCAAAAGTTTCGCGAGGGAACGCAAAAGTTTCTCGAAAGAACGCAAAAGTTTCGCGAGGGAACGCAAAAGTTTCTCGAAAGAACGCAAAAGTTTCGCGAGGGAACGCAAAAGTTTCTCGAAAGAACGCAAAAGTTTCTCGAGGGAACGCAAAGTTTCTCGAGGGAACGCAAAAAAAGAAATGTCCTCCCACGCCGAATTTTTTCCCCACCACCATGTCCCTTTAGGGCAGGGGTGTCAAACTCTGTTCCTGGAGGGCCGCAGCCCTGCATAGTTTAGTTCCAACAATACTCCAACACACAAACCATGTAGTTTTCAAAAAAGCCTGAAGGACTTGATTAGCTGGATCAGGTGCGTTTAATTAGGGTTGAATCTAAACTCTGCAGGGCTTCGGCCCTCCAGTAATTGAGTTTGACACCCCTGCTTTAGGGGCTCTGTAATTAAGCCTTTTGAAAATCGTATGTGTCTGGAGTTTTTATTGTATAGAAAAAAACTGTCCTTTCTGATCACCCAGCGCCCCCTGCAGGAACAACACGGGACAGTTATTACATAATAGCAGGCACTTCAGTAAACCGGTGGCAGATGCACAGCTGAAATGAAGAACAAACACATGCCCAAACTACTGAGACGACTGACTAGTTACTAGAAACAGATATCTTAGAGAAAGAACGGTAAGTAGCCTATACAGGCGGTTTGTAGAGTCAATTTTGCAGAAAAGGTCAGGTTCTTTCAAATAGTTAATTTAGACAGAACCGGTTCATATCAGATACCGCGGTTCTTTTACTTCGAATGCAATCCCGACATCCGATGTCGCGTGTTCTAAAAGCTGGTTTTTGTCTAAGTAAATCTTGATACTACGATATTATAACGTTTAGGCTGCTGCAATTTAATGTGCCCCAGTTTAATTTGTTGCAGCCATTATTCATCTCATTAATAATATGTCGTTTCAAACCTTTTTCAATAATCAACGCTGCACGCGAGAAGGGTCTGGCTGCAGCTGGCGCGTGCACTTCCGCTAGCGACGTCACTTGCAGTCTTTTAATTTTTTATTTTGTTCTATTTATTGATTACTTTTTGTTTGAATCTCTCAGCATTTTACAACAGTAGCCAGGTGGTGAAGACCAGAAAAAAGAAACTAAATTACGAAGTCCCTTGCAATCGCCACGAATCGTGCGTGTTGCCAATGAAGACAAGACGCTGTGCTGGTGATTAAACGATGATTTATTTATTTATTTAGTCATTTAGCAGATGCTTTTTTTCCAAAGCGACTTACAAATGAGGACATCAGAAGCAATCAATTGTAGTATTAAAACAACTAAAAATAGATCCAAAACTAAAAGCTAAAACTTTATAAATACTACCTATACACATTTAAAAAAAAAGAGATTAAATAAAAATGACAAATGCATACAACAAAATTTCAAAACTTAACATTTAAATGAAAAACAAAAAATAAAGCTAAAAACAATTCAAAATATGAAAGAACAAAAGGTATGAGTATAATAACGATTCTAACATAACACAAAGCCAAACACCAAAAAAACAACTACATATGTGTGTATGTCCCCAACCACAAACACATAAGATAATATACTGATATGTACATAAACATTTATAAAAGCCATATATATAATTTCATTTCCATTAGTTTGTTGAAGTATTTAAAATAACAAATTAAAAACTTGAATAAAAGACCTATACAGCATATAACTTCAGAAATTTACCTAAAATTAAAATAAATAACAAATACAAATCAAACGACAGTAGTTTATCAGTAATCCTAAAAAATAACACTGCCAAACACACATGCTAAAAAACAACAACTTACTTACACATAGTAAGAAATTGTTATAAAAAACTGAAACAGAAGTGAAACAAGAAGTAGGAAAGAGGAGAAATAAAAAGCAATACTTATTAAAACTAATGAAAGTACTATACAAGTATAAGTATTTAGTACAATGGTCCTGCAACAAACACTTAACATGGCTTAATGTATTAAGATACATTAAGTTCAATTAAAAGATCAAATTTGATATATAGTTATTATTTTGTGTACTACAAGGCAAGCAGATGGCCATTCACTTGTCCTCCCATACAGCAAAACGTTTAATGTGGCATAATAACGGATGATAAAGACAGTTCAGTAGCCTATGTGTCTTGTTGTTGACTAAAAGTATATACAGAACAGCAATTATGAATGTGCATTTTGAAATGCATTAGTGATTTTAAAAGGATCAACGCCGTACAGGAAAGCAGATGAGCCCAGAACGCAATGCATTAAATTGCATGTTAAAAATTGTCCTCCCATAGAAAATCATTATGAATAAAACACCTAATGTAGCTTAATGGACAAAGACAATGATATAAAAGAGCTGTAGACCGTTTATTCTATATAGAAAAACGCTTAACGCGAAACTGTGCGTGTTGGGGCCGTTATCGGCTCACCCTGCTGCCTGTATATGAGTTTGTAGGCTTATTTTAACAAGAGCATATTGAGTTTGGCCTTTTTAGTCCATTATGCCACGTTTTGCGGTATGGTAGGAAAATACTATATACAAATTCATTATATTAATAAACTGTATATTGAATTTGATATTTGAATAGCATCTTAATACATTAAGCCATGTTAAGTGTTTATGTTTTTCTACAGGAGGAAAACGCGCAGCAAGAGGCTTTGCGCATGCGTTCATATTCTGCTGTTCTGTGGCCACGGATTTGCGGGTCTTGTCTTTTTCTTGCAGGACCCTGTAGGTTACGGCACTAAATTAGTTTTAATCGTTTAATCAACACCACAGCTTCTTGTCTCCATTGGCAAAATGCACGATTTGTGTCGATTGCAAGTGACATTGTAATTTAGTTTCTTTTTTCTTGTCTTCACCACCTGGCTACTGTTGTAAAATGCTGAGAGATTCAAACAAAAAGTAATCAATAAATAGAACAAAATAAAAAAGAATAAAGACGGCAAGTGACGTCGCTAGCGGAAGCGCAAGTGTCTGAGAGTGCACGCGCATCTTTCGAATACACATTTTTGCGCGTTATAAATTACATTTTATAAAACCAAGTGTGTGTGCATTGATAAAACTGTCCAACAATCAAGTTGCAAACATTGCAGCACGTTTTATTTGAGAAATGTTTACTTACTTTCCCTCCAGTTCAACCCAAATGCTTGTTATATTCAAAATCAAAGTAGGTCTACTTTATTGACAGTTGTTTTACATTGTCTCTATCCACAAGTTCACTTCGCTACTCGGCTCATTCCGATTCGGTTATGCTCGAAATAAACGATTCAATGAATTTTTGAATCCAGAACCGCCCGATTCAGCCCGATTCGTCAATGAATCCTTTAAAGGGGTTCTATTATGCTCTTTTACAAAAAAGTCTTGATTTAGTTTTGGGGGTGTACTAGAACAGGCTCTCATACTAGGTTGTTCGAAAAACTAAAATTTTTTCACATATTTTACATTATTACAACACCTCTCTCTCAGTCTGGCATGAACGGCTCGAATAGTTCTGTATCAAATGAAGGCCCGCTTTCTGAAATAGGAAATGTGTCTTGTGATTGGTTAGCTGGGCCAGTGTGTGTTGTGATTGGTTAGCTGGGCCAGTGTGTGTTGTGATTGGTTAGCTGGGCCAGTGTGTGTTGTGATTGGTCAGCTGGGCCAGAGTGTGCTGCGATTGGTCAGCTGGGCCAGAGTGCGTTGTGACACTTGGTCAGCCCTGGGCCCAGTACTGTCGTGTGATTTGGCCTTTGGGGGCGGTCAGCCTCGGGCCCAGTGCTGTGTTGTGATTGGTTAGCCCTGGCGCCAGTACCCCCTGTGTGGTGGGATGGTGTCAGCATGGGCCAGTGTGGTGCTGTGATTGGTCAGTGGGACAGTGGTGGTGTGATTGGTCAGCTGGGCCGGTGTGTTGTGACGTGGCAGCCTGGCACAGATGCTCGTATGTGATCGGTAAGCCTGGGGCACAATGTACCCCCCCCCCAGGTTGTCTAGGCATTGGTAAGCTGGGCCAGTGTGTGTGTGATGGTCAGCTGCCGCGCACTCAGTGTGTGTGTGATGTTACCCCGCTGGGCCAGTGCTGTGTTGTGAGGTTCTTATCGCGGAAGTGTGTGTTTGTGTATTAGGTTTGCTGCCAGGTGTGTTTGTGATGGGTCAGCTGCGGCCCCCAGTGTCGTGTTGGATTGGTTTGCATGCGGGGTCACCGATGGGCAGACAGCTCGTGCTACCACTCGTGACTCTCGGTCAGTGGGACAGTGTTGTGTTGGATTGGTCAGCTGCGGCCAGTCGTGTGTTCGCTGATTGGTTAGATGGGACAGCCTGTGTGTTCCGTGATCTGGCTAGCTGGGCACAGTGCGTGTTGTGGAGGTTAGATTGGCCAGTGCTGTCGTGTGATTGGTGGGCTGGGACAGTGTGTGTGGGATTGGTTGCTGGACAGTGTGTTGTTGTGATGGTGTGCTGGGGGTCAGATGGGCCAGTGTGTGTTGCTGACTTGTTGCTGGGACAGTGGTGCCTACGCCTCCTCCTGTGTTGTGACTGGGTCAGCTGGGCCGTGTGTATGTGATTGCTGTCAGCTGGGCCTAGCTGTCGTCGTTGTGATGTCGAGCTGGGCCAGTGCTGTGCGGGTGATCCCTTGGTCGCGGGCCAGTGTGTGTTGTGATTGGTTAGCTGGCCAGTGTGTGTTGTGATCGGTTAACTGGGCCAGTGTGTGCTGTGATCGGTTTGCTGGGCCAGTGTGTGTTGTGATTGGTCAGGGGGCCAGCTGTTGTTCGTGATTGGTTTGCTGGGGTGTCAGCTGGCGCCAGTGTGTACTGTGAGTGCGTCAGCGGGCCCAGTGCTGCCGGTTTGTGATTTGTCAGCCTCCTCGGCCAGTGTGTGTTGTGATGGGTCAGCTGGGCCAGTGTGTGCCGTGATCGGTCAGCTGGGCAAGTGTGTGCTGTGATTGGTTAGTTGGGCCAGTGTGTGGTGTGATTGGTTTGCTGGGCCAGTGTGCGCTGTGATTGGATAGCTGGGCCAGTGTGTGCTGTGATCGGTGCATTGGTTTTTTGCTGGGGGTCAGCTGGGCCAGTGTGTGTTGTGATTTGGTTAGCTGGGCCAGTGTGTGTTGTGTGGTTAGCTGGGCCAGTGTGTGCTGTGACCGGTCAGCTGGGCCAGTGTGTGCTGTTATTGGTTAGCTGGGCCAGTGTGTGCTATAATTGGTTAGCTGGGCCAGTGTGTGCTGTGATCCCCGTGAAGCTGGTGCTGTGATTGGTCAGCTGGCCAGTGTGTGTTGTGATTGGTTAGTTTGGCCAGTGTGTGCTGTGATTGGTTGGCGGGGCCAGTGTGTGTTGTGATTGGTCAGATGGGCCAGTGTGTGTTGTGATTGTCAGCTGGGGACCAGTGTGGTCTGTATTGGTCAGCGGGACAGTGTGATGTTTGAGGACAGCAATCGGCGCACTGCCCGCTGGCGGACACCCCATGTCATGACCCCCTACCATAGTCATCCCTGCGAGCTCTTCATCTGTACAATATGCTCCCCGTCAAAGCGTCGTGAGTAATCGGCGGCGGGTTTCGGAAACAAGCTCCTACCGGACTTCACAGTGAAGGAAGTATTGACAAACTTGCACTAGTCAGGGTAGTAGTCAATTCTGCAACCGATTGAAATCAGGCTACCATGTGGTCTCTTATTCTCACTTAAGGTATCAAAAAAAGTAGGGTTAATGTTTGGCGCACGTGATTTGGTAATATGTCAGGTTTCAAAGCCTAGAAATTATTTTTGATAAATCAGTGAAACAGTGAAAGCAGTTGTGAAAACCTCGGCAGCATATCGTGCCCTCTCGGGGAAAACGATGGATTTATGTGTGTGACACGCGGCGTTACCTTCTCACCAGGCTAACAGGAACCTGCACCGCGGCAGGCTGCGTGACCACTTCCATTACACCATAGTGTCCTCTTAGAGGATTTGCAGCCTGCGAGTCCTTGAAGGGGAACCATACATGTTATAGTTGTGATTGCCAGCTAGTGGATGTGAATGACCTATTGTATACAATTAAGCTTTCTTGTTTGAGGCATCTAAACCCAAATTAAATTAGTAAGTGTCTTATGTTTCTAGCAAATATTTCTATACTCTAAATCCGAGGGATAAATGCATGTATTTAAGGGACTTCGAGTTGAAAATGTGTTTTGTTATTAAATAGGACACCAAAAACTTTATTCTTGCTATTTAAGGTAACGAGAAGACATTAAAGTGCTATTAATCGACAGGTAATGCAACCAGACGAAAAGGATAAGAAAACCATGCTTCAATTGTCATAACAAATAATGCAAAGAATCGTATAAGATATCTATATGTGCTTAATTATTGAGCGAATGCAACGCGTTTAGCCGTTATTGTAGATTTTGTTACAACTCGACAGCCAGACCCCAACTTGTAACGATATGTGTTTTTCCACTTTTTGTGTTCCTCCAACCAGTGCAAGGTGTGACACCCTATACATCACGTTTCGATACAGGCAGTTCGATGTGACCCCTCTAGCTGTATGCGTAATTAAACTTTCCCAGTTAGCACACACACCTGATTTGATACTTAAATACGGAATCTGCCCAAACACAACACAATATTCACTGACGCCCGGTTTTTTAACAAGTCTATGGAGGACGCCTCGCTTCTTTCTCTAAAAGTGTGATTATAACCCCCCCGCTTTGCTCCGTGTCTCTTTTAACGTTACCCTAAAATACCCCCTTTGTTGTTATCCTTGGCACATTCTGCCCGTAACTTTGTAGGTGAGAATGTAAACATACATATCTTAAATAACTGAAAAAAAAAACAATAATAAATATCTACATAAAATTCTGCCTTAAAATGTATAGCAAATAATAAAGAAAAACAATTAAAAAATATTCACATAAAATTCTAAATGTATGAATTTATATATTTTTAAAAATCTATAAATAAACGTATAAATAAAAAAAACATCTAAAATAAATACATAAAGAAAATAAATATTATACACACCTACAATTAATGTTTAAGATTTTCAAATATTTCTGCCATTATTTATTGACTGATTGATGAAAGTGGGGTCAAACACCAATGTCACAGTGTTTTTGTAATTAACAATAACTGTTACAATTGCATTTACCGTGGTAAATATCTAAAGGTAAGAAAAATTTGGAATTAAAAAATGTCCATGAATTAAGTCATGGGCATGTCTAGTAAATCTTTTATAGTTATATTTTGCTTTAATAACATATGATTAGATATTCACTTGAGTAGGCCTATTTCTCAGTGCCGTGTGCGTAATCATTCAAATCTAGTAAATGGAAGGAAAAAATGTTGCCTGAAAAGTCTACATGGAATTGTTTAGTTTTGTACATCATCACAGAACAAGGTCGATGTTTATTCAGCACAGCTTCACCCGTCTCCACCCGCGGGTGTTCTTCTGCGGTTCTCTGGCAGTCTACGCGCTCCGTCGCCGAGTCTGGTTCTTCGAGACTCTAACCGAGAAAACGTCCTTGGGCCCTGACCGGGCTTCCCCCCCCCGATAGCGGCTTCGGACACCTCGCGGTGCGGCAGCTCGACCGGCGGGGTGTTCACGGTGCCTCCAGACTGCGTGCATCCGCCTCCCCCAGACCCTGACGCCCGCTTTGTCTCTCATGGTAGACACCTTGTGAGAGCAAGCCAGCAGGACGCCGTGGGAGTAGAGGTGAGAACGGACAGTCAGTAGGGGCTGCCACGCGAGTCCACGCACGCAAGAGATTAAAGACAGCAGAATCACAGGCAACGTCCTGACGAACCCCACACCAAGTCACTCACACCAATATAATAATCGCCAAACTCATTGGGCACAAGCACGCTTTTAGTTGATCCCGCTGTGACCAGGGGCCAGCTCTTTAACAGCACCAACCCATCTGCCATTCTCCGTAACCAACGCATGCTATAATTTTATATATTACCCTTAACCACCCTCCCAGTACTTTGACCGAAACGTCCTACATGTCCACCCTGATCATGTTCTGTTCTGCAGACTTCAGTGACCTTTGTACATTAACACGGACGATGCCCTAACCCACACACCAAGCACCATATGTCGCTGAAAGTGTCCTCATCCGCACCTGGGCGCACAATCAAGATAGTGAGATGAGTTGTTTCTTTATCAGAACCAGATTGGAGACAACTCAGTAGCATTGCCATCATTGATCACCAGTCGGATCCTCATTTAGCGATGCGGTGCCTCTGAATGAGAGTCCAAACAACCGCTGAATAAAAAACATCACTATCAATCAACAATATCACATGACTCCTATTGAAGTGAAAAACGCTGTTCGGTTTGTAAGAAATACAAATCCCATAATTAAGATGCCTTTCACTTTAACCTAGATTCTGGCCAGTATTATCCATATCCATTCTAACATTTCCTCCAAATGAAAAAGCCTCCAAACGTTACCCTTTTTACTATAAAACCCATGGTTATTTTATGAAGGGATGTATTTGTTCTATTCTTCTTTCTTTCTTTCACTTAACACATTATATGATGGACTCCCCCAATGGAGATGGATTATGGTGATGTTTTTATCAGCTGTTTTGTTTGAATTATGATTCTGGCACCCCATCAATGCAGAGGTTCATTGTATGAGCAACAAACGTTTGCTACAAACTAAAACAATTGACAGATTTCACAGGTTCATAGGACTGAAATAAATAATGAATTCACCAAATATAGTAAATAAAATACATGAAAACCATAACCCAACAATACTTTAAAAATGAATACAAATAACATTATATTATTATTATATATTACAAATATATTATTTTATATTGCTAACAAGCCATACTTTTCATCTGACTATAATAAAAAAAAAAGCCAAAAAATCAGTTTCTAACTATGGTCAGTCATCACAACGTCAGTCTTTCTGATGTTAATGTGTAAAGACCAAGAGACATGGAAATACATAAAGTGAACCAAAAAGGCATAACCAGATTGACATTTTCACTAGAGTCCACAGGACGAGTCCAACTGTTTAACTTACCCTTAGCACCTGCCCCATACTTCCACTTATTTGAGCATTTGCATCTCTTTACTTCAAGTTCTACAGAATTTCTCTAAAATCCCTTTATTCGCGTGGCCTGACTATCAGCGAGAGATTTTTAGTTGCATGCACTTTGGACTGGACCTTTGGAGTGAACGGAAGTGTTGGAAGGAACCAGCGCTACTTAAAGACCACAGACGCCAGACTACACGCCGACTTCTAGCCTCATTGAAGATGATCTGAAGAAACGGTGGAGCAACCTCCCAACAGAGGTCAGGAGAGCCTACGGAGACTCATACCTGCAGGACTGTGAGTGCTTCTGGTGACATATCAATGCAGATTTCATGCAACACTAATTTAGAATTTGGAGATTTGGATATCATGATGCATTTAAAGGTATAGTTCATGCAAACATGCTCATCCTATGACACACATGATACTTGACTCACAACAATGTGGCATCTCTGCACTTCTCTCAGTCGTTTCCTCCAGATATAAAGTTGCAGGAGTTCTCCATGAAGATTCTGGTCAGTAGTGACCTTTCCAAAGTGACGTCATGCATGCAACACGCTCTTTCAGCACGTTATCCCCAAACACGCTACAGTCTTCTGGATTCCCCTCTCGTACCTGCCTACATGTATAGCAGACATCTTCACTAACATTATAATGCCTTCCACGAAGGAGAGCTGAACAATTCTACAAAGAATTACTGAACCCCCCAACCGTCCGCCCTGCAAGCCCCTCAACTAGATATATGCAAGCAAGCCAACTCTTTGTGACTTTTTGTCTTTGAATGTACCCTTTGTTCGTACGCCACAACCATTTTTAAACAGCCCTCCATCTTCGAAAAAAAAAAAGGTCCTAATATTACCTCTGATTTGATGATGCGGAGCTTGAAAACCATACTCAATAAAAAACTTCATGCCTAAAAGCAGTCAATTCAAAAAGTTAATATCATCAATAACTGCAAAAAGTGTGGAAAATGTGAAAAATCCGAACTTAGGCATAAAATAATGTCTTTGGAAAATCATCTTATTGTGAAATAGGCAGCGCGGCAGAATTTGAACCAATGGTTGCAAACAATGACCCTCAGAGGAAGATGGGAATATGTCTTCGTACGCAAAGTTTTCTGCTGATTAGGGGGAAAAAAAAAAGACAAGACGTACTATCACCTCTACAAACGGTTTTTGTGAAAGCAAAAATGCTATGAATGCATCATATTTTGTGAGAGGAAACCGCGACTAGTACGAGACATAAACCAGGGCACGATTTTTGTTGTTGTTGCAATAAGCCAACATACATTCGCCTAAGAAACAAGTATATGGAGTTTAATCACGCCATATGCTGCCGAGCGAAGTGGCAATAATGACACAATTGACACAAAATAAATTTCAGGGCCACGTGTGGCCACCTTGCCATAAATAAAGCGACCTTTGGTGTCCCACAACACCACACTGATTTGTCCTGTTGTTTATTTTTTAATAAAAAGTTGAACCGAATTGTCATTGTTTAAGAAAATTGTCAGAAATGGATATTCTGCATGAAAGACTCGAGACTTCTCCAAGCATTTCACGTGTGCTTATTCAAACCGACACGCTAAACCATTCACATTCGGCCTTCAATTTCTGCGCACAACACCCACCTACATATCAACCCAGCAACTCATAGAAAAAAACTGTTTTGAGTTTAATTATTTCGGTTTTTCATAATCCCATACACTGGGCCATGGAAACAGCCAACACAGCCAGAAAACAATATGTTCTCACTAGACTTTGCAACTCATGTAATAACTTACTCCTAATCTGAACTTTTCTTGTATAACACAATTAACTCCGAGCTTTGGGGATGGGAAATATGCTTTGGAAGAATGACTTCAACCATGGGAAAACCTCAAATCCTTAAAAATTAAGGTATTGTTTGCCATGTGATGATTCCTGACGAACCTTAATCCATGAAGCCATTAATTACCACCAAAAGGCGTTTTATATTGGAATTAAAGGATGTTACACACGCTGAAGATGAGAGAAAAAGTATTTTATTTTTCCTTGTTCTCTTGCATAATGTGTGGGGGGAACCAGAAATGGTCATCCTTCTATGGCACACTCTGCTAAGAAAACGGGGAAAAACCTCGCATAAGAGTGAAGAACAGGCTGAAGAAGAACCAAGAGCCCCTCGACCCATCAAAAGCTCTCCATGAAGCAGGAAGACTCACGGAACCCCCACCAATATACATTCTTCTCGATCTCTCTCTCTCGCATCTCTCTCTCTCTGTCTACCTCTCTCTCCTCTTCTCTCTCTCTTCTCTCTATCTCTCTTCTCTTCTCTTCTCTCTCTCTCCTCTCTCTCCTCGCTCTCTCTTCAGCACTAGCCTCTGCTCTCTCTCTCACTTCTTCCTATCTCTCTATCACACTCTACACACTCTCTATCACACTACAATTAACACCCACACAAAAAAACACACAACCAAATAAAACACCACCCACACACACCATCACCACACAACACACACACACACACACTCAAACATCACACACCAATACACACCACACCAACAAATACATCGTCCCTACATTCACAAAACTTTCGTCCAACTATCACGTCACTAAACACACTTCTGGAGAACGGTTTTTAACAGACCCTTCACTCTGTAAATAGTATAACCTGTCTAACTAATTAACTCCCAAAACCACATCCATGAGCTCTTACAAACTTCCTAAGACAAAGGAGGGTTTCCTTGTGTTTTTAGATTATAAAAACCACATTTTAATATCATTAATGGTAAACTATATCGTATGTGTGCGTGTGTGTGTGTATTATCTTTGTACATAAAAAACCAGGGACATTACTTATTATAAACAACATTTATTGGATTTTCACAGCACCCCAGCATTAATTGGTTCTCCTTAGTTCCTTTCATAGTCACACTAATCGAGACCATCGTACATAGGAGTGACCTGAATAAATTCATAATATTATTATTTTTTTCCTGTCATTAATATACAAAATCATTTAAAATATACTGACTTCACTGCCCATGCACTTCATCAGATGGGAAAGTAAATATGAAAAGCCACTGAAACGCTGAATGGGACATCAGAGATCTCCAGATATCACAGTCATAATCACATGCATATAAATTTCAAGTATTATTTGAATATATAAAACAGAAGTGGTGTGTCTTCTACTTCTACATTAAATGTGTTTACAGCAGAATGTGTCACACATTTTTAGAGTCGCTTTCTCTGGATCTCATATTTGGAGTAGTTTACCATTTCTGACATTATTTCCTCACCCTGATGTCACTTGAAACCCATATGCTGTTATTATGTGGAAAATAATCAGCTCTTTTTCACACAATTCGGTGAAAAAAATAATATATAACTTTAGAAGACTTCAAATATAATGCACAAGTCATAGAACAAGTTTATGATACCTTTATGCGTTCTTCTTGGAGCAGTGAGCAATAATTGCACAAGAGTTTAATTTTGGGCTGCCTCTCCCCCCCCCCCGCGCTGGAAGCCTAATTCTTTAAATCAGCTACTGTAGTTCGCCTTTTTCTCGACTTAGGGCCAAGGTTAGAGCTGACGGTCTTGGCCTACCCGATGGGGTTCTGTACGATAAGAATGAGCATATGCGAAGTTGAGAGAGCTTGTGACTTCATTTGCGTAAAGACCCCAGATGCGTGCCAGACTGCATAACAACAAAAAAGCATTATAGCAGCTGCGAGTGTGCGGAACAGAGGAACGAAAAGAGACGGAGGTGGGTCAGAGAGTTGAAGAAGTGAGATTATGAACTGGTATTTACGGTGGAACGCCCAAACGCAATTTGTCATAGCTTTGAAAAGTGTATTAAAAAAAACGTCGTCTACAAAATGAAATTTGTTTCATTCCACAGAGATAGCACTGCAGGCTGATATCATTCACACCAGAAGTTAAACTTGGATACATCGGCTGGACTGCTTTTTATCACGCTCGGTTTGTGATATCATTATGCGGCACCCATTCACTGCAGAGCACCTCATTGCTGAGAACGCTGAGCATGCTATCAGTTCTCACAACTGCTTATGATGAAGAACAAAAACCTCATCCCTACATCTTGATAAGACGAGGGGAATATTTGGGTGGACCTGTTCCTGTAACGAAGATAAGATCAAAATGGTCAAACCGTCTCTCAGATCGGCTCCTCATAAGCCTTTTCAGTATCGCCGGAAACATGTAGCGGTGTGTGTGGTGTGTGCGAAATCTCAAGGAATAAGTAATAACTCATTGCAATAACCTAAACAGCGACAGAGGGATATTATATCAATACACAAATACTTTTCGAATTTACACCAACCCTGTACAAACAATATCCTAAAATCTCCTTCCAGCAGACAATCAGTGCTAAGACCCCATACAAATATGACAGTCACAATAATAACCTTACAATTACAGAATCCACCTACAACGTGAATGGCATACAAAATAGCAGAAAGGCAAGTCTCTTATCCTTTCAGACTATACAAAACAACATCGTATCTATTCTCACATCTATAATCTTTTTTCGGTTTCAAAGAAGAATTCTTAAATTGCATTTCTGTCGTATCGCAGGCTGCCCCCCTATAAAAATAGATTCCTGTGACAAAGGGATGTTTCAGTCGTATTTTCATGTGGTGTGTAATGGTCATATTTCACTGTCCTCCTTTAACAAGGTTCCGGCCGTCGTCTCTGAGGTCGTCTTCTCGTCGGTTGGACATTAAGCGCCACGGGTTTCTGGCTTCTGCCCGGGTCCAGGGGCAGGGCGAAAACGAGCAAGGCCAGACGTTCGGACGCCCCCCAGCATCCGTGATGAAGAGCTGACAGCACTCTGCAGCTCCAAGCCGCCTTCCTGCTCCTCCTGCATCATGACACTAAACAATGCATATGGGACTCAACCATTGTTACAGTGTTGATCACCACATGCACATCCTTCCTCACATCAGTACCAAAAAGCTAAAATTGCATTCTACAAAGGCTCCCATTACTGTACTGGCCACACCAGCCCCCCGCTTCACGGGCTCTCATGTGGAAATACTGAAGGATGGTTATTACAAATGCATTTCGATAATTTAAGTGCTGTACTTGAAGGTGTTAATGAGCTGATCAATGACATAAAGCACACACGAATAGCGCAGTTGCTATTTACTACGTCGTGATATTCTATATAGTTCATCTTATGTTTTCTGATTTCATGATATTTAGTCTAACGCTTAGTACCTTTGTTATTTTTATTAGTTTTTCCACTATATAGTTTAACGTCTAGTTGTAGTCTTAAACTATAGTTGTAGTTATTTTAGTAAAAACAACATAAAAACAATTTTTATAAATGACCGAATCGTGTTGCCTGGCAAGCAGCTGCCTGAAAGGAAAAGCATGTAGTTACTAACATGCAAATACAACGAAAAGCGAAATAAAACTTAAAGCAAAACAGAAAATATTTTAAAACAGAAAAACTAATAAAATATGACAAAAAAGTTTACCACATTAAGTATGACAACATCCAAACCACAAAATTTCAAAATAAATGGCTATGATACGTATATACAAAAAGGTTTTTTTTTATATTCTATTTCAGGAATATCGCTGTTTATTTGCAACGGATATTTTTTTTAATCTTAGTTTTATTTTTAGTTAATGGTAATACGACTGGAAGAACTCGGGAATGTCGGTTCATGTGACTTTTTGTCGTACGGATATGACTTACCTGTTGCTTTTTTATAGTAATTATATTAAACGTTGCTCTTTATGCTATTTCTTGCTAATCATTTATGTTCTAGCTTATGTACTAATCTTGCTATAAACTTTCCATTGTGTATTATAAATATTGGCTTCTATGACAAAATTCTTGTGATTTTTAAGTCACTTTCAAAAAATGTGTCTGCTTAATGACAAAATGTCCTTGCTTGCTTGACTTTTCACAACTGTTTCTCGTTTCACTCCTTATTACTTTTGTTTAGAGAAGTTAAGTTATAAATCAATGTTTACATAGTCAGAATATGGCAAATATTAATCAAATTTTTATGTGCAAAGAAATGTGCT
>JADLZN010010206.1:0-15597 GCA_018155175.1 Sinocyclocheilus anophthalmus | reverse complement strand
GTGCGTAATTGACCATGTAAGTGCCTTTGTTTGATGTTAAATATTATTTTGTATGATTTAAGTTTGGCCTAAATGTGTTTGTTCATGCTTGTTCTAGTTCCTGTTTAGGCATGTGCTTTAGTTAACGTGCAGTTGATGGAACATTATGGTTGCCTTGTACCTTATTTAGCACTATTAATGGTAAACTAAAACTCTGTATATTTGTTCCCCTTGATAGAAACCACACGCACACACGCACATCTACAGGTACCAAAATTCCTTGGATGTACAATAAACTTTCATATACCTGGTTTGACTGGACTGGACCTGTTCTTACCGACAGCCCCACTGGCTTCAAGCTAGCTACCCAAACAGCTGCCAGTTCTCCTTAGACATCCTCCGTTTCATGGTCCTTCGAGCCAGAGCCCATTGATGATCAGTGGATATGTCTAGTCACTCCCTGCCCTCGTTATCACAGCATGGGCGCCCACGCCGCCAAGCTCAGCCCCCTGCACGTTATGATGATTTCATCCTGCAATATCGTCAGCAGCCGCTATCTACAGCAGAAATACAACAACCTCTTCATTCTGCAGATATGCCCGGTACTGGTCCTCAGTATCAACCCTGGAGAAAGGAGGAGTCTGAGGATGATTCAGAGGAGCCCGAACTGCCTATGGAGGGAGGCACTCAGGAGGAAATTTCACGTTCTCACTCACCTGTCTTATCTGAGAGAGTGTCAACCCCTGATGCTGAAGACCCATATGCTTCAATAGCTCCTGTTCCTGATGCTCAGACTGCACTCATACAACAGCTGATAGAGGAAGTAAGAAATCAGGGTAGATTAATCCAGCAGTGTATACTTAAGAGCAGTCCCTCTCCTCTTCAACTACAGCAGCAGCAGCTTTCTTTGCCTCCTGTAAGACCCTCTCCTCTTACCCAGCCTGGGCCGCAGCTCACACATTCCCCTAGTCATGGTCAGTGGCCTGTCACCTCAAGTACCAGCCTCGTATAACCCCATGTACCCTGCTTATACTCTGCCAAGTCAACCCTTGCCTGGTGCTATGTCTTACTCTGCTTAGCAAGCAAGCAATGTGCAGCCTCCGTACCTGACATCTGCTTCTCCTATAAGTCAGCTAGTTCCTTCTACTGGCCCCCTGCAGTCAAATTATAGGAGGGTAGAAGGTCCTTCTTTCCCTGATCTCACTAGGGAGGATGAAAGCCAGTACTTGATGCTAAAGATGGCCCTATCCAATTTGTTAGATCCTGGAGAGTCAGAGCAGTATAAATACCACGTCCTATTGAATCATCTGAAGGTCGACCAGGCGAGAAGACTTGCATTGGCTTATGTTTATGCCCCGGATCCTTACACAAGCTATACGGGCCCTAGATGAGCGTTATGGTCAACCTAGACAACTTGCTTTGAAGGAGCTCCAAGCTATAATGGAGATGCCTGTTATCTGCATAGGCGATGGTAGAGGCCTGGACCAATTTTCCTTGAGAGTTCAGGCATTAGTGGGCCTCCTCCAGTCCATGGGCTCTGAAGGTCTCGCGGAACTTACCTGTGGTTCACATGTTGAGCGGCTTCTTGAGAAGCTTCCCCATGAGCAGTTCTGCCAGTTTAAGAGATGCATGAGTTTGAGGAGATCAGGGCCTCTTTCCTATAACCTCCTAGATTTTTCCAACTGGCTACAACAAGAAGCCCATTGTCAGCCTAGAAGGGAAAGAACACCACAGCCCATACGGCAGAGGCTGCCACCTCCTCACCCATTAAAGAGTACAACCATACTCCATGGTGCCAAAACTGCCCCTCATATGACCACCTCTAAAGCCCGAGTTGCCCCACTTAAAGTTAGTCAGCCTCTCCCCAACACCTTATCTGAATGCTGTCCAGTGTGCGCCTATTGCAACTCTACAGAACATCATATCAGTAAATGTGGTGATTTCCTCCAGCTCACCAAAGACCAGAGAACTGACTGGATCAAGGAACAGAGACGTTGTTGGCGATGTGCACGAGATCACTTTGCAACTCAATGTGACCTGAAGGGACGCTGCAGCCAGTGCAACGGGAAACACCTACACATCCTATGCAACATTAACCAAAGGCAAGTGCAGAATCTATATCTCGATCATCCTAGTGATTGCAATAAAGTACTACTGAAGGTAGTTGAAGTGACCCTGCAAAATGGAAACAAGTCCTTAGACACTTATGCCTTACTGGATGATGGGTCTGAAAGAACAATCCTGCTGCACCCTGCTGCCCAAACACTTGAGTTAAAGGGAAAATCTGAGAGCCTGAAGCTGAGAACTGTGAGACAGGATGTTCAGACTCTTAATGGCGCTACGGTGTCCTTCACCCTCATTCCTAAAGCGCATCCAACTAAGTCCTATGTCATCAGTCAAGCTTTCACTGCTGACGAGTTATCCTTGTCCGAACATTCTTACCCTGTGAAATCTCTCCAGCGACGCTACCCTCATCTCCATCAGCTTCCTCTCAAACAACTTAGTCAAACCCCTACTTCTCTTGGGGGCCGATCAAACACACCTGATTACCCCAACACAACCAGTGAAATTGGGCCCTCCTGGAGCCCCTGTTGCAATTAAAACCCGACTCGGCTGGACATTGCAGGGTCCTGCAAGGGATCTCACCAACTCTTCCTCCACTCATTTTCACTATCTCCTTTAAATGCCCACCGGATGACATCGACCACAATGTACAAAAGCTGTGGCAGCTGGATGCACTACCTCAGAGAAGCACGAAAGCAGTGGTTCGATCTAAACAGGATCAAGAGGCAATGCACCAGCTTGAGACCAAAACCATCAGAACACATGTTGATGGCATCCTCCGATATGCCGCACCTCTCCTGCGGGTAGAACCCTGGCCCCCTCTGAAGGCCCCAAGGAGGCAGTAATGTCCCGTCTTCGCAGCTGTGAAAGGCGACTCCTTCAAAACCCACAACAAGAGAAAACCTATAACAGAGAGATCCGGAAACTAATTGATGCTGGATATGTCAACAAGTTGTCCTCATCTGGAGTAAAGGATGTCCCTGAATCCTGGTACATACCCCACCACATTGTGCATCACAACAGTAAGGACCACATTGTGTTTGATTGTTCCTTCTACCGAAATCAATGTCTGAATTCACAGTTACTTCCTGGACCAATCCTTGGGCCTTCCCTACTTGGGGTTCTGTTCCGTTTTAGGCAGCATAAAACTGCAATCAGTGGAGACATTTAAATCAATGTTTCACCAGGTGCGCCTGTTACCTCAGGATAAACCTCTCCTGCGATTCCTCTGGCGTGACCTGGACTGCAAAGCGCCTCCAACTGTGTATGAATGGCAAGTTCTCCCCTTTGGCACGACCTCAAGCCCTTGCTGTGCTAGTTACATCCTTCAAAGGATCATCAAAGATGCACAGGCAGATGAGCACATTACCCATTCCATACACACTTGCTTCTACGTGGATAACTGTTTGCAAAGTCTACCCACGCCAGAGGAAGCCAAAGACCTCCTTCACAGTCTGCGCACTACCCTCTCCTCTGGTGGCTTTGAAATCAGACAATGGGCCAGTAATGATCCTCAAGTCATCAGTGACCTACCTCCTGAAGCCAGGTCAGAACAAATAGAGCTCTGGCTATCACACCATCCTTCTCTTGATCCCTCAGAGTCTACACTAGGCCTCCTCTGGAACTGCCTCACAGACAACCTCAGATATAGGCACAGAGCCATTGAACCTACAACCACAACTATGCGTCATCTTTACAGAGTCCTTGCTAGCCAGTACGATCCTCTCGGCTATATTCTTCCTTACACCACAAGAGCCAAAGTTATTGTCCAGAATTTATGGGGTAAGACACGGGACTGGGATGATCCAAATCTCCCTCATAATCTCCTGGAAGCCTGGCTTTCATGGGAAAGCGAACTCCCTGCTCTCGCCACCATCACTTTGCCTCGCTGCCTCACACCTCAATCAATAAACTCCTCCTCAGCCACCCATGACCTTCACATCTTCTGTGACGCATCAGAGCAGTTCTATGGTGCGGTTGCTTATGTGTACAGAAGATTATCAGCAGGTGTACGTGTCCTTCCTCATGGCAAGATCTCGCATTGCTCCCAAAAAACAGCTATCCATTCCACGACTTGAATTATGTGCAGCTCTCATAGGAGCTCAGCTATCTAGTCTCCTCCTAACAGAGCTTACCCTCTATATCAGGAAGACTACTCTGTGGACTGACTCTACGACTGTTCTCCATTGGCTTCTCTCTGATTCTTGTCGCTACAAGGTCTTTGTCGGAACCAGGGTAGCAGAGATTCAGGAGCTCACTAAAGGCCAGGGATGGCATTATGTGGATTCACAGAACAACCCAGCGGATGACTTAACCAGGGGAAAACT
Organism: Sinocyclocheilus anophthalmus; assembly: GCA_018155175.1. Classification (NCBI taxonomy): domain Eukaryota; kingdom Metazoa; phylum Chordata; class Actinopteri; order Cypriniformes; family Cyprinidae; genus Sinocyclocheilus; species Sinocyclocheilus anophthalmus. Next base: position 11,227 of record JADLZN010010206.1, on the reverse strand, counting down.
GCTGTCTGATCTTGGCAGACCCTGCAGGTGGAACCAAGGACCTGCCTTCCTGTTTCAACCCCTTGAACTGTGGCCCACTAACCCTAATATCGATCAATCTGATGACCTTGTAGAGCTACGCAAGCCGAATTTCTGTGGTGCTGTATCCCTCAATCCATACCTCTCCATCCCTGACCCCAGTCAATTTACCACCTTCCAAGACCTCCTTGACTGTATGGCTACTAGGTGCGTGCACCTTGATCTACTCGGCCACATGAATACAGATTCCTTCTTGATGGCACTCCGGCGTTTCATTGCTCGTAGAGGTAAACCATTTGAACTTCTCTCTGACAGAGGTACCAACTTCATTGGAGGCAATAAAGAGCTACTGGAATCCTATAAATCCTTAACCCCTGACCTTCAAGCAAGCAGAAGATTTTCTTCCAATTTAATCCTCCACACGCACCCCACTTTGGTGGAACCTGGGAGCGCGAAATACGCTCCATCAAAATTGCCCTGGAGACCACCCTTGGTGCTCAAACTGTAAGCGAAGAGGTACTACGCACAGTCATGATTGAAATCGAAAGCATTCTAAATTCCAAGCCCTGAGGCTATGTGTCATCTGACATTGCTGATCCTGACCCCGTGACCCCCTAACTTGCTGCTGATGGGGCGGCATGATGCTTCCCTTCCTCTCGTAACATATCCGGACTCTGAGCTGCACAGTCGCCGTCAATGGCGTCATAGTCAAATCCTTTCTGATCATTTTTGGGCTCATTTCATCAGAAATTACCTCCCCTCACTTCAGTCCAGACAGAAGTGGCGCACCGACAATCCTAACCTGCAACCTAGCACTGTAGTCTTGATTCTTGATCCTCAACTTCCCCGATCTCAGTGGTCAGTGGGCAAAGTCATCTCCCTCCATCCCAGCAAGGATGGCCGTTGTAGGGTTGCTGATGTCCAAGTCAAGGACAGGAAATACACAAGGCCCATTGCCCACCTTGTTCCTCTCCCAGCCCTACCTGATCCTCCGTAAATTGTCAAATTTGCACTACAAATTTGGGGGCGGCTGTTGTAAAGTTTTTGTGTCCCTGAGCTGCACCCTCAAAGCAGTGCCACACCCCCCTTAGCCTGTTCAGTTCCCTGTTAGCCCAAGCTCCACCCACCCAATCTCAAGCCAATCAGGACTGTCTCACAGACTTTATTAGCTGCACCTGAGTCCACAGCTTGGGCTTTTGTTGCATGTGGTTGTACTGTGCAGAGGACTGAGTTTTACTACTTTCATTCTGTTTTTCCTGCGTGTGCGTAATATACCATGTAAGTGCCTTTGTTTGATGCTTAAATATTATTTTGTATGATTTAAGTTTGGCCTAAATGTGTTTGTTCATGCTTGTTCTAGTTCCTGTTTAGGCATGTGCTTTAGGTATTTAATGTGCAGTTGATGGAACGTTGTGGTTGTCTTGTACCTTATTTAGCACTATTAATGGTAAACTAAAACTCTGTATATTTGTTCCCTTTGATAGAAACCACATGCACATCTACATGCACAAAACTCATTGGATGTACAATAAACTTTCCTATACCTGGTTTGACTAGCCTGGACCTGTTCTTACTGACAGCCTCACTGGCTTCAAGCTAGCTACCTAAACAGCTGCCAGTTCTCCTTAGACATCCTCCGTTTCACCTTTAATTACTTTAGAATGGACAGTTTTTTTTCTAAATGTTCCCCTTCCACGTAGGCCGCCATGTTGCACCACCATGTTCCTACGGTAGCCCACAGCAGACAAACAAACACTGGCTCTAGATAGGACCACTCACTTTTTCTCGTCGGCCACTGTAGTTCTACTACAGCTTGGAAAAGGAGAGGTAAGGGGAGCTGGCTGCAATCTACAACCTCACTACGAGATACCACTAAATACTACAGACTGGACATTTAAAGAACAGAATTCAATGATTGAGCTTAACTGCTAGTAAATTAATATTTCCATGTCTTTTTTTGTGGTGAAGGATCCATACAGTAGCTTGAATTTTTCTACTTATTATATTATATAATTGTCGAAGTAATAGTGAAAGCAAATTCAGTTAAAACAACAGCGAACCAGTGTTTGCATTTTTAAATAAAAACCCCTTTTAATCCAACTTCATGTGCACTTCCTGCAGGGAAACTGGAATATACAATAAACCCAACATAAATGTGGCATAACATCTGATGGTGACATGTATCTTGCTGGTCTTTGGTGGCAGATGTCACCAACTGTTGTAATCCATATGTAATCAGCATACTATCTTTGGCTGCTCTTCCAACTTAAAATCTCAGATAGTACTGGTAAAGGATATTTGCTGTTTCTTCTATCCTGTCATGCTTACCACCAGCTGCCCATTCCTTCAAGAGCTGAACAATCCAGCCACTGTGACACTTCATCTGTTCAATGTAACTCTGTTTTTAGTTCAGCTAGCCTTGCAGTCTCATCCTGGAGTCTCTGACATGTCTGATAAACAGTGTTATACAATAATCATGATTAAAACCTTGTATGATTAACAACAGGCTAAGTGCACACAATAAAAGGATACACAAAACAATTAACACAAGACTTACCTTAACATTTCTTGTGGAAAGTGCCTGATGAAGAGAGAGACTTTTTGTGGTTCCACCCCATCGCATGCAATGTAAGCATGTCCACCCGTGCTGTTGAAAGCAAATTAATGAGGTTATGATGCTCAATCTGGAAAAAAAAAAAATTGCAAGAATGTTGCAAACACTCTCATCACCAGCTTTGGACATATATTTGCTCGTCAGGGCACAATGTGAGAGGTAGCTGTTCACTTGATCCATCTCCTCACCGGAGGTTGTCCCTACTCCTACCACTCCATTAGTAAAGGGTGGAAGAAATTCAATTCAATTCAATTTATATAGCCCAATATCACAAATCACAGTTTGCCTCAAAGGGCTTTACAATCTGTAAAGATATTATTAAATGATTATGCAAAAAGGCTAAAAAGTACAGTGTAGCCCTTAACTTAAATTTCATATTATAAATGTGCTTGTAAACGTTACAAATGTATATATGATGCAAAAATATTATACATACCTCAGACTTAGTAGCATTGACTTGAGCATGCCTTACACTGAAGAAAGGTTTCATTGTAGTCAGCTCATGAAGAGCAGGAAGGACACTAGCAGCTTTCTCCAAGTAAGGCCAATATTTGCAAGCCACATCCAGTGGAAAGAATTTAAAGGAGCTTTATGAAAGAATTTTCAAGAATGAATCAAATTTTATTGTCAATGTGTGAACAGCATGTAACAAAACTTAAAAAATTAGATGAAGCCTGTAGACTAATTTTTAGGACTCAGGGAGGTTTTGCTGGGAAAATCCAAGGGAAACTATCATAGTGTAATTTTAATGAACCTCATCTGTTGATATTACTATGTGTATGAGCAATAAGTTGCTGGCCACAGCTCACTTAACGGCTGATAACAAGGCTTTCTGAATTCTACATAGAGCATTTTATATGCTGATTTAAATATCAGCATTTTCAGGAGTTAATCTTTACTGTTGACAGTGAAATAGCTTGAGCCATCCTCTTGAGTTGGACTACTAGGTGGTATGACAATACAGTTTCACAGGACTGATTAATTTTTGACACGCTGATAAAGAAACATAAAAAAGTAAAGCGTAGACATGCTTGATGGTATTAAAGTAAACACAGTCAGGTTGTGTTTAAGTGACATAAGAAATAGAGAATATGGATCAAGATATGTTTTATATTAGATTGTCTATAATGTTAGGGTTTAAAGAAATGTTGTTTTATAAGGTGTTCAAGGAGGGAAGCACATATTGGTGTTTGTATCAACTCCAGTATTGCTAAATGTACGGCACTAAAAATTATTGCTTGTAAATATTGTTTGTATTTTTGTATTTTCAAATGACAAATTACTTGTATTTTAATTAAATACATTTATCACACAAGTATTTTGTATTTTCAATTTGATTACATTTGGTGAGCAAGTATTTGTAACAAAATACTTTTTGATGTATTTTGTACCCATCTCTGTTTTGGATACGAATAAAACGTCAGGTGAAACAAAGACTATTTTGTATCTTTGAATTTAAATGTAGATTTATTCACACCAGTCAGGATGTAAATCATGCATTGGCATAATCATGTAATGTTTCCAAAGCTTCCAAGCAATGATTCATAAATTCTGCCGAACATTTTGCATCTTTCAACAGACATCACTATGTACCACTAAATGTCAAAATCATGGAGACAACTTGATATATGCTTATAAGGTAAAATGCCAAAATAACTCCTGAAAATACAAAAGATCTTAATTAGATTCCCAACATATTTAAGGCAACCTCTTTTTCATGACAAAGTCTGTGACGTAGAAACAGTATATGCACACTTAACACTATAATTTGCTTTTGCTCAGTCTCTAAATGAGCTAATGTAGTGTTCAGATTGTATTCAAAATGCAAAAGTTTTAAAGGTTGCCCTGCAGAAGAAATCATTTGCAAAGAATTGTGCAGAACACCTGAATTGAATTTTTATTTATTTAAAATATTTTTAATTGTTATTTTTATACTAATCCATTACACAATTGAGTACAAATTCAGATACATCACATAATTTATTTGTCTTGTTAAACATATTGTATATATTAATATGATATAGACCAGAGTTTGCAGGAATTGTTTTGGTTTCTCTTTTATCAGCCTCTGCTTTTTCACACTTGTCTGGGCAGGAGTTGCAGATTTGGTTGACAGAATTACATGTATTTCTTTCACTCTTGTGTCTGTTTGGCTGGAAATTTGAGCTGCTGGAATTTAAAAGTGCCTCAGAGTGTCATGGGAGGGTATTCAGCATTCATCTGCAGCATATGAAAGCTTCCATTTCATGGTTTAAGTATTTGTGTAACATCGTAAAGTTGCTTCACTGCATCAGAAAATGCGCTGACCAAGACTTTATAATGATTTAAAATAGAGTAACACAACATGTACAATTTAGAAAAGTGACACTAGTTGACTACACCCTCAACTATGTGCACTGATTTGTAAACCGCAAGATACCATTAAAACATAAAAACTGCCATATGAATGAGTTGTTATCTGAGCGAGGGGATGGGTGTGTGCGTGTGTCCTATGTGAATCACAGTAAGGGTGTGGAGACTTCTTCCGTCTTGACTTGAACAGCAAAAGAAGGAAGGAAGTTTCCAATGTTCCATTCAGAGAAGACTGACATGTTCATGTTTAAATATATGCACTTTTTGGTCATGTAATTTCCATACTTCCATTTGTGGTAACTTAACAAAATAAAACAATACAGATATGAATATATATGAAATATTGATTTGTGCTATTATTTAATTAAATAAGACCGTATCATACAAATGAAACCAGATCAGCTAAGAAAGAAATCTTTTTCCAATGGACAATGATCATTTATACATGTTAGCAGTCATAATACAAAAATATCTGACCACAGAATCATGATTGACCGATCAGAATCATTAACTTGTGGGACCTGACTACAGTTTTCCACAGACTATTTACCTGCCTAAACCCCAGTGTTACATTACATTTTTACAGCTCACACCGTAAGAATAAAAAATAATAATTAAAAAAAAACTAAGAAAACAAAATTCAATCTAATGTTTCACCATTTATGCCTGACTCCGAAGAACCATCTGCACTAGCTTTAGCCTGGATGTTTGTGTGGCCTGTGTAGGGATGTAGTATGTATGTAGATATATATATTATATATATATATCTATATATATATCTATATATTTTTTTTTTTTTTTATCTTTTACCCGATGTACTGTTTCTTTCAGTCAGTTAATGGTTCTGAACAACAACAAAAGAAAATGAAGAAAGAAGAAAAACATTTTCAAATTAAATTCTTTCCTTGAAGGGCCGTGGTCATTGTTTGCCCCCGCATCTGTTACAAAAGCTAGCTATGCCGACAACAAACACTCTGATATCTCTAACAAACACCAACACAGAATGCTGAGTCAGCAAACCAAAACGAAAATGCAAGTGCCCACTTTATGTCCAAACTTCACTGGTTAAAAGACAAGGCAATGCCACTGGACTCTCATTCTAATCTTAGCATCATTATGGAGAATTCAGATTTTAAGGGTGTGTTCTTCAAGTAATTACCCAAACATGATAAAAAAACAAAAAATCACAAAGGCCACAGCCGTTCTGAGCCACCTCACCTGTTGAGTCATTGCTGTGACACACTGATGATTGCAGCATGACTAATACAGGCAAATGCTCATAGGACCATTAGAGAGGAACGAGCATATCGGGCATTCATGGATAAAGAACATTATAACACTTTATCAGTGAAAATGTATCATTCTTCCTTACAGTTATCGAGGGAGATAAGAAAGATTCTGCCATCTGAGAAGGGAGTTTGATTTTTAAGTGTTAAAGATGCGTGTTGCATCAGTTCTGTTATTTTTTTGTTTTTTGCTGATGTGCGTAAAACTTTGTTACAGGACTAGATGTCTTGCACAGCTGTAGGTTTACCCTACTAAAAGCCTGGCTTGAAATCAGTATCAGCTTATTTTATCAGTTGTGTTCAAGCTGTACTTGAGCTGAAAAGTCTCACAACTAGGACAGAGCTCCAAGGTTTGATGCCAAATTGATCCAGATTGAAGCTGTGGCTTACAGTATGAAAATCAAATTTAATTTTTACATTTTCTGTAGACAATATTAGTAGCATCTAACCATGCAAAATTCACTGCCAGGGCATTGCTATACAGCTGCTAACGTGTTCTGAGTACTTGTAGTTACTATTTATTTATACATGGGTAAATTTCAATAGTTAGTTCACTCTCTGAAAAAAGGTACAAAAACTGGAGTGATACACTTTCAAAAGGTACACCTTTGTAGTTTATTTACATCTAAAATGTGCATATTATTACCTTAAAGGTACATATCAATACCTAAATGGTACATAATATTAGTATCTTTTTAAAAGGTATCGCCCCAGTAGCACATTTGTTTTATTTACTACAATAATTACAACTATAATAACAGGTATGTAAGTAATAATAATAGCTTAGTATATATAATAAATAAGTAATCATACTTAAAGGGGTCATATGATGCCATTTAAAATTTTCCTTTCTCTTTGGAGTGTTTCAAGCTGTTCGTGCATAGATAAGATCCCCAAAGTTGCGAAGACTAAAGTCTCAAACCCAAAGACATATTCTTCATAAAAGTTACAAGACTGTCCACGCCCTCCTAAAACGCCTCGTTAAACACGCCCCCACGTCTACGTCAATGTGTGGGAAGATTTGCATAAAACCACCGCCCAAATGTCTTCACACAAAAGAAAGAAGGTGTAACTTTTATTCTCGCTGTAGTATTGTTGTTGCCGCAACCTCCATGTCGTGAAGGCACTGTGTGTTTCATTGTGAAAGCGAAACTACTTTGGCTGGCCTTTCAAAAGAGGACGATATCGCTTCGTCATGCTAGAGCTGATCCGTGCTGGTCGCTGAGGGATAATACATCAACTTTGTGCTGTGAATCGCCGGATCAGCTTTCACCGTGAACGAAGCAGAGTCCATCCCGGGGTCATCACATGTGGTTTGCCACAAGCCCTCCGGACGCTCCATCGTCGAATCCGCCGGCCGCACCGTTCTCAAGGCCTCGTCGATCCTGATCCTGGGAGAGTAGACTACAATGTGTTTGTGCACAAAGGCTGTTTCTATAAAGTTGGTCAGTTCCAACTTTGCAAGGACAGTCTGGCGCTTCGGACTCACACCCTGCAAGTAACTTTTTTATATTTAAATAATTTGCCAAAGATGATTCAAACGCGAGTTTTGAACAGCGTAGAGTAGTGCTTGTTGTTTGTCATTGCTCCGATCACAAATGCAGACATGGTTTTATGTGTTCGTGGCGCATACGCACGCGTAAAAGACACAGTAAGTATTAAGCTAATGTCACACTTGGCGTTTTTTTGACAAGAAAAAGTGAAAGGGCATTTTAGGTAAAAAAAAAGATGGCAGAGTTTCGTAACAAAAAAAAAATAAAAAAGCCCAGCGAGGGCATCGTTTGTTGCTTATGAACAGCTCAACAGTAGCCTAGCGCTTGTGTGGTGCAAAAAATTCAATAAAGAGGAAAGTGCTTTGGTGACGGACAATAAAGAGGAAATGGCTTTTTGAAGTGAATGGGAAGAGCGTTTACAACAGTTTGGGGTACGGGGAAGGAAACAGTATGGTGCTTAAAACAATTTAGTCCAGGAGCTCCGGTTGGATGATGCACGGTTTGCGGCATATTTTAGACTAAACATTAATATTATACTAAATATTTTGTGCTCATCATATAACTTCTTGTGCTCCGAAACTAGTACGATCAGTTTATCTACCGGCACCTTCTCTATTTTTTCTTGTTCTTGTTGTTATGGAAACGACAGATCTCGCTACTCACTCGTCATTGGTCAGCTGTCAAAAAGGCACTTGAAGCTTTTAGGGCGTTGTTTTCAGACAAGTTATTTTATTCAACTTGAAAAAGCCGTCTGAGCTGCGAAATAGACGCCGGCGGTGGTGTTTAAAAAATCGCCCACCGCCTTACTCCTAGGATTATATGTAAAACAGGACACTGGCACCTTCAAAAAAGACGCAAGTGTGAACAGCCCCAAGTCATTATAATCAGTAATTATTAGGGGTGGAACTCCTAGACTCCTTTGTTGTCTGGCGAAGACAGGATTCAGAATCAGCACATGGTCATTGTCTAGTGGGCTTTGTTTTCAAGTGCACAACTCGCAATTCGCTGTTCTTCTGCTGGCGGGCGGTTATCAAACAGCATTGCATTGCTGTGGGCACCCCCTTCTGGAATGGGGGTGAATTGCCTCTATTCGTTGTAAGGCCTCATGCACCGAAAAGAGATGTCTGTACCGTGATGGTTCGGTACGAATACATGTATCGTTCCACCCCTAGTAATTATGTCCCCACTGGATGCAACAAAGTCCTCGTTTATTATGGGTTTTAATGTTTTTGAATCATCGCCGGACACGACGTCACAGTATGGTAAGGGGCGTAACTTTTCCGTCACACGCTTACACATTACATCAAATACACAACAATGTTCTTTTTAGCAACATCATATGGACCCTTTAAGGACGCTACATGATTTGAGTATCATTCAGTTGACAAATATTAAAAAAAAAGAAACCGTACTCTAAGCGGGAATTTTACCACAACACCACTTTCAGCTCTAAAAATAGAAAAGTAAGTGTGTGGCCTAATCATTTTACACAACAAGGGGGTTTTGGGCCTGAACTGCTAACTTTGAAAAAAGTGTTTACAAAGTGCAAGTTTTTGAAACACGATACAGTCTCTTCTCTGTGTAAACTACAAAAAATGGAAAATTTGCAATCAAATGTTCAGTTTATAAGCGTTGTGTGCGGAGTGAAGTGTTTCTTTACCCACAAAGTGACATCGCCAACTATGGCCTGGCAGAATTGAAGAGATGATGCTGACCCCTGCGAGGACCCCTGATGATGCCAGCTTGAATCGACATGCACAACTGCCAAAATTTCTTTATATTGTAATCAATATGATCACACTTGTAATAATCGCTTTAATGTTAGCTAACTGTATGATTCTACTATCTTGCACTGCTCATTTGTGAAATGAACATTACTTGGACACATTCACTTCTGATAAAAGATCACTCTAAATTGTAGTGTAGACACATGCATTTTCTGTAAAGCTGCTTTGAAAACAAGGTGCATTGTGAAAAGCGTTAAATAAATTTGAATTGAAAACCGAATACCGTGTTTTAAGTCTTTCTGCAGATCTGTGTGAACAGCGATCGTTTTGACAACGTTGTCATCTGTATGCAAAACCTTTTGAAAATGCAAAGAAAAACTTTGTTTTTAGTACATTGTGGTCATGTACATGTACCCTAATGAAAAAGAAACATTGAATGCAAGATAAAAACCACTACTTCAATGAAAACGCGGCAAATGTTTCAGTCACATGTAATCTTGCTCACTATGCTTTGAAAAGTCACATGTAACCAAAAAACATTTGCCTTTTTTTTAAAGGGGTCATATGATGCTGCTAAAAAGAACATTATTTTGTGTATTTGGTGTAATGAAATGTGTTTATGCGGTTTAAGGTTAAAAAAACACATTATTTTCCAAATACTGTACATTATTGTTTCTCCTCTATACCCCGCTTTTTTGAACGCGTCGTTTTTTACAAAGCTCATCGTTCTGAAATGTGAGGTGTGCTGTGATTGGCCAGCTGTGCAGTGCGTTGTGATTGGCCGACTACCTCAAGCGTGAGAACGGAAATGTGACGCCCCTCACCATACTGTGAGCCGTGTTCCGGCCGGAGCGACGAGACAAAAAAAATAATTAAAACCCATTATAAACGAGGCATTTGTTGCATCCAGTGGGGACATAATTACTGATAATAATGACTTATACTGTCTTTTTACGCATTGCATCGCGCCGCGTAAACATAAAACTCTGTCTGCATTTGTGATCAGAGAAATTACAAACTACAAGCGCTACTCTACACTGCCCAAAAAACTCGCGTTTGAATCGTCAGTGGCAAATCCTTTAAATGAAAACGTACTTACAGACTGAGTCAGAACTGCCGACATTTTAGGCTAACATTACTCTCCCAGGATCAGTAAACAGTCCTCCATAAAATGTGCCGGCACACATCTGGATATTTGGGTTGAAGTGTTCTGGAACAGGGTTTGTAAATACAACTTAACCACTGATCATTTGTAGGCGTGTCCTCTTTTGGAGACCAAACAAAAGTAGTTCGCTTTAAACATGACAAAACACAGTGACCTAGCGTGAGCCGAAGCCCCGGCTTAGCGTGCGCTGAGGCCGGCGGATCCGACGACATGAGCGGCAACCACATGTGACGGCCACGGGCTGGACTCCGCTTCGTCCACGTGAAAGCCGATCCGGCGATCCACAGCACAGATCAGCTCCAGGCATGACAAAGAGGATATCGTCCTCTTTTGGAAGACCAAACAACAAAGTAGTTTCGCTTTCACAACGAAGAACACAGTGTCTTCACGACATGGCTGCAGTGTTAACAATACTACAGTGAGAATAAAAGTGACGCCTTCTTTCTTTGAGTGAACATTCGGGCGCCATTATGCAAATCTTCCCACATAGTGAAATAGACATGTGGGGGCGTGTTAGAACAAGCCGTTTTAGGTAGGCATGATTGACTCTTAACTTTTATAAAGAATAAAAA
>JADLZN010010205.1:0-30196 GCA_018155175.1 Sinocyclocheilus anophthalmus | reverse complement strand
AAAGTGGTATTAAACAGAGGGTGGTATGGCAGTCATTTCTTTATTCCACTGTCTTTATCAGTCCTTCCATTGTTGGCTGACTTTTGTGGGTCCCGGCCCACACAACACACTCCTCCTCTGATTACACTAGAGAGAAAACTAGGTTTTGTGCATTGGTTAGACTATGTGAGGAGAGCTCTGAATACACACAATCTTGTTGCATATAAAGTGTCTGGCACTGAAAACTAACAGATCACAGTCTGTTTCCACCAGTGTTGGGAAAGCTACTCCGAAACTGTAGCTTTCCAAGTTACTCTTAATTTACCTGATTGAAAAAGTATAGATACACAAAAAACGAATAAGAAAAAGCTTAAGTACTTCGTAATTGTGTTGTAATTTTGTTGTAATACATCCTGATGCAAGAAATTTTGAATTTGTAATCAGTGCGGGAATTGATGTTATGGTTGCTACTGAGGATGGAGAAGAAGATCACTGAATAAAGGCTTAGATTTGGGTCTGTTCCTCACACAAATCATCATAGGATCATGAAAATTTGCATTAAGCCACAACTGCAATTTTTCTTTGAATACCATGTAGTTGTGTTTCTGATGTTTGTGATGCCACTTATGGTCTTACGTGATATTTGCAGTTGCAGCATCTTAAGAAAACTTCATTTGTGCCCCATGGCAAACAATGAACTTTCAGAAATTGTACAAGTATCGATTCCAGAAAAGTCACATGAAATGAGGAATCAAAGTTTTGTTTTATCAAATTTTATCAACGGAACAATAACCAGAGAGAAAAAGATGACATGATGTTAATGAAAGCTTTGTCACAATGCTAAAGATCTGAAATAGAGACACCTTCTGTACAAAATCTGATGAATAAAAAAGAGAAATGAGCCCCATGACCCCAACCAATCTTTGAATATTTCATGGATTCCAGTGGTTACCCAGATAAAATGGCAGAAATCAATGTTGATTCAATGCTAAATCAAGGACTTTTGTTATTTAGGTAGGCAGTAATTTTCTAACAATTTTGGGGAAGCCTATTTGAAACTGTAGTCTAGGCTGGGCATGGCCCACAGGTTAGATAGACTGAGTCTGGGAGAAGAGGTAGTTCACCTGACTAGATCTTCCTAATGTAGCCTCTTCCACACATTATGAATGACCTTCAGGTAATGGCAATGTGTGTTTGTGACCTGGCCTTATATAGTGAATTTCCTATAGTCTACTATATATGGAATATAGGGAGTGATTTTGGACACAGCTCTACAAAACAACATTACACTGAACACCACCTGGCTAAAGTTAATTTGAGTTTGAGAGCCCTCTAGAGGATTAGGTGACTTTTCAAACTGTTTACTATTTATCAATACTCACAATGTTCCACAAATCATTGTTTTCTATTACACTTCTAGCCATAATAGCTGTAATAGGAGCAATAATGGCTAAGCATTTGGGCGTCCCCATTGAAAAGGCAGGCCTTTTGGAAATAGGTCATATCAGATTGCCATGGGCACTGAGCTTTGCTCTGGAGTCACTAAAGTGTTTAGGCAGTCTCTGTAGTCAGCAAACCACAACACCAGAAACAGAAAAAGGGGGACCAGAAGTCTAGTGTTAAGGCAAATGATAGTGTGGCCTTCTTAAGGATGTCACCCAAAAATAAATAAAAAGACCATGATTTATCCGCCCTCAAGCCATCCTAGGTGTATATGAACTTCTTCTTTCAGACGAATCCAGTCAGAGTTATATAAAAAATTGTCCTAACCCCCGGTTTATAATGGCAGTGAATGGGTGTTGAGATTTTGAAGTCCAATAAAGTGAATCCATCCATCATAAAAAAGTGCTACACATGGCTCCGGGGGTTAATAAAAGCGAATCAATGCATTTGTGTAAGAAAAATAACCATATTTAAAACTGTATAAAACAGAATATCTAGCGTCTGCTAACTTGTGGTTGCACGCAACACGAAGGTGAGTGGTGGTTCCCGCGGATGATTTGTATTCATCGGGAAAAGAAGAGAAGAAATTAGAAATTCATATACTGCCTACACCTCCTAGGATGGCTTGAGGGTTAGTAAATCATGGAGTAATTTTCATTTTAGGGTGAATGGTGTGCTGGTCGTTGAACTATCCTTTAAGAAGCAAGAAAAGGTAACATTGTTTAACAGAAATCGTGTATCAAAAACAAACAAACATCAAAATCAATGATAACCACAGACTTGTAGATTTACTATCATACAGTATATCCACTATAGGAAAAGGCTAGTTGCCCGTTTTCGTTTTGAAGACCAAGGTATGGACATCCCATTGAATGTTGTTCAGATCATTCAGATCAAATAGAGAAGAGAATGGATGGGTGAGGCACAAATGGTTTCAATAAATAGGCTTAAAGACACAAAGTCATGTTTTGGCAGCTTTCAAGACTGCAGTCTAATAGCTGTGGTACGAAAAGCAGAGATGTGGATCATATTTGGAGGATGTGTATTATATACGCAGGTCTTATTAAAATGTTGCTAGTAAATTTTGAGTGATTTTTACCCTGCATGACCACAATAAACTCAAGATGAAAGACTAATCCCATGGAAAACAACAGAACTAATATCGATTGAAACCAGTGTAGTCCTGCCAATGAAGGGAAATACATATTTATATCTATCTTGCTTACTTCCTAATTCAATCTTAATATAAGGGCTGCTCATGGTTCAAAATAATCATAAAATATTATATTATGTGCTATTATACAGTGTGAATGAAAGTAGTTGTTTTCCTGGGCTAACCTTCTTCTGTAATCCGGTGGAAGATAAGACATTTATGGTGAAAAACAAACTAGTTTTGTACTCTATTATCATCTATCTATCTATCTATCTATCTATCTATCTGATCTTGATCTATCTATCTATCTTCTATTATTTTATCTCATTTATTATCTATCCTATCGTCACTGTCTGTCTGTGTATTGAGGAAGGAGAGGGGAAAAAAAAAGAAACAAGAAGCTAATGGCACATTTGAAGATTTTGCTATATTGCTGGGTTGGGGTTTGGGGAATATGGTCAAAAGGTTTGAAATAGTATTTACTATGAGTCATGTCACATCGGGTTATTAGTATAATCTCCCCAAATTACCAAATTAAGTGAATCTCTACAAAACGTGTGGGTCACTCCCGTATTTAAATACAAAAAATCAATTAAAATTAACAAAGAAAGAGAAAGTAAAAGAAGGTTGTGTTTTTTTAAAGATTTATTTTTTTAGGATTGTTGTTAGCAGAGTACATAAGGTGCGTCTCAAAAATTAGATAAATTAGACTGTCGGGGGAAAAAAAGTTCATTTATTTCAGTAAATTCAACTCAAATTGTGAAACTTGTGTATTAAAATAAATTAAATGCACACAGACTGAAATAGTTTAAGTATTTGGTTCTTTTAATATTGATGATTTTGGCTCACATTTAACAAAAAAAAAACAATTCACTATCTCAACAAATTAGAAAATGGTGACATGCCAACAGCTAATCAACTCAAACACCTGCAAAGGTTTCCTGAGCCTTCAAGATGGTCTCTTAGTTTGGTTCACTAGGCTACACGATCATTGGGAAGACTGCTGATCTGACAGTTGTTTAGAAGACAATCATTGACACCCTTCACGAAGGGGTAAGCCACACACATTCATTGCCAAAAAAGCTGGCTGTTAACAGAGTGCTGTATCCAAGCATGTTAACAGAAAGTTAGTGAGTGGAAGGAAAATTGAAGAAAAATAAATTTGTTTGTGGAAGAAAAAGATGTACAACCAAACGAGAGAACCGCAGCCTTATGAGGAATTGTCAAGCAAAATCGATCAAGAATTTGAGTGAATATTGAGTGGGTGAAATTCAAAAAATGAAGGATCCTGAGGTCTGGGGCGGTCAAGGCATTCAAAGGCAACCACACACAGACGTGTAAGGAATGGCTACAGTTGTCTATTCCTCTTGTTAAGCCACTCCTGAACCAAAGACAACATCAGAGGCGTCTTACCTGAGCTAAGGAGAAAAAGAACTGGACTGTTACCCAGTGGTCCAAATTCTTCTTTTCAGATTAGAGCAAGTTTTGTATTTAATTTGGAAAACAAGGTCCTAGAGTCTGGAGGAAGGGTTGGAGAAACCAGCTCAAAGCTCTAGCCCAAGTTGCTTGCAACAAGAGGACAGATGATACGATTAAAGTTTCTGGTCTTTGTGTTTTTGGAAAACCCCAAAGAGTCACTGCACAACGGTTACCAAGACAAACCATGATAATATTTTGAACCAAGCACTTCATGCTTCCTTCTGCTGACTAACTTTTTGAAGATGCTGATTTCATTTTTTCAGCAGGATTTGGCACCTGCCCCCACTGCCAAAAGCACCAAAAGCTGGTATGTTATTTAAAATGTTTTTTTGTTAATGACCAGGGTTGGTGGTTAGGCTTGACTGCCAGCAAAACGCACCCAGACCTGAAACAATAGAGAATATATGGGGCACAGAGGTCAAGAGGGAAAAATCGAGAGAAGAAAACCCCCCCCAGGACCAAATAATGCACAGATCAGAGTGGAGGCCACATGTCACCACCAGAAACCTGAGGCTTCATACCACGCAGCAACACCCCCCAGGTGCCACAACATGATCACCTCCATGCCATGCCGAATCTTATTTGACTCGGCAGTAATGTACTTTGAGTAAGTACTTAGAGTAATTTTTAAAGCAAAAAGGAAAAGGAGCCCCTACCAAGTATTGTACATGTACAGTAAATGAACATACTATCCAGAAGGCCAACAATTCACTAAAATGTTTTTTATTGATCTTATGAAGTATTCTAATTAGTTGGTGGATGATACTGGGATATTGGGGGGGAGGTTATTTTGTTACAGTGTGAGCCAAATCGATCACAATTTTATTAAAAGAACCAAAAAGCACTTAAACCCGCTCCTGCAAAATACTTCAGTCTGTGTGCATTGAATATATTTACTACACGAGTTTCACAACTTTTCCACGACATTCTAATTTATTGACATGCTGCCACCGTAACTTGCCTCACCAATGGATCCATCTGCAGTGAATGGGGGTGCGTCGAACTATGCTGTGTCCAAACAAGCTGATTAAAAACACACAATAATCGACAAGTAATTCCACATACTCCAGTCAGTCAGTAACACAAAATATGAGTCTCCCTTATTGATCTTCAACCGTGAAATTAGTTGAACTAGTAGACAGAAAATATGGCACATATCAAGACAACCTTTTCCTGTTTGCAAGCGAAAACAGTCCAAAACAGCTCTCAACAAATGACTAAAAATGTATTCATAGTGGATTACTTGTGGTTTTGTAAGATGTATTTAAATAGCATGACCATTATGCAACAACCATGTTCATTCCTACTACACAATCTGTTCCCACACTTAAAGACAGTAAGCAAGCATGTGTTCAGGCCTGGAGAGACAGACAGAGATAGAGGGGAACAGAGAGAAATGTATACTCTTGAACTGGCTCTAGAAAGGGGTGGTGTGCTGTTGGTGTGTAGTAGATGGCTGAACAAAGAAACAAAAATCAAGATGGCCTTGGACAACTTCAAAGGAGACATTTGCAAAAGAGGAATTCAACTGTGAATTTTCACAATAGCTTTACTATTATTTTGGCAGATGTAGACTGAGACTGAAACAAATACTATTGAATTTCAAAGGTTATGCAAGATACCTAGGGTTTCTCAGTTTTATGCCAAAGAAAGCATCATATCGTCTATGAGATCTGGGATACACCAAACAAACACTTTGCATGTTTGATATGGATTTAACAAGCTAATAATCACATTCAAATGCTGTTAAAAGCTCAAGTGTTTACCAAGGACAAGCTATAAAAGAAATGTGAAGGTCAGTAGAAAGAAAGAAAGAAAGACATTTATAGCATCGTATTTCGAATATGTATTCTGATGGAAACTGGGTTGGAGCGAATCAATATTTTAAGAGTCCTGAGACTGTTGTTATGCTTGTGCTGCAGGACAGAATCAAGTATTTAATGCATCCAAAAGAAATAGTCTCTATGTGTCAAAATTGATTTCACATGCCTAACCAGTACTATACTGGGTTATATGATTTACAAACAGAAATAAAGTACAAATTTAGAAAAATCTTCTTTTTAGTTTACAGTAATGTACTTACAGTGGAAGTCTATGTGTACAGATGTTCCAGAATAAACATTAATAGGAACAAACTTTTTATTTTGATGTCAATTGAGCATTCTACAATATAAGCAAACTTTAATAGTCATTAGAGTATTAGTAGACCGTCTGCATGCTTAACATCTGCCAATACTTTATTTATTTTGATGGTCCCCCAAAATACATTCTACTCACTGTAAGTAACTTTGCAAGTATATTTCAGTTTATTCCACTAACCCTAGCCATAACCTAACAGTCTATACATCACATGACATTTTAAAAGTCATTGAATTTAAACCTCTTAATTTTTTTAACTATGGAACCAATATGCTTTCTAAGAACTCTGCACTTTGTAAACTAGAATAACAATTTAATAATCATAATTTTTCCTCATAGTGGAAACTAGGGATATGCACCAAGCCTTATTCAAACTCTATGAAACGTAAACTCTACGAATGAAAATGAACACAGCTTGATCAAATAGTCCGCTTGTTATTTCTGATATGCACCAGCAAGTGTGTGGAGTTGTCACAGCAACCAGATACATTGCACGCTGATTTCCTATGAAGGCTGTACTGAAAAGGTCACTAGAAGCATAGAAATATTTAAGTAGAAGACTCATATTCGACATCCTCAGCATCAGTGACCTCAAATGTCGTCTTTGATTTGTTTTGCACCCAGATCATAACTTTAATCTAGCTATACACTGATTTAGGCTACCATTATGAAATAAAAGGCTTGGATACAATTTTCCTTATTGGGACCCCAAACAAGAGTGTTTTACAACAGCCACATACAGTGCTTATCAAGTGAACATCTGCACCAGCTGGAGAGCAGCCTAGTCTGCTGTGCAGTGAAGCCTGGAGTCTTCTAGCTGGAGGCAGTGCCTCCTCTTCTGGTGCGTGAAGAGCTTTTAACGGCAGATGAGACTGGTCTGTGCAAGTCTGAGTGAAATATCTCTGATTTCATAAATCAGAGGAAAATCTGTGATGCTTAAATCCCACATCAGTGGTTCTCAGCTGGTGGGATATGGGCCACTGTTCTGATGTTGGAAAATAAAAAATGCTAAATGCAACTAATCACATGCTCATGATAAGAAACAGATAAATAGGCTCACAAACTATGCAATGTGTTGTAAACAGGGAACAGCACAGTTGAAACGGCATGTAAACTCCTATTATAATAAATGAAGGTGCCTATATGCTACGGTGACCGAGAGAGCTCAACGCGCTGCAAACAATTAAGAAGGGGAAAAACTGAGCGCATAATTGAAAAAAAAAAAAAATAAAAAACACACACAAATATTACGGAGCCCCAATAAATCTTCATCAGGTTGTCAACATACGCGTGACAAATCCAACAACACAAGCAAATGAAGAAAGGCAGACGAAAAAAGAAAAAGAGAAGAAGAAGAAGAACGAGCTGCAAACCTCCAACAACTTAAGCGAAATGAAGCAACGCCGAGAAGCTGCAAATCCTCACAAAAACACATGCAAATGAAGAAACGGGGAGAAGGATCGGATAGTAACAGCAGAACTTTCACGAACATTCCCCGAGGTTGTACCTCCTGACAAACGACATTGCCAAATGAAGAAATACGCTAACAAGCTTTCTTATTACGTGCAGGAGCAGCATATCATCGCTACTAACGATTCTCATAAAAGCCAAAACTAAATATTCACCCCCGTCTACATACTTACTCTTAGCACGAAACCAATCCCTAATAACCCTCCTGATTGGGCGCATACGATTAGGTGCAGTGCAGCTAAGTGTCCGTGGATGTCTCCGTTGTCGGTGACACTGAGAAGGTGGAGGGTTTTTTTGTTGTTATTTGAAACACCCTGATCTTGCATGATTCCTGTGCTTTTAGGTATATAGCCTAAATATCATAGGGACCGAAATTAACCCTCAAGAGGTACACTGTGAACTGTTTATAAAATGGCTAAACTTATGTCTTACGCAACTTTGAGTCTCACCTAGCATCAAATGCAAGTAATTTCAGGGTTAATGAAATCCGCAATGCTTCATTAATTGTTAAAAACAGGTCAAAATAAATTGCAGATTGACAATAAGAATAATATTGAAAATTATTATTACTCAGGGCCTTTAGTAGGATTAATGAAAAGAGAATAGGGGACAATGCGGAATACAAAAATAAACGTGCAAACTTGATGGATCTTTATTTTTTAAAACGCCGGTGTGACATCACTAAAAAATTACTAACACATTGTTTGTCCATGATTTCGTTCAAAAATATGGAGAAACAGCGATCGATGGCGTGTACGCTGCTTGAAGTGCAAGGCACTTGATAGCAAAAGAAGCCACTGCCACGTAGTTTGTCGTTGGAGATTGAGAGATTCTTGAAGCCGCCTCATTCTTTCAATCCTCCGCTCTTCTACGTACTACGTCGTACCCATTCCACATGTGTACGCTATTGAAACAACAAATAACCAAATTGCTCTATGACTCACACGTCCTCCACTCTGTTGTAATGTTGTTCCTCTTGTTTCTGTTGTTAAAAGCCATGCACAAAAATGACGTCGTGTCGGACCGGGCTACTTCACTTTCTTAGTACACCACTGTCGGTCTGGGGCCGGGGGGAAAATTGCAACCCTTTAAATGGTACTGGGAAGTAGTTCGCGCAAAATCGTCCCAGTACATTTAGTTCTGGAACTAAAGCGTGCGAAAGGCCTTCTATAGGAGGGGGTAAAACGGTTACGTGAAAGAGAAGAAAAATAATAGTATGTCCGATACCTCAGTATCACTAAAAGAGTAGGACCAAGCAAATCCCGGGATGGCCAACTGCTTCAGCCCAAATATGAAGTGCAATCGAAACAGGATCTTTTCAACCCAGGATGAGCCACTATCTTGATTTCTCTGATTTGCTGCAGAACACTTGTGTGTGAAGCAGGGATTCTTGCAAGGAAAGGGTTGACGGCGGCGGAATGCGCGGGGGCGGCGGGCATGGGCACAATGGGCAGGGGGGGGCATCCTTCATCGGTCCATCGGGGCAGGGGCGGGACAGGAGGTGCATGGGCTCTCGGGGGGCCGGCAGGGGGGCGGGGGACCTGGGGCAGTGCGGCGGCATATTTGTGGAAAGAAATGAGACGAAACCAAGGCCATTTTGTGAAAAAAAAAGGAAAGTGAAACAAAAAATATATAAAATAAGATAATTTGTTATCTCGTATAATACAGAAATCAAATAACATTATGCTATTTAAAATTATGTTTAGCGAACAGCAAAAATATACACAGACTGGTGTGAGCACTGAGGAGGGCAGGTCCAGCAAGCATCTGGGAAATAAATTGGTTCCATGGATGAGGATAGGCAACTAGGGGCAGAACCCCTCCAATCACTCCACTTTACCTTGTTGTTCATATGCGACATACTTGCTGTGGTCTGTCACTCTCACTGAGAGCCCAGAGCCAGCGAGCCCGCATCTAGAAATAAGGCCAAAAGGAATGTGAATTGCGGAGGAGAGTTGGTAAAGTTTGTTGTGATGGCTTATGTTAATGCAAGGAGCCCGAATTCAGAAGCTTCAAAAGAGTCATGTAAATAAGTGTCATGAAGCTTCTGAGAGTAAGCTTCAATGATGAATTGTATGCACAGAAGAAGCCAGCAGGGGACAAACGGATCAAATCACCTTTGGTGTTGTTCTAAAAAACACCAACAAACCAACAACCACCAAGGATTGAACAGCGTGAGGCAACGTAAACTAATGACCTTTGAATTTATCTGGTTTGGGTGAGCAACATCTTGATTCCCCCCAAGTAGAAAGGTTAGAATGTATGTTGCATTTATATATGTAGAGTACCTGAAGAGAAATTACAAATTTTCCCTGTTTGTGACGGAGACACTTACTGAAACGATTTTCAATAAATCAATTAATGTTATGTGAATTTGGAATGCCGCCTTTATCTTTAAACAGAAATTGTAATTGATATTATTAAAGGGACCTCCCAATCGCCATGGAAGCCAAATGGAGGTAAAGAGCTTGCTAAGCCCAGATGGTTTCGCACGGTGTGTTCCCACACTCACTGTTTTCAAGGGTGTGCGGGTTCAGGGGGTTGTCAATCATGTCTTCCTCATCCTTGGCCCCCTCAATGATGTCCCCACTGAGAGAAAAGCGAGATTGTGAAGCAACAAAAACAGCCAAAGGTGAAGGCCAGAATGCACAACGCCTCAGTCACAAAGGAGGGCTGGGTCATCCACAGATCTCAATCTAAGTCTTAAAGGAAATGAAAAGCACAAGGCAAAATAAAAATAAGGAAATAATTAATTATTGGTCGAAGCATCTTATTCATTAGTGATTGTGAGTATAAGTGTTGGGTATAGCAATGCGGTTCAATTATGGTGGTAATCTTCATTTTTAAAGGTATACCAAACAGTAGTTCAAGATGGTACTACTTTAGATTTAAGTAGAGGCATTGCAGTCACAGTCTCTCTGTATGAAATACATAGTCGTCGTGTGGGGAACAGAGCGCCAGAACTTGAGTTGTTAATGACGTGTTTGAAAGTATTAGTATATGTTTACTAATCCCGAATCCAATAGCCAGTGCGCATTTCTCATTCAAACACACCTCACAAGAAACACGACATGTCACAATCTGTGGCAAGAGCCAGTGAACGTTTGATTTTACTGCCATAAAACCTGTTGTAAAACTTCCTGAAGCAGGATTTTTTAAAATTGTAATGAGCACATCAGCATGGGTTTTGGAATGCCTTTTGTTTCCCACAGCAAACAGAGTAAATATTACATGATAAGTAATGGTTAAACAATTGCAGAAATATTATTCATTTTAAGGGTTTAAAGTGTAGTCTTGTTTAACATTATGTATTCTTCTAAACGAGTTGTAAATGTGAGATGGAAGGACCTAAACAGGACCAAAAAATAACATTCTTGTTTGGTCCCCTAAAGGTCCTGCAAACATTACGGGTATGTAGTGTAGAGACCTAGAAGGAACATCCTATAGTAATGGTCCCTTGAACATTCCCAGCACATCCTGAATGCTCCTGAATGTCCATAAAATAACGTCCCCCAACCCTTTAAAGAACTCCATATCATGTCCGTCTCTGAACATTCTGGAAACGTTACTAGGCGACATCCTTGACACCTTGAAATTCCGAGAACGTAAAGTTTCTAGGGGGGTAGGACAATGACATTTTACATTCTCTCTTCTTTTACATGGGTTTTCCAGGACTGCCAAACGAGTTATCAGTTTTTCAGGACGTGTGGGAGCACTGTCAGTAACAACATTTTAAAATATGAATGTGTCTGTTGTAGAAATTTGTCATTAGTCATATATCGTGGCATGTACTGGTTGGTCCAAGATGGTTTGTGCTTGTTTTATGCTATGCTAAAAACCACATTTTTTGTATGTTTTCTCCTTTTTTCATTTGTCTTTTTATGTAATCAAACCCTTTAGCCAAAAATATTGGTCAACAATGCAGCAATGGCTTTCTGGTGAAGCTGGTTGACCAAGGAAGTCTCTGTGATGAAGGAAGTATTTTATTTCAACAGTTTTTCAATAAAAGCATTTGCTACTCTAAATGACTACTTACAAAACCCATCAAAAAGTAGAAATTATGAAAGGGACAGTTTACCACAAAATGAAAATCCTGTCATCATTTACTCACCCTCAAGTCGTTCCAAACCTGTAAGTTTCTT
The DNA here is from genome assembly GCA_018155175.1 of Sinocyclocheilus anophthalmus. Lineage (NCBI taxonomy): Eukaryota > Metazoa > Chordata > Actinopteri > Cypriniformes > Cyprinidae > Sinocyclocheilus > Sinocyclocheilus anophthalmus. The sequence continues at coordinate 18,391 of JADLZN010010205.1, read as the reverse complement.
TATTCTGTTTTAAACACAAATAATACATTTTGAAGAATGTGGTAAGGCTGGCGCCCACACCACTACACTCTTAAAAATAAAGTTTCTTCACGATGCCATAGAAGAACCTTTGTCTAAATGGTTCCATAAAGAACCTTAAACATCTGAAGAACCTTTCTGTCGTAACAAAAGGTTCGTTGTGGCGAAGTAAAGGTTCTGGAGAGTATAAACGTTAAGAAAGATGATGGTTCTTAAGAACCTTTGACTGAAGGTTCTTTTGGAATAAAAAGGTTCTTTCTATGGCATTGCTTGAAGAGAAGCAACATTTTGAAGCATCTTTTTTTAAATTGTAATAATATTTCACATTATAGGGTTAGTTTACCCAAAAATGAAAATTATGTCATAATTACTCAACCTAGTGTGTCGAAACCCGTCGACCTTCGGTAATCTTCGGAACAAATTAAGATTTTTGAGAAATATGAGGGCTTCTGACCCTCCATCGACGCCAGTGTGACAACATACCCTATGGAACGATATTCCGGACTATTTTCAAATAGAATAGCAAATTGTATTTCCAATTGCGTTTTCAATTTGTGGACGCATAAATTGTGACATAATCAAAATGCAATTGCAAATCCTGCATTAGAGTTTGCATTTTAGCTTTCGCGAATGCACAGTGACTGCCAAAAAGCAAAGTCCATTTGCAACTGTATTACCCATGTCTTAGGAGTTACAAGCCTGTCATATTTAAATAGCAATATCAATTACCAGTCTGCTTTTTCACTCTCACTGCATCGCGCATGTAACCTGCCAAAACTCAAATGGAATCCCAATTTCTTTTGCATTTGAATTTCCGATGTCTACATGGAAAGCTGCCAATCAATGTGCGGGGGCGGGGCTATACTAGGGGGCGTATTTGTGTTGGGAGGTGACGTCACTCACAGACAACCGTGCAGAATGCTCTGATCAATGGAGATAATCAGTAAAGGCTCCGCTAAAGGCAGCTACAAATCAGTTTCGTACCTGTGTGAACGAACAAACAGTGCAACCTTCTTGGCACAATACACAATTCTGTCTTTTTTTACCCCAAATGTAGCGATTATCCCCTGCTAACAGCGGGAGCCACAACGGTAAGCACAATAGGTCAATATTCACTATAAACCAAACGCTTTTCACCTGTCTCAGAATCTCACTGTTTACACTCACTTACACTTAATAGAGAGCATGTCACACCTGCCTCAAGACCTTTTACCATTTGCACTGCACTTGATGCACTTAAGCAAACAAACAGAGGAAATCTACATGTATTTACCTATTTGCAACCTATATCTTATTCCTTTCTAATAGCCTATGTGCACCTGCCTCAATATCTCTCAGTCTGTTTACGATCCGATAGCATGTGACAAAACAGAAAATGCTGCTACTCTTACTCTGCCTGCCCCAGATGACACTTCACCAGTCAGATCTAGGTGCAGCTGTCACAGAACACACCACAGCCAAGGCTAGATAACATTAAAAATCACGTGCATCAAACGCGGTGTCCAGTGGCTGTAAATAGTGAGAGATCTTGAGGCAGGCGCAACGCTTTGGTGCCACGTACAGGACGCAAACTCCATAACGGATTAAAACCGTTGAATAAAATATAAAGTAAGGTGGAAAATAAAAGTATAGATTAGTTTGTTTGCTTAAGTGCATCAAACGGTTTTGAAAAGGCTTGAGAAGGGTGGCCCGCTTCTAATTACGTAAAAAGGGTAAGTGAGAGTAAAACAGGAGAGATGCTGCGACAGGGGAGAAAGCGTTTTGGTTAATAGTGAATATTGACCTATTGTGCGTACCGTTGTGGCTCCCGCTGTTAGCAGGGGATAATCCCTGCATTTGGGGTAAAAAAGACATAATTATGTATTGTGCCAAGAAGATTGCACTGTCTGTTCGTTCACACAGGTACGGAACTGATTGGTAGCTGCCTTTAGCGGTGCCTTTACCGATTACCTCCATTGTTCAAAGCATTCGGCGCAATTGTCTGTGAGTGACGTCACCACCCATAACAAACACGCCCATAGTATAGTCCCACCCCTGACAATGACTGATAGGTTTCCGTATAAGGCATCGGAAATTTAAATGCTAAAGGAATTGTGATTCCATTTGAGTTTTGGCAGGTTAAATGCGCGACAAAGCGAGAGTGAAAAAGCAGACGTGGTATTTAATATTGCTATTTAAATATGACAGCTCGTAACTCCTAAGACACGGGAAATACAGCTGCAAATTGACTTTGCTTTTTCATTTGAAATTTGACAGTCACTGTGCGTTCGCGAAAGCGAAAAAGCAAACGCTAATGCAGGATTTGCAATTGCATTTGGATTATGTCACAATATATGCGTCCACATATTGAAAACGCAATTGAAAATACAAATTGCTATTCTATTTGAAAATTGTCCGAAATATCGTTCCATAAACCAACGTTCAAGGTACAGAAAGACAACGATGATCGACAAAGTATCCGTGTGCTGGTATATCAGGCGGGTTAAACTGTAAGTTACTAAGCTACGGAATACTTTTGCACAAAGAAAAACACAGAATGAACGAATTATTCACATTTTCTTCCATATGCTCACTGGGGCCGCGTCGTTCACAACAATCTGTGGACTCCAGATCCGGCAGTGATGACGTCAATACCAACTGATGTCACATGGACTACTTTGTAGATCATCTTGGTACTTTTCTGTGCCTTGAACGTGGTAGTTACCTTGCTGACTATGGGAGGGTCAGAGAGCTCTCAGATTTCATCAAAAATATTTTTAATTGTGTTCCGAAGATGAACGAAGGACTAACAGGATTGGAACAACATGAGGGTGAGTAAAAATGACAGAAATTTCATTTTTGGGTGAAATAAAACCTGTTTAACCACAACTTTTTAAAACCATGTGAGACCACAGACATGAAGACAGTTTCAACTGACTTTTAGCCTTATAATCCTCTCATCGGGCACCTAGATGATTCGACCAGACAGGGAGACCACACACTTGCTGATTGTAGGAATGATTTCTCAGTGACACGAGATCTCATGGAGACTCGTGAGATCAAATGTGACTAGAGAAGAAAAACAAATAGAATACAATCAACATTGTCAGCTGGCTCTCCCAGCGCTCGTTCTGTTTCACAGTGAAAAACAAAGTATAAAAAAAAGAATATGGGTGATGTTCTCTTCATCAGCTACACTACTTTGGTGGCATGTTTGGTAGGGATCCGCTCTGCCTCAATCATCATTTTGTCTACCCGCGGGTTATCTCGGTAAGAGAGGCAGCTTACATCACGAGTAGGAATATCAAATATGTTGAGTTGGGGAGACGTTCAGTCTTGATTGGGAGAAGCAAGTTAAATAATATAAGGAACCACAAATAGAAGGATGTTTGGGGCAAAAAAAAATAGTTGAATCCAGGCTTTAAATCTGGCTTAAATCAGGCCAGCCTAACCAACAGTTTACTGTTAGCAAATTACGTCCCCCCCCCCCCCCCCCCGATACTAGAGGAAAACTTCATGCAAGTCCAATGGATTAACGGCAACCTGTATGGTACCAACATTCCTCAAAATATACTTCTTTTGTTCAACAGTAACTATCCCTTAACTGCAGTGCCTTCATAGAGTTTAATCAGGTAGGGTGTCAAAAGGTCTTGGTTGGACAAACAGTGTCGAGGGATGAGGCCAGTATGGCAAGAGAAAGGAAAGTCAGAGCTCATCTCTCTGTTCTGTTTAACTATAAAACGGTCCAATTCAAATAGCCTAGAAGAGACAACACAGCTGGCCCTAGCTCATCAGGCAATGTCCCCTGCTGATTGATGACCTTTCCGTCGCAACAGGAGCTGCCAGGAAGATGTGCAATTTGCTAAGAGAACCTTTAGCACAGTGTCCTTAGCACATTCAACATGCAACTGTTGTCTAAATGTGCAATTACAGGGCAAAGGTGGGTACAGCACTAATGATATACCTGCTAGAAAATCCATTTTAGGCTAACTGAATTGTAATAAAATATCTCAAGGTGATCTCATTAAAACTTTTAGGTATTTGTATGGAAAGATGTTCAAGTAAACATACATTTTTGTACATTTGACACTAAAACATACATTAATAAAATATTGACACAACCTGTTTTTTTTTTTCATTTGATTTTTTTCAAATGGAAAACAAGAATTAAGCTTGATTTCTTCTATACCGTTCATTTTAATTCTGTCGTTAATTCTTTCCAAACAGGAAATGTTCAAAACATACGTAGACTGATATATTTTAACCAAATGTAGTTAAAAGTCTGTAGTTAAAAGTTTGGAAGTCTTTTGTATGCAAACCCCAGCAGTTTAATTGTACACGAATGGGAAATTGTCTTAAAAATAAGATTGTCTACATGATGGGAGACTCCACCACAAGGCAGTGGTTTGAGTATTTATAAAGAAAAGTGCCAGGCAAGTCGTTCAGTGACATAAATTACTTTGATTTGGGGGTGGGTACTTTTTTCTCTCTCTAAAAAACTCGTCATTAGGTTGAAGCAATAGGAATTGATAGCAGAAAGTGTATAATAATTCATGCTCTCTCTGATAGCAATACTGGTCTGTGTGGTTATGATGTGATTTGTAGAATGTATGTATGTATTGTATGATGTATGTATGTGTGGTATAATATGTTCTGATAGGTCAGATATATATATGTATGTAGTGTATGTCTGTGTGGGTGTATGTGTATGTGTAATTTATGTATGTATGTATGTATATATATATTACACCTGCGTGTACTGTTAGGCTAACCGAGACTTGTCATTTTCACTTATATATTGTTGCTCTTTTGTTAGTTTTGACTGCTTGTATTGTCCTCATTTGTAAGCTGCTTTGGATAAAAGCATCTGCAAAATGAATAAATAATAAAATAAAATAAAACTTATACAATTAGCAATCAAAGAGAGTGTCAATCAAGGTATTTGGCCATTTTTTTTTTTTTTTTTTTTTTTTTTTTAAATATCCACAGCTTAAACAGGTTTAAAATTGCACTCAGTAAGGTTTCTTCATTGCAAAACCCGCCTCAATACAGCAAATGGCTAAGGCCAGATTTGTTGCAGATGCTACTTTGTTGATTATTTGTTATTGATAATGCATGAGCAACCCAATAGAATCAGATGCTTTGAGGACTGTCATTAAAGGGACTAGTTCACAAAAAATAGAAATTCTGTCATCACCTTATTCATGTATTCTACTGTCCAAACCCAAGTAAGGCACAGGTCTTTATGCTAGTGAAACATGAAGCTGTGATGGGTGTTTCGAGAAACTTAAAACTGGGGAATCGTGCGGGTGAATAATACAATAGAGGGGGCTGACATATGCAAGGTAAAATCAACTTGTAAAGCTGTTTACCGAAAACTATAGAGTAAGCAATGCGTCTAATGTTTTACCTGTCTTTTTTAGCATAAAACAGAATGGACTCCACACTATAGTTTGGGTGGATCCACCCTGGGTGGAATGTGGAACAAAGTTGGAAACTGGCAATCGGTTGAGAGATAGATTGGAGAAAAACGTTTTATGACAGCTGGTCATTTGGAGTTCCTAATCCCATTTATATCAATGGCCAGGTTCTTAAGCAGACGGTGAGTTCAAGATTCAACTGAGAAGCTTAGGCTGAGAAAACTCTGAAACCCAAGTCGGCTAAACCGAAATTCTAGGGATGAATCAGATCGAAAACAGTCGCTTAGACTGATGAGGGTATTGAGAAGATGAGTTGAGTGTATCCTAAGGATGATTCACAAATTATCAGTCCTCCATCTGATAGCAGTGACTTCAATGATATGCTACTAGATTAAGGCGGTATGTGAAGGTCTATATAACTGTGTATAATGAGATAGGAGGGTAGATTACTAAAATGCGTCTACGCTTCATTGCTCATTGTAGTAATTATTAGTGCAAGTGCCGGCGAACACTCTTGAAACAGCACCGAAAATAAAAAACCTAATGTGCACAGGCTTATTAAGCTGGTAATAATAATAATATAATAATAATAATAAATGTTTATTGTTGGAACAATGGTGGCTGTTTAATTGTAACTAGAGTCAGATTTTGAAAAAAGGAGAATGACACATGGACATCAGCAGCCAACATCAATCATGCCATTCTGCATTGTGTAACAAAATTACAGCTGTTTTTATCTTTTTCCTCCTTAGCATGGCATTAATTTTGAAAGCATCCCTTGTCTGCAAAATGAACAGCAGGTAACTTCGGTTTTGCTGTCATCGACAGTAACAGCAAACAGACTAATATCACAGGGGAATGAACATCACTGCTTACAAAAAAAAAAAGAGAAAAAAAAGAAGAAAGACGAAATTCAGATTGCTGCACACCTTCGCTTGATCCTGGTCTTGTTCTAGGCCCCCAAGAAGGATGCTGACATGAGGTGTGTTTGTCCAATGTTGCAGAATCCAGTTCAAATAAAGTCCACACGAACTCAACTAATAGGCCATAGAGGGCATTCTCAAAGGTAACATTACCGGAGTACTGTTGCCAAATTTTTAAAAGGTGCATGTGTATACAAATTGTATGTACTGTAAAGACACTGTGCAATAAAGTTTTTGATTCTGGACCGCTTCTTCCATGTCTGCATTGGCCAGTGTAATGCTGATAATCTTTGTTTGGGCTACACAAAAGCACATCATACCAAACTTCATAGCCTTGGATATTAGTTATGCCCAGCTTCACAATACAGCCTTTATCTAGGTATCAGATCATTGAAAGTCACTGCATCAGATGGAGAACTGAGTCTGGGAATCACCCATTAGCATAATTGTTCCAGCCCAATCTTCATTTTACTGACCATATGGAACCCTAGAAAATGAATTGGGAACTGCCATGATAGCTGTCTAAAAACTTAATTCCCAATCCGATTGCCGAATCTTGAGTTCTTGCTACTCCAGTGTGCTCCGCAACATCATTCCTCTGAAATTTGAAGGAGATTCTTTCAATTCATTCATTCAAATTCAAGTTTATTTGTATGCGCTTTTCACTATACGATCGTTGCAAAGCAACTTTACAGCAAATTAAGTTCTGTCATGTTCTGATTGGTAGTCTCAGTCATGTGTCGTGTTCCCCATTGGTTTGTTCATGTCATGTGACCCTCTTGTCTGCTATAAGTAGCTTCATGTTCCCATTGTACCCTCGTCGTGTATTGAATGTATTTAACACGCTGTTGGTGAGTCTAGTCTGTTTATGTCAAATCTGCTCATGCTATGTACGTTCAAGTAAGTCAAGTCAAGTAAAGTCAAGTCTGTTCATGTCAAGTCATGGGTTATTGTTTGGATCACACTGTAAATGAACTGCACTTGGGTTCTCACTACGCTCTCCTTCAGTGGATGACTCGTTACAGAATACACGACCAACAAAATGAACCCAGCAGATCGTCTAGTTCGCCTCCGTCAAGGTAATCGATCAATTGAGGAATATGTGGCAGATTTTTGTGAACTTTGTCACAAGTGGATTTATGATACAATTCGTTAAGGACTTTCTTTCTGTCTATGGCTTGAGCAAATGTATCTAGTTTAATTGCCACGTGCACTAACCCGCTCACACTAGTCGGAACGTATCTATGTAGCACAACCATAAGTGACTGTTGCACTAGACGCAAAAAATGATACTACCTGTTTATAGCGCTAGGCATAATCTCAAAATTACGCATTTACTGTGTGGGGTGTGCTACAGAGAAGGCTAGGAACACCCCGCTAAGTATCCCAGGCAACGCAGTAGCTGCTTAACGCACACATCAGAACCTGATAATTGCGCCACTGTCCCGACCACATGTCAAGTGAGTTTTTCACCGTAGATGCAGCCAGGCAAGAGGACATCAATGGGGCCACCTACTGACTCCACACCCAAGAAACAAACCCACATGCGTCATATTCCCACAGTCAATGTGAGCCGTCCATGCACAAAATCCCACAGCCTTAAGCCCGTGTCAAACGCGCGGAAGGATACACACCGCTCCCAAAGTACCAGCCGACAATACAGACCGCCCTTGAGTCACCACATTGGACATGGCCCACACGGCTGGCTCACCATGCCCGCCAGAGACCTGGGCTCAATAGGCCAGCTTAAGGTTAAACGTTTAACTCCAGTCATGCCTACATAATTCAAGAACGCTATCACATACAATTCTACTAAGCCCAGAGGTTACACTGGATGAAACGTATGCTCCCTGCCTACATCAACCACCCCGACCAGACGCGTCCTGCTCAACGTCACGTCAAAAAGCGCATAGGGCGGGCGGGAGAGCCTGCTCGTACAGCATGCTGGTCACAACAGTGAAATTATCACAAACAACGAAAATGGGCCTGTGTGCCATTGATAAGACGCCTGCGCCGCACTTTGCGAAGATGGCTGTCCAACACTAAAGTTCTTTGGCAATGGCTGCTTCTAGAGCCTCCGCGGTCAGCTCATTTTGATCATCCACCGCTGACTCCAGGAGCTTGTGACGACACTCTCGCCTATCTCCTCCGTAAGTATTCCAGATATACAGAACGCTCATGCTCCACCCGACGGCGGCCTGAACTCTACCTCTCGCAACGATATGCCGCCACGCTAGATCATCCGCTGTCCAAAGAAATGGCCGCCACCGCCTGAGTCCGCTGCCAAGATGGCCAGCCCAAGGCACCATGCGAGTCCGCCCCTGCCAGAACACATGTTGCCGGCTGTTCACGCGCGTAGTCCCCCCAATAACACAAGATGCGGCCGCACACCGCCTGAGTGCCACGGTCCAAGATGGGCTGCCCACTGTCTGAGCGCCAGTCGCACTGTGGCCGACCATATCCCTGCATATAGTTGTCTCCCGCTCTAAGGAATTTTTTAGATTTGCGCCGCGGGGCTATACGTATAAAGCCAAGCTCACTGCGGTGATGCGGAGGCTATTGGGTCCAAGACTCACAGCGAACTTATTGCTAGTGTTATGGACCAACCTCCGAACTGTCGGTGACACAGAGCTGCCAGGCCACTACCCAGCTCTAGTTGTCAGCAACGTCTCAAGCCCTCGCCCGTCTTCAAGGATCAATGGGCCATCACTCTGAGGGCGCCCTCTCTACAATGGACGGTCCGCAGCATATTTGATTGGCTTGGGATGGCGGCTCCTGAAACACTTGATCTCACAGAGTCCCTTCCTTCCTGTTCAGTGTGAGCTCGAATGCGTCCAACAAGCGGAGTGAGACAGCTGCCGATTGGCCTCCTCCTCCCACGAAGATCACGCTGCCCAAGCCATCGCTCCGCGATGTTCCCCTGTTTTCCCGAATTATCCGCTCCAGTGTCCTCAGATCCTGTCCACCGAGAGTCCTGCTCCAAGGTGGCCTTGGTCCATGGTGCCGTCGAAGGATGCAGCATTCCGGCTGCCCTGCGTGCAGAACCCTCCAGAGGCGGCATCCTCTGCAGAACCCTCCTGAGGGGTGGCGTCCGCTTCCGAATGTCACTGCCGACTGCCCTGTCATGGCCAATGAGGCCATCATGAACTCACAGACTTATTGCCGTGCACGGCCACGGAGCCGTCCATGAATTCACCACTACCAACGCCTGTCCTGCCACGGCCACGGATGCCGTCCATGAATTCACCGCCTGTCCTGTTACGGCCAAGGAGGCCATCCATGAACTCACAGTCTGCCTTGTTATGGCCAAGGAGGCCATCCATGAACTCTCTGCCTGTTCGGTGGGGTGTCCAAGGTCACGGCAAGTGAGCTGCCTTCTCCGCCAGTGGCTCCCCGATCGGACCTGGCTCCGCATGGCCCCCCCCCCGAATCTGCCTGCCTGCTCCGCCAGGCTCCCCGTTCTGCCTGCTTCCGCCATGGCCCCCCCCGATCTGCCTGCACCGCCATGGCCCCCCCGATCTGCCTGCACCGCCATGACCTCCCTGTTCTGCCTGCACCGCCATGGCCCCTTTCTGCCTCTCCGCCCATGGCTCCTCCTCTTTCCCCTTCTCTCCTCTTCCAGTTCCCCTCTTTTCACGTGCCCTGGGGCCCTTCCTCCCACCCCACCCCCGGACCCACTCCAGTCCTCAACCCTCACTGGACATGTTTGGTTGGGGTGGAGTTACCTTAAGGGCGTCAGGATCCCGCCCTTGAGGGGGGAGATGTAAGTGGTTTTTTGTTTCAGTTCATGTTTTCCCCATGCTTTGATTTTGTAATTGTGGGGGGGGGGGGGGGGGGGTGTGGGGGCGAGTGGGCATAACCCTCGTCTAGCGAGTTCCAGCATGGCTACAGCCTCACTTAGCGCCTTTCATTCCGAATCCCACTCTACAAAACTGCCTTGTGTGTGTCATGTTCTGATTGGTAGTCTTATTCATGTGTCTTGTTCCCCATTGGTTTATTCATGTCATGTGACCCTCCTTGTTTCCTATAAGTAACTTCATGTTCCCATTGTGCCCTCATCGTATATTGAATGTATTTAACCCGCTGTTGATGAGTCTAGTCTGTTTTTTGTGTCAAGTCCGGCTGCCAAGCTATGTCTGTTCATAGTCCAAGTCACTCAAGGTCAATCAAGTCTTGGATTTATTGTTTGGATGTTTTGGATATCATTGGAGGGATCACTCTTACATAAACTGCAACTTATTAGTTGGTTTCTCACTATAATAATTTTACGCTCGCCTCAAGATTGGATTACTCTTTACAGCCATCAGACAGAACTCCTAAGTTCTTGGGGAAATTTTTTTTTTATAGTAATTACAAGTATATGACTTGCTGAAACTCAATGTAATAACTGCGGTTTTTGAGAGTGTTGAGAGCTAGCCGAGGAGCCTTTTATTAACTTCTGCGAACCCCGATACGGGATCCGAATGATCTTGCAATAGAATCACGATGTTAAATTTGATATCTCTAATGGAACAATGAAATGCGTCACATTCCCACTTTCGCAATAAACCTAACTTCTTAACTGCTTCAGTCAGCCGCAAACAGCAACAAACTCTATATTATCTTTTAGATTAGTATCTCTTCTTTCAAACGAGACGATTTTCATTTCTGCGTGCTTCAATTGGTGAGAAATCTATTGTTTTGTCGCAGAAGCGCAACAGAAGTGCACCAGAGAAAAAAATACGCTCTTTTGGCAAACACACACTCTCCAAATCATAGCAGCTCTGGCCAGCGGCTCTTATGTTCTACAACCCTGGGCTACTCTTCTGGTCCGCGCAGTGGACCTGCAATCGGTCTGATTACATCCAACTTCAGAGCCATGAAATTTGACCACCGACTTCTGGGTCAAAAGACAGGAGGAGATAGAGAAGGATCCGGGGTCGCGCTGGACTGTTTGAGTGTGGGGTCTTGTAGTTTTCTACGGACTGGTTTTTGAAGGCGAATAGATGCGCGAAGGCAAGGGCACAACGGATTAAAAAGACGAAATCTTTGCAAAGTTAGAAAAAAGCTGAAGAAATACAGAACGCCCGAGACCGTGGACCGGGCGCGGCGGGCTGTAAGCGCTTCTACAATATTTAATAATAAGTGCTTATTATTCATATTTGTGAATTAGAATCATTAGTTTGATACCGTGAAAGCACACACGCAAATCACGTCGATAAGACTATGCATGACATTTAAAGTACAGTAACAATGTGGCGTCTTCTCAGTAATATACAATGGATATATACAGTTGCTGTGTTTTAAAACAGCTATGTCCCTTCGTCTTCTCTTCTTCCCCCTCCTCCTCGCGGCAAGCATGCAGCTCGCGTCTCATCTCCATGAGGCAGGCAGGTGATGCAAGGGACCAGTGGACTAAACTGTTTGTACAAAATGTAATGATATAAAGCTGGAGGATGTGGATGCTGTTTTAGATTGTAATAAACCAGATGGATTTTACAATTTATAGAGTCTTGTGTCTTCTGAAAGAAAAAAACTGATTGTATAAAACAAAATTTGATATTTGGTATAATTCTCTTATGCCATTTTGTATATTACTACTTAGTCAAAGATAAAAATGAAACATAATTCAGTAAATAATCAAGAAAAGTGATATGGTACATAGTAAAATAGGATTCTGGGGGGTAATGTGCTTTATAAAACCTGTTTTGTAAAGGAAACTCACAAGGACACTTTTAGACGCAACAAAGGGACAATTTTACTCCCTTCGGTTATAATTCAATAACTCCTGTTTAGAAGCTGTTATTTGAAAGATTCTCTCTTTTTTTGGTATATCTTTTGGCACCTAGTGGAATCAAACAAAGTTGCAGGGAGCTGGAGCAAATAGAACCTGAATAACAGACTTAAAAAAAAAAAAAAATCTGGAAAAAAAAAGTGCCTATGTTGTTTTAGTGTTTATTGTAATATTTAAAACCTGTATAATGTTATTTATGAAGAATTACAATCATATTTTGTACTTCAAAGGGATTTCTATACATTGACACCATTTTTTTTTTCATTTCCTCCATTGTATGTGTGTAGGGTAAACATTTGAATTTGGGTGTCAAATTTAGGCGAAAAAAATAAAAAATAAATAAAAAAAATTAAACCCCGCCCCAGTGCTTATGGGGTTAATGAGAGTTTGGCAGCTCCGTATGGTCACCACCTTCAATCAGCCCTCACAACTTGCACGAAAAGACCTCTCCTGCCAAGTGCACTGAACCATGCCATTCAGAGTAGACCCCATGCTGCTAGAGGTGAAGACAGTACATTAAACCCTGAATTACAAGCTGACCATATTTCTGAAAAAAAAAGTCAGCTTTAGAAATTTACTAAATTGAACACATTATTACACCAGTAATAAAATTAGCAATCTACTTTATACAAATGATAATATTTGTACTGCAATACTGAAAACCGTGTTTGGGGTAAGCTGAAAAAAAAATTGCCAAATTAAATGATATTTACTGTACTGCTTATTGCAACATACAAAGCACTTTATTTACAAATTAGTATGTTAACACATTTATGTTTTTGCGTTTGTAATGCAGTTAATTAAAAAAAAAGTTCTGGGCTCAAAATAGTCTTTTTATTTATGTTGTAGATGACAAAGTAAGGCAAAACAGTATATATACTGTAAATAGATTCTTATTTCACATCTGACATTATCTTTTTTTATGATATAAATCGTTATATATATCATTTATATATAAAATATTTATATTTATTAGTGCTGTCAAACGATTCATCGCGATTAATCGCATCCAAAATACAAGTTTTTGTTTACATAATATATTTGTGTGTACTGTGTATATATTATATATTAATAATATATATATATATATATATTATAGATATTATATATATATATAATAGTATACAATATATATATATATATATCCACAGGATCCACAGGACCGGTCGAGATGCCGTCTCCAGTCCCACAAACAGCATAGGACTGGTTGGGCAACTCCCATGCACCCCTCCAACACCCTTGTGATGGTATAGAGCTAGTCCAGTGTTCCACGGCCAGGGCGAAAGCTGCATTGCTCCTCCTAAATCCGAGGTTCAACTATCGGTCGGATTCTCCTCTCCAGTACCCTGGCATAGACCTTCCCAGGGAGGCTGTGGAGTGTGATCCCCCTATAGTTGGAACACACCCTCCGGTTCCCTTTCTTAAAAAGAGGGACCACCACCTCGGTCTGCCAGTCCAAAGGCACTGTTCCCGAACTCCACGAAATGCCGCAGAGGCGTGTCAACCAAGACAGCCCCACAACATCCAGAGACTTGAGAAACTCGAGGAGGATCTCATCCACCTTGCGGGCCTTGCAACCGAGGAGTTTTTTGACTACCTCAGCAACTTCAGCCAGGATGATGGACGAGCCCCCCAAGTCCCCAGCCTCAGCTTCCTTTACGGAAGGCGTGTTGGAAGGATTGAGGAGATCCTCAAAGTACTATTTCCACTTTGAGGACATCCTCAGTTGAAGTCAGCAATGCACCACTTCCACCACAGAACGCACTACGCACCACGGAACATTGCTTCCCCCTTCTGAGCCGCCGGACGGTTTGCCAGAATCTCTTTGAAAGGCTTCCTCCATTGCCTCACTAAACTCCTCCCAGGCCCGAGTTTTTGCCACAGCGACTGCCAGAGCCGCATTCTGCTTGGCCCGCCAGTACTCATCAGCGGCTTCAGGAGTCCCATGGGTCAGCCAGACCTGATAGAACTCCTTCTTCAGCTTGACATCATCCCTTACCTCCGGTGTCCACCACTGTGTTCTGGGATTGCTGCCACGACAGGCGCCAGAGACTTTACGGCCGCAGCTCCGAACTGCTGCCCCGACAATGGAGGTGTGGAACATAGTCCATTCAGACTCGATGTCCCCAGTCTCCCTTGGGACCTGGTTGAAGCTCTGTCGGAGGTGGGAGTTGAAGACCTCTCTGACGGGGGCCTCTGCCAAATGTTCCCAACAGACCCTCACTATGCATTTGGGCCTGCCAGGTCTGTCCAGCCTTCTCCCCCGCCATCGAATCCAACTCACCACCAGGTGGTGATCAGTTGACAGCTCAGCCCCTCTCTTTACCCGAGTGTCCAAGATATATGGCCGAAGATCAGAAGAAACGACTACTACAAAATCGATTATATACATTATACCTGTCCAAGAAATAACAGTAACCCTATTCCTTATATCTAAAAGGATGAGTTTGTCTAAAAGTGATTCATTCATCCACATCCATTCAAAAAAATAATAATTCACCTTAATTTTGACATAACAGCAGGTGTGGCCACTTGTAACTTGAAATCCACTTCAGTACCAAACAGCTTGTTATGCTGCTTGATATTGCAAACTGGCATTTCTTATCATATTATTTAATGTTGTCGTAATTATAAACACACAGGTTAGTAGTGCAACCGGTTTGTTGCTGTTGTTGGTTCCATTGTACTGCTTGCTTGCTTAGTTTGTTATTCTTCTAGTTATTTACCTAATGCAGCTAATGAATCTGAAGTCTCGCACATTCACAGAAAATAGCTTACTGAAAATCCGCTTTAAGGCAAGCCTCCAAAGTTAGCAAAAAAAGCATAATGCCACAGAATGCAGGGAGTTTTTTTTTGTCAATTGAGATGCTCAACTACACTTAATAAACATGTTTTTCTTTCTTTTGAAAACAGCTTATCATTTAATGAATCGACAGCCTACCGGCTAATCTGTTTACCAAAATAAAAGAAAAATTAGTTTTCAAATAATTTTACGACAGGTAGGATTCAAATTACAGCACTTCTCATTCATTTGGTATCTGTAAACAGTGCCCTGATAGCACACATACATCTCGGAGACATCTATTTGACGTCTGCATTACATCTGCAAGACGTATTTTTTTACAGTGTTTGCTCATCTGCAATACGTCTATAGGACGTTTAATTTTAGATGTCAAATAGACGTCTATTAGATGTATTTAAGATGTTTATGATTTAGAATATATGTAACATTGACATCTTACAGACGTCTATCAGATGTCTGTACACAGCAGATGCTTTCCAGATCAAGAGATCGTTAACAGACATCTTGCAGACGTATGTGTGCTATCTGGGTGATTAACTCTCACACAACTCTGACAGAAATTCAATGATGTCAGGGCTGTAATGTAATTGGCTATCAAAGCACACATGATCCAAGTTTGGCTCTGGTATCTCCCAATATTAAGACTATTTGCTGCGTCCCACAATGTGCCTACTTATACTATGCCCTTAAAGTATGTACTTTTTTGGTGAGGAAAAAGTACACACTTTTGAATGTGTAGTAGAAGAGTATAGGCAAGCTTTGGGACATACTATCAAGTCTTTACGGACCGTTCTGTCACATCCTGTCCACTGTAACCTGGCCTTTCAATCATCTTGTCACAGTTAACATCATCCACATTGCATTTGATTTAACTTCCTACCGTATTGGAGAGAAAAGAAGTAGCACGTTGATCTGCCAGCTGTGTGTCTTTATGCAGAGATTTCTGCTCATATTTTTGCATGATGATGCATTTAAACGTTAACGGCCAAACGGATGTTTATAAAAGTTCACGTTGTTGCAGATTAAATATAACACGGATAACAATAAATAAACATTTTTTTTACCAGGTTAAATGTTGATTAGTAACTCAAACCCCTTTATCTAAGTCTTTTGAATAACCGTCGGTTACGACGGTTAAGGCTTCCTTATTCGTGTTTGTAGTTCTGGACAGAATACTTCACCAAAGTGCAATGGATTGTGGGTAATATTACCCATTAGAGTGTGCACGGATCCATGCTTCAAAAATCTACCTGAAATAATAGACCATTGGCATACTCTTTTCAACATACTATGCTTTGAGACACACTTATTCTAATGTCCATACTATTTTGGATGGTAAGTATGAACATTGGGATTTATGGATCTCTGGCTTACAGCCGCGCTTTACAATAAGGTGAATATTCCTCTATTAAGGTGGATAACTCCTCTCATGTGGCCTCATGGGATAGTAAAACATCCACTGGATGTGCACTTGAAAATCTCACCACAAGAAGGATTCGTCATCTAGGTCATCAGTCAGCTAAACACATTTAGTGTGATGGAAATACCTGATGCCTTACATAAAATTAAGTTTTATTAGATTTTATTCTTAAAAATACAAACTGTGGAACACTTATGTTAATCTGGAAATATGTATGCATTTTACTGGGTTGTTATTATTATTCTTTTTAGCAAAAGTTTTTACCCAGGTGCTGGGTGCCACTATAAAAAATGCGGAGTTATTTATTTATTTACCTAAATGCAAGGTTTAGTTCTATTATCATTTTACGGGCGGGTTCTTAACTCTTCCCAGATCGGTTTTGTTTTTTGTGAACGCGGCTGCACCGTCCATCATATTGCGTACAATGATAACCCCATCATGTAACTTATCTGTTTGACAAATCTGTGCCAAACCAATAGTTTTTCTAGCAAAGATACTTTAGAAACGGACAAATTGCTGTAGTCTCCCTCATACCTTTGTTTTTTGTTTTTAAAGGGGTCCTTTTATGCTCTTTTAAGTCTTGATTTTGTTTTGGGGTGTACTTGAACATGCTCTCATGCTTGGTGGTTCTAAAAATGCATTATTTTTCACATAATTTACGTTATTAAAATATCTTTCTCCCCAGCCTGGCACAAACTGCTCAATTAGTTCCGGCTTTGATGAACATATCAATGCAGCCGGATTTCAGAACCCGAGAATATTGAACAAGAGGATCGCGCAGAACCTTTGCACGCATGGATATTGCGAGACATATTAGTGAAGTATATACAAAATCCCTCGTTTCCTTGTTCCAAGCTCCTCACAGTAGGCAACCCTGACATACAGTTCTGGGTGTTTCATTTTTAAATTTATGTGAAATTTCAAGTAGCATTATTTTGTCATTCATCTTGCAAACAGATGACAGCGTTGTTGAACCATGCTTTTTTGTTTGCCGATCAAAACTGACCACTGCCGTTGTGGTATCCTGGTTTGCCAAATGTGCGAAAAGTCCAATACACGATGGTAATAATGTGATTAGGTGTGACCTGTTTTATACGCCTTCACTAATGCAACTAAAATAGGGATACCCACATGTCTTATCATTCGATTTGTGTTACTTCGACAGGCTTACCGGCTTAAGGTAATCAAAATCTCTGTTTAATGGTAGATGCTTAATCAAGGTGTTGTCTACTCGTGTTAAAATCTGAATATTGTTGTTCATGTAAACGTACTGATTGTTGAGATCTAGTTTATATCAGTATTTCTATTGTAAAATAGTGTTTCCCTGAACGAATCTGTATTCTTCATATTAGCCTACTTGTATGACTGGGTATTTAAAATTGTAATTGAATAAGTCTGAATGAAAACGTACGTAAAGTAAGATCTGTGGGTTCGAACATTCCAACACGCAAGGTGAATCGCGCACGTGATTGGACAGAAAGTGAGGCTTTGTTTGTCATTGGTCACGTGATTTCTACATTAACAACACAAGCCTCGAATCGAGACTTCATCTGGCACGTCCATTTATTCTCAACAAGAGCTCAGATTCCTCGAATGAAATATCACATCACTACTGAGCGATCCTCTCCAACCTTCTTCAGTCTTTAGTTGTCCGCCTCCTGCTTCAGTATTCCTCTCACCAACACCATTGATCCCATACCTGCAACAGATAAGACTGTTATCCACGTCCATTACTTCTGCATTTACCTGTTTATCAGTTACTTTCCTGCTATCATCGCTTGTCTGCCAAAACCTGCAATAAACCTATTGTTTGGAGATTACCTGTGTTGCATTCTCCTGTTTTGTGACAGAAGACCAGACCATAGATTGCAGTATGAGCACTCCTCTCCATCTTGTTGACCAGCTATACTCCCTTCACTCAGAAAGGCCATTCCTTAGCCAAATATGCTGAGAAATTCTTGGAGCTGGCCTCTGCCGTCTGTTTGGAGGATGATGTGCTGATGACATTCTTCCATGTAGGTTTGGACGAACCATAATATTCATGGATGTTTTTGA